>CM031568.1:14766001-15312206 GCA_018467065.1 Ephestia elutella | reverse complement strand
TGGAGAAAATGCAGCAGTGGAGTTTGTTGCGCCGCCTCTTCTCCACTTGCGCTTTGGAGGCGGTGGTAACCTTAGCTTTAAGTCATTTTATGACGTCAACTAACTAAAAAACAAGAATGTGACGATTTATATAAATAAAAATAATTGACTTTGACTATTCTTATTTAAAAGTATATTGCCGTTCACGAGCATCTTATTAAAACGGATTGATGTGAGAGTATTTTTTTTTAAATGATCACCATTTCATTATCGTGCCAAAAACATTCAGACATATGGGGATTACCAGTAAAGTTTACCCACATTTATCAGTCATCATACACGTGACTAACAACATCATGCATGACTAATTCTGAAAAATATATATAGACAGAAAAATATTCGTAAATAAAGATTTTGTAAATCAAAAAATATCTTGACTAATATCAATGTTGTTGAACTCTACACCAGGATTAGTGTAGGAAGGCATGTCACATTCTCCTCTACTACGAGCTCAAAATCAGCGGGTATACATTCTAAAGTCTATGAAATTAATAGGTAACTTTTTTATTTCAGAATGTCCAACTGTCGCACACTCAAAAAGACAAAGCGCACTTATACATAATGGAATGCATGAAAGAAACTGGGGTGAAGCCTGATGTTTAAAAAGATGCCAGACAAGGGAACTTCAAAGATGACGAATCATTGAAAAAATTCACTTTATGTTTTTTCCAAAAAGCTGGAGTAGTGGACCATGACGGCAAAGTGAATGTAGATTCAGCTCTTGCTAAATTGCCCGCAGGAGTGGATAAGACGGCTAGCAAAGTGACACTTTTGGAAGGATGCAAGAAGAAAACTGGCAAAGATGCAGCGGACACCACTTTCTGAGGTGTTCAAATGTTACTCTCGAGGATCGAAATCTCATCTCCTGTTGTAAATTATGAAGATATAGATAAGAATACGTTTTCAGTAGTTTTGTACATATTAATTTATCAATTTCTAATTTATTAATTTATTTATTTATATTTTTTTTTATATTACCTACTTAGATTTTGTAAAATATGCCTAATAGTTTTAGAAATCAATTGCTATTTATTTTTTCTAGGAAATAAATAATGGTCTTTCTTTTTTCATCTTTTTTTCGACGCGCCAAACCATCTCAAACTTTAAACACGAATAAGTAGTAATAAGTAATATTTAATACCACAAAATATATCGTAGTAGTAAACTTTTACAACTGTATGCAAACGTCTTAGTATAATATGGTATGGTACTCTTCTAAACCGCAAATGATTTTCATTTAAAAGTTCAATTTAAAAGTAAAGCATTTGCAGTTTAGAAAAGTACCTACATAAAATTATGATTTATTAAGATTTTATGAAGTCCAATAAATTATTGGAAAAAAATTGAAAACATGAAGAAAGAATTTTGGGTTTCTATACTTTGATGACGAAACCATGTGTAAGCTAGCAAAAATTTTTTTTATTTGATTTTTTCTATGTCTATGGACGAAACAAGTTAGAAGCAAAATCGCCATAAAAAAAATAGATTTAAAATTTTGTGGAAATATGGGACCAAATTTTAGACTATCCACTTTTCCCTCAAGATCTAAACCTGTCAAAATAAACTATGTCATTATTTATTCTAAATTTTACTTTAAATAAGTGGTAAGGTTTTTTACACGTGATATATTTATTTCTATTATTATGAGCATAAAAGTTATGTCAATGCAAAAAATAATAAAAAATAATGAGTTCAAAGTGTGTTGGAATTATTAAAAATGGACATTGTATTTTCCTCAATTCCGGCTACAAAGGATCAAACAGGTTTCATAAAACAAAGTATGTGATTCCACTTTTTTTCTAACAAAATTACACGCTGACTACAGGTATAATAGCAAAGTACTGGAATTAATGTCCTACTATATTGGACATCAACAATCCGTTCTCATGTGACGTATTCGCCTCGTAGTATAAATGGATTCATAGGTTTATGCATTACCTCACTCGGTTTTTTGAGCCTGAGCAGTAACTTACAATATCTTCTTAGTTATAGGTTTTTTTTTAAATAATATATTTAGTGAAAATGAAGTACGTTTTGGTTTTATTAATGTGTGTGTTGGCGGGTGTTGTTACTGCACAGAAGGTAAGTGTGTGCTACAATTTTAATTTGTCAGTTCATTGAAATCGTAGTAATTTTAAAAAATACCTATTTCAAATTTCTTCGTTTCTCTATCTTTAATTATTGATGATTTTGTTATTCGCAAAACTTTTTACAGCGCTGCACTAAACTGAGGGATAATCCGATGCATTTTTTTGTTTCTATGGACACAAAAAATTCGAAACACATTTTTGTTTTAATTGTCATCATGTATAGTAAATTTTTCAAAATGCCTTTAAGTACTTGGCCAAATTGAAAATTTGAATAAACATGTCGGTGACAGTGCAATACCTATCATTCTTAAAACATATCCTTGGCCTAAGAAGTCAATAGTTCATTAACAAAAACTCGTCACCTTTAGTAAGTTCCTGACTTTCGAAATTATGTCGTCATTTACAAAAAATATTTTAATTAATTACTAAAACTTACTTTTTAACCTAATACTTCGATCTCGGCATTTTAGATAACAATTGTTTAACAATAGACTCAATGCCTGATGCGGCCTCTTCGTCGTTGAAGGATTATCTCTAAACCATTGTAGTAAATTATAGTAGGGAATTATTTTATCTATCTTACTCAAACCAATGTGCACTCCTTCGCGACCCTCTGACTAAATGGCTAATACGCCCGCTTTTGGGAAGTTTTTGGGTCGATTCCCTCACGAGCGGTTATTCTTGACTATACGTCTCAATCAGTTTGACATAATTAATTATTATCTATATTTAAGATCTAAAAGTAAAACCTTTATTCCAGGAAGTTTTCCGCATACCCCCGAGTGTACTTGACACCGCTTTGAATTGCTTGGCTGAGACAGGTGTCAATCCAGAGGTGCTTCTCCAAATGGGCAACCCGCACACATACGATAGGAACAGCGACAAAAGGATACATAAATTCGTAAATTGCACTTTCGGAAAATTGGGTTTCGCGAAAAAGAATGGTCACGTAAGGATCGACAAAGTCATTGAAGTTTTATTTAAAGATTTGGATAACAACAAACGAGCTGGACTGAAGAAGGTCATGGAAGAATGCAATAAGGAAAGTGGTAGTGATGCTGCTGAAACAACGTTCAAGATATTCGGATGTTTCATCAAGAATTCGCCTGTAAAACTTTCATTGTCTTAAGTAGGAAGTACCCAAATTAGGACTGAAGAAGATGCACTAAATAAGTTTTATGACGGTCACTAAATTTAAGTTTTTAATTTGTAATTCTGACCAAAATTTAGACTTAAGAAACTAGGCATTTCTTTGGAAAAAACTGCAAAGAGAAATTATCAACTAAGAATTAATGTGGACTAAAACTAATGAAAAAATATTTTTGATAATTCAATTGTTAAACAATAGGAATATATTTTGGTCCATCTCTAAACATTGATCAATAGAGTATTTTGTTCAATTAGGAGGTGTTTGCGATCAGGACCACGGTCCTAAGTGCATCTTTTGCCCCTACTCATTTGTTATATCTCCACTTTCTTCAGATCCAGTATAATTTATCTAATATACCTATTGATAGCTTTAGAAAATATAGCCCAAATTTTATTTTATGTGATTGATAATGTGCGATTTTTACGGAGATAAAAAGTATTCATATACATTTCTCCGTATTTTATTTTTAAGTTATTATCTAATTATGATTATAAAAATAGTTAACAATTTAAAGTTGTACGTTTATTTAACAGTTGTTAGCAAGATAGTTCTATTTGAAAGAAAAAATCTGTTTGTGCAAACAATATAGTACTTTTAAACAAATAAAAGGATTTTCATTCATATTACATAAAATAAATAAG
Source organism: Ephestia elutella (assembly GCA_018467065.1). Taxonomy (NCBI): domain Eukaryota; kingdom Metazoa; phylum Arthropoda; class Insecta; order Lepidoptera; family Pyralidae; genus Ephestia; species Ephestia elutella. The sequence continues at coordinate 15,308,286 of CM031568.1, read as the reverse complement.
GACATTACGGTTTTTCTTTCACAAAAATTATAATACAAGACATATTAATTAGCCAATTTTATAATCTAAACTTACATATTATATTAATTAACTAGTAACTTATCAAATAGAACATATATCATGTAGTTAACATAAAAAAATAAAAATAGTCAATTCTATTTCTTTTCTATTTAAAAAAAAATATTTGCTATTTGGTGGCATCTGAATCATTAATTAATTGTACTATATGAAAGAAAAGGCAGTCTTATAAATGAGTTTCAATAGTTTCAGCGTACGTTGAATCACGTCTTACTTCATTATTGCATTTTGAAGAGATAGTTTCAATCGGAGTTGCAGTTGCACTAAAATTGTAATCAACCTCTCTAGAAAACCCTCCATTGTAAGCTGAATACTGTGACTTGGTTTCAAACGTCTCGGAGTCTGATGAAGAATCTCCATCAATACTATCACGAGCTGTGTAATATGGAATATATTCTTTTTAAAATAGTCACTGCTACGCTTCTTTTTGACTAAGTTGTAGTTTTCATCTAACGGCACGAAGTAAGTTTTGATGTATCCAGCCCCTTTTACGAATGTTTCGCCTCTGTAACTCGTAAAGATTCCACACTCGTCTAATATTATAGCGGTGTTTTCTGTCACCTGTGAAAAATAGATATTGTAACTTAGATTAGACTGGAACATTTTCTTGGGGTCAAGTAAAAAAAATATATATAATTCCTGAACCTACTTGTATTTTACCAGTCTCTCCAGTAGAATCCATTCTAGAAGCCATATTTACTGCGTGGCCCCATATGTCATAAAGTGGCTTTGATGATCCAACTACACCGGCTGCTACTTCTCCATTTGATATGCCTGAAACATAACATCAAATTATGAATGCACTGAGGTTAAAGAAGTGGATTCAAAGAATCTCTGGTAAGCGGTTAGTAACCATTTTTTATGAGATATAGTTTCAATGCCGTATTATTCATGGCATTACATATTAAAAAATGAAGACATTCGGTTTATTTTTAGTAAAAAAAATAGTCTTAAATTTAAGGTAGGTTGGGTAGGTACGTAATTCAATAAGATATAGGCTGGCTCTCAAAAAGACACAAGTAAAGAGCAAAAGGCAAATATTTACCAATTCTCAAATTTAATCCCTCCCAACTCTGGAACGAACTTCTGTTAAAGTCTTGCAATTTCATCATCATTGCAGCGGCGAACTCCACCATCGTCATCACCAGCGCTCGATTGTAATTCGTGTTTGGCCCCAATTTGGAATGATTCGATGATGAATCGAATGAATTCTTTCTGTTTGGGTCTAAACCACAAGCTGCCATATATGTCCATCCAGCCATTTTTATTTTCTCAACTTTGTACGTTGAAGTCCCTGTCATTAATAACTAAAATGAAGCAAAACATAAGTTTCATTATGAAATGGGTAGAATTTTTACCGTTTATTACCGTGGTTTTACTTACTCGATCAAAGTCTGAAATGACGCTATCTAACATGCCTAGGACAGTTTTATCACTTAGGTCAGTGTCGTCTTCCATGCCTAGCTTGTAGTCGGTTAGAGAAGCGAACATCACAGCTACGTTGTCATATTTCTCGTAATACAACTCATCTAGAGACCGGTTCAGGTTCAAATAAACCTGCACTGAAAATAATCAAAAAGTATTATTTTTCTACATCTAAATTAACTGCACTGATTGTGATAATGATTCAATTTAAAACTAACCAACATGTCCGGGCAGTATATTTTCCAACAACATGTTATTAACTTTTAACATAGTTTCAGCTTCATGTTGCTCTTCGCTGAGTTGAGTTTGCCACAAATGATCCAATCTGTTTCTATATTCTGTCGTTCTATCAATAAAATATAGCGTCACTGTTATAAAGACCACAGATAAAGTATGAGACACTCTAGGATCTAGACCCACATTCCAGGTGATATCGGAAGCAAATAGAGAAGTTTTGATTTCCCATACGACCCACAAGTAGAAGACCGTCATGCCACCAGCAACGATCCACTTGAAGATGAAGAAGACCCTACTAAAAAGGAAATTTAGCAGCAAAGCCAACCCCCAGCATTGAGTGACGTGCTGAAATAGAAAAATAAAAAAAATTAAGAAATATGTTAGAAGAGTTAACATTTGAAAATTTAAGAAATCTCTTTATCTACAAGCTTCGAATCTATTAACATAACGTTGTGTATTATAGTAAGTTATATAAATTCATGATTACATTATTTGTAGGTTTAATAGTAATGTGTTTTAAAAGTAGATTGTAGATTGCACGATCTCTATAATAAAACTTGTGATTACCCACGAAGACACGCAGTTTGATAATACATTTTCTGTAGTGGGGTCTACTTCAACTTCTGAACATCCAATGACATTAACTATAGACGTCGCAGATAGACCAAAACTGATAATTAAATACATTGCAGTCCTCAACTTTGCAGATTTTATTATATTCACTGACGTGTCATATATGTATCGAAGAAACTGATTTCTTGGTTCTTCTACACCTCTGAAGGCAGTCCATAAGAAGTGAAACCAAGTTAACGGCTGCATAGCTAATAATATAAATATAAACAGTGCAAACAGGAACCACGTGTACCAATGGACACCTCTATACCTAAAAGAGATAAAAAACTTTTATCAAAAAGTAAATATAAACCCTCTAACAAGCTAATTATTTAAAAATAAAAAAACACGACGGACAACTTACATAGCCTATGTCATTCGGGCTTATGCAAGGAATCTAACAATACCTCTCACATCAAAATCTGTTAAGCCGTTCAGGACTTATGGTGGAATAAAGAAATTACATACATACATACATGAACCCTGAAAACATAACACTCCTTTTTTGGTCAGTCGTGTAAAAAATATAGATTCTAACTCAAAATAAGCTTTAAAATGATGTATAAATTCTTGTATAAATGTCTGAATCTTAACAACTCTAAAGTTACAATACCAAAATATAAGTATTTAAACTGCTGTCATATGTTTTCATTGAAGTAGGTAAGATGAAGCAATTATCAAGTAGTATAAGCAATAAGATGTAAGAAGACTCACCAATTAGTAGTTAGACCATTGATCAATAATAGCAGAAACAGAATAATAAGACAACACGTGATGTAGTACTTGAAAAGTGGGTCTGGTAGCATCAGAAACGCTTTCTCTATCTTGAAGTCTTTGTACATCAAGGTGAATCTGTTGAGTCTTGATTCTTTTATGTATTGGTCGCTGAAAATTAAATTGATTGGATTATATAAACTATAATCATGAAAACATTTGTTTTGTTCCTGAAAATGAATCTTATAAAAACTTCATTGGTTGTTATTAAGTTATCATCTTTGTCTTACTTTCCATTAGTCATATCCTCGATCTCTTGAGTCATCTGAGCATCAGCTGCCTTCAGCATTTGCTGATACTCTACCAGATTTTCGTCCATAAACGACGTAGTTCGTCGAAAATTCGAATTTCTCCTTTCCGATCGCTACTGAAATTATAGAAAAGAATGAAAAGTATTACAATTTTACTTGAACATTATAGAAAATGTGTTGCATTAAAAATCATGCGACTTACTCTAGCAGAAGTTTTAGTCAAAAGTTTGTTCAAGCCAACAGACGCTCTTCTAAACGGTTTGTACTCTTGTGTCTGAAAATATTAAAAAATAAATCTTTATCAGGGCCTTTTCAAAGCTAATATTATAGGGTAAAGTCATGCATGGTTAAATAAAAAAAAAATACACAGAAGAGACGCTGATCGGAACTGAGCATGCAATGGCGATATCAGATGCTACATATGGCGCGGATAGGTTTCTCTACTTACACTCCAAATACTTATATAATATTACTTCATCTCGATCTATCTATAAATACAAAGGTGCGGTATTTTATAAACGCCTGCAACGTCCGACTTAGCAACAACTGTCAACTTACTCGCATAGGTCTTGACCGGAGAAACGTTTCCAATTTGTGTTTAGTTATAAATTCGTCGCTCTGAGAAGCGAAATTAGGTTCAATTATATATTCCCTGGCGACGTTCAGTAACTGCTCGAGTGTTTGCTTCGTCACGTGTACTTTTGCTAAAATAAAAGTTGTAGTTAATACCTTCCAATTTTCTTTTGCTTTCAAAAATAATTGATTTTATGCTGTGTCATTCTACTTCATCGTCGTACTAAAGCTAGATAGATGGAGCACTCAATTGTGGATAAAGTTCATCAGCTAACTGTTTTTCCTTATATTATTTAAATTAAAGTAGCTATATCTTACCCCGCTTGACCTGTAGACTCCATTTTGCTAGCTATAGTGACATCTTTGGACCAGATATCAAATTGCCACTTCCTAATTCCAATAAGACCACTTAAAATTCTTCCTGAATGAACTCCAATCCTCATGTCTATGTTTAGTGATCGTTTTTCTCTGAAAAAGAAATGTCTTATGTCTTCAGCGGTAGCAACTGGTATTCTATGATTCCGTCATAGGAGATATGACAATCATAGTTTTATAAGGTCATCCCGACGGCCTATGATTAATCTACGGTACACAAAGGCAATGCAATGATTGTTTTGCTAGTTACCCAATTGTCTACACCTAGACACACTACTAGAGTTACATCACTAGAATTTACATTTTGAATAGTGTTTTTAGTGTAAGTGAAATGTGCCGTTGTTTATTTGCCTGCTTGGGTAAACTTGATTAAATATCTACCTTACGTCTTTGATAATAGAAATCATTTCTAAGCCCAAATCGACACAGTTTTTGGCATGATGCACTGTCGGCTTAGGTATTCCACTGACGCAGTAGTAGCAATCTCCTAAAAATTTGATTCTTAACACATCGTGTTCCTGTAAAGTGAAGGATACACTAAATTTCGTGCTCTTTTGTTTATGTGTATAATGCCGGAGTTCCACCTCTTTCTAGGAATATCATAGTAACAAACAATTAATGAAACTGATAAAGTTGTTTATAACTTATTTAATAATTGCATCATTCTCAAAATAGGCAATACAACATATCTATAACATGAACACAAAAATTGTTTTTTACTGAATCTTTTATAGTTTTTCTTTGTTGGTTAGATTACGATAGGTCTCTAATAGAATTTAAAATGAAGTCATCATCATGAATAATATAACTTATTCTGAAAACTTTGATTTGCTATCGTACTCATCGGTTTATCAATGTTATCAGTAATCAACACTGAGGCTGGATTTAAAGGAAGATTAATGTATTTAGAAATCTTATGAAAAGGTGTAATAATTGATACACAAATACTTACATGCTAAGACGCTAAGTAGATATACTTAGAAGTAGGTACATACCTATAATGAGATAAGTAATAACTTAAATCATTTAATACATACATTGCGCGACATCGTTCAGTCTATTGACGACTATTTAAAAAAAGTGATCATTATCAAATAGGAGGAGAGGAAGAAAGTAAATAAAAATCAAATAAAAGAGAATCAAAAATACCTCAGAAGCTTCATCGAACCTCCCAAATAATTCGTTTAGCAGCTCCACCATTCTGAGAGGAGAGAGAGTGGTGGAAATCATTGTGTAGTTGACGACATCTGCGTAGAGGATGCTCACATTGTCGTGTTCTTCGACATAACGTTCACTGAAAAGGAGACAAGACTTTTAACAAAAAAACCCCGATATCTATTAGAAAAGAGCTCATGAATGTCAAAAATCTTTCTAAAATAAAAAGGTAAGAACCATCTCGATCGATAAGAATTAAAAAGAATCCTCTTTGTTTTTATTAACTTCACTTTTCTTTCTCAGAACGAGAGAATCACTTACGCGGAACTTAATAAGTCACATTCCAATGTGTTCCGGACTCACATCGAATTAGTTAATCCATTTTTATCAAGGTGAATATAGATAATAAATATGTTTCGAAAAAGTATTTTTTAATTAACCAATGTACGGGGAAGTCCACATTGATTATATTAATCTTATTACCTTTTATTTGCCATTTATATAGATACCTACAGTCAGGAGTGTAGTCATATCTCAAAGGTCTTATTGCCTTGACTTAAAGATCATATTGCCTTGTAGATTCTTGACTGCACTTATGAAGCATACCGTAGCATAATTTTTAGTCAGAGATAAGGTTTTTTTTTTTCAGTATCTGATCCGGAGATGATACTCGACTTCCGTAGAGACGGTATAGCTAGTCTATTTACAATTTCGAGCAACATGGATTTCAATGCGTGGACGGGAGAGGACCGTGTGATATATGAATATACAAAACACATTTAAAAAGATTTTACCAATAACAATGGTAGATTAGACATACTTACTTGAATGATTTTATGCTCTGTGTCAAATTGTGAGATTGTAGCCTCAAATAAATAGTTCTGACGTCTTGCCTCACTCTAGATACTATATGTTCAGGTAATATGCTTAACATGAGGCGTTCCTGAAAAAAAGTTTTATTAAACTGTTATTACATAAGTTGTTTTTAACAAAACAAGTTGTTTATTGTTGTTGTTTGTTGTTTTGCTTAAGATGTTTGAAACAAATTAGCAAGAACTATCGCTGTTTAAAAAATTAAGTAATGATACCTGGTACTATAATATTTTCACATCTACTTCTATTTGTGGGTGATTGAATCTGTTGAGTTTGCCTATTTAGATTTTAATAAAGCTCTCTATTGGACGAGGACTAGATACTCTAAGATAGTACCTATCTAGTCTTCGTTGAATAGAGAGTATTCCAAAAGCTAGTTCCCGGTTTCCCGAAAATCACAGAAGTAAACTATGAGCCTGTATATCGATACTATGGACACTCAATAGTATCAAAACGAGACACACTATCAATAGTGACGAATTTCAAAAACCATTGATAGCATCGATGAAACAATACAAACACATCAAACAAACAAACTTGAAAGGCCGGCAACATTATTGTGATACCCCCTGGTGTTGCAGTATTCCATGGGCAGCGGCGATCGCTTACCATCAGGTGACCTGCTTGCTCGTTTGCCGCCCTATGTTATATAAAAAAATACCATGATTATGAGGGTGAAGTTTTATCAGAACGAATATAGGAGCCCAGTACAAGACCAACCTTTTCAAAGCAGACGACTTCCATGGGGCAGTGGTAAAGACCTTGCCTCTGAACCAGGGAGTCCCAGATTCGATACTCGGTCGGGTCAATATGGAAAATGATCTTTTTCAGATTGAGCCTGGGTCTTGGGTGTTTATATATATATATGTATTAGTTACTAGCTGTCTTGCCCGCGGCTTCGCCCGCGTGAGTTTCGCTTAGATGAAAAATCTCTCTTGGAGCTTTTTATCAGATGTTCCAGATCTTCAATTTTTATACGTCAGCAGAAAATGCTCATCAGGTTGAACGATTTTTGCTAAGGAGCCATTTCCATATATGTTATAGTGTAGCTGGTCTCTTGGAGCTTTTCATCAGATGTTCCAGATCTTCAATTTTTATACGTCGGCAGAAAATGCTCATCAGGTTGAACGATTTTTGTTAAGGCACCATTTCCATATTACTTATAGTTTAGCTGTTCCGTTATGGTTCTTCATCAGGTGTTCCAGTTTTCAAAATCAATTATAGCCTAAATGTTGCCAAGGCTTATTAGCTATACAATAAAAGAAGTTTCATTCAAATCCGTCCAGTAGTTTTTGCGTGAAACGCGTACATACATACAGACAGACAGACAGACAGAAAGAGAAACAGACAAGAAATTCAAAAAAAATTTTTTGCTTTCTATTGTTCTTTTTAGGTCTCCCTCTATCCATTTCAGTCAAAATATTAAATGTACAGACAAAATATTTTTACTGTTTTATTATATGTATAGATAAGATCGTTGAGGTAGTATCCCATATTACAAGTCTCGAACTTACTTTGGGGCTAGCTCAATCTGTGTGAATTGTCCGTATTTATTTATTTATATTTATTTATTTATAACCTCCACCTCTAAAACAATTTCTTCGCTAACAGCCCAAAAGTGTAACTAATATAAATAAAATTTACCTCTTGGTCTCTCACAAACTTCAATCGTAACGTGCTCTCAACACAAGCCCGCCTGTCCAGAAACGACCTTCGAGTCACGATCTCATTCATCAGACGGAAGTAGGTGCCCATGAGATTAACTCCTATCATGTAAATGATGTCTGAAGATAACTAAAAATGTGCAAATCATTGAGGCATTTCAAATTTCAATAATTTTACTGCATAAAGTTTTGTAGATAATAAAAATAAATAAGTAAAGAAAATGCTTCGTCGTCGGTGAAAATTTAAAACCGCAGCCATTTTGAAAGCTTTTATTTAACTTGCAATATATGTATGTAAGTATGTGTGTTCGGGTGGAATCTTAGAACTTAATTTTGAAGTAGATATCTTCAACCGATTGAGCAGAAATTATGTACACACGTTTAGTTTGGATGACAATGCATGATATGGTATGTGACGTCATTCTAAATCTATTATGGCGGACCATCCAAGATGGCGGAATAGTTATTTGTAATGCATTTCTACAATATGGGTATCAAATGAAAGGGTTTGTTGAGAGTAACAATAAAAGCTTTTGTTAAAAGTTTTTTTTACTATTTGTTAAGGTAGACGATATTTTTTATGAGTTTTGGAGGTTAAGTACTTACATAACCTCCAAAACGTATCTACTTACTTATAATCCCCGATATCTCCATATAAATTAAAAAACCTCGATAAATCGGAAAATTTAATTTCATGTGAGTGAACTTGCTGTAAGATTTACAACATGAGAACGGAATTCCTATCTTATCATGCAACAATTAAATCTTTAAGTACTTATGTGTTGTGCATACACATGGGAAAATTTAGTTTATCGTAATACTGATTGATCGAAAAATAATAATCTATATAGGTATATATAACTCAAAGGTGACTGACTGACTGACATAGTGATCTATCAACGCACAGCCCAATGACCACTGGACGGATCGGGCTAAAAGGGCATGTTGTATAGCAGGCTATATCATGAGCAGTTCCCCAAAAATCAGAAATAATATAAAAAACCGATTAAGACCATCATATATTTGTTTTTTCGTGATCATGTTATGGTACAAAAATATTTAATTTAATATCGCTCGTACGTAATGACGATGCTGACATGGCGCCCGTACGTATGTTCAGAAATTATGATACAGAAAATCACATACAATGCTCGATATTTTCATTATATTTTCGAAAATTAAATAAATGTTCCAAATACATGTTACATTTATGTGAAATACACAAAAACATATGTGTATTTCACATAAATAGATGAAAAATAAATAAAATAAAAAAATCTTTCCTGCGAGCACGTATGTAATAAAAGAACATTTTTGAACGTACCGGAAATCGGAACTGTCAAATGAAGCGCGTCAACGTCAAATCATAATGGGTGTCGGCCATTTTGGCGGAACTCTCCTAACCTTCATTACGATTTTGTTGACTAAATGTATCATAGAAAGGCTACGAATTTATCGGATTTACTTATAAGGCATTGATACTGACCCAAAAATGAAAAATTCAGATAGGTGCTCATGATATAGCCGGCTCCCCATACATTTGTGCAACAACCCCTTTGGCATGCAGGTAGATGTTATGACGTAGGCATCCGCTAAGAAAGGATTAATGCGAGCGAAGCCGCGGGTAAAAACTAATACATATATTTAAAGTCATCATTACGTGAGATACATCACGAAAGATAATCCATAATGGTAATCCACTCAAATCAATTAGGCATCCAATCACAAGTAAAAATAAAGTATCGATCAAATGATTCCTTTGTTTATAACATGTTTGTGTTTTGTTGTCAAAACATAACTACGACCCGCCGATGGCTAATAAATTTGCTACCAGATGTATATGACACCAAATTGATGTTTGGATCTTTGGCTAGTAGGTAGGGCTGATATGATGGAAAGTGTTCTGAAAGTACAAACAAAAATTTTAAACCCCAACTCAAAAGACTTTAAAAGATGATGTTGTAGTTATAGTGTCTATGTGCATGTATGATTGTGAGTACGTATGTTTACAATAAGAATAGCAAGGCTTTAATGAAAATGAAAAATCATAAAATGTTTCTAACCCTTACCACGACCCCAATCTGAGGGTCTCCCCGCGTACGTGTAGAGCCCTATGATCAGGATGTAGACCAGGCTGACCAGAATGCCCAGGAGTATGCACATAAAGTTGTTCCTCATGGGAAGGAAGATGTAGATAGACAGCAGCGCCATCGTGCCGTAAGCCGGGCGGAGTGCGAAACCTTCGTGAGAGCTGTATATTGGGACGGCTACATCTGAAAGATTTTAAATCATTCACTTTGTCTATACAAGAGTGAGATTGGTATACAAATTCATGAGGGATGAGTAAGATTCGAATGGCAATTTCGAACCTTTTCACGTGTGCCTCAGACGAACTTCTTAACAACTCTGCTACCACCGCCTTTTAGAAGATATATAACGGTAAATGCTCCAGTTATTTATTCATATAACTAGGGCTATAATCAAAAAAGTGTTAAAAGATTTTTTTCCCGGACTCCCTCGGAAAAAAAAATAAAATTACCCTCGAAAAAATTTATTCTAAAAATCTTCTAACAAAAAGTTGCGCGGCGGAATCGAACTTCCCCGGACATAATGAAAGAATGGACACTTTAAAAACCCCGCCAGGACACTCCCAGGACGCCCTTCAAACTAGGACAACTCCGGGGAAACCAGGACGGATGGCAGCCCTACATATAACTAAATAAAAATCTCTTCCACTTTATGATAATAACTTACCTGTAAACACAAGATCGAAAGTCACAACAAACGTGATTAGCATGGGCATCCAGAACCACTTCTTTTTCAAAGGGTTATAGAAACATTTCCAAATGGACAGTATTGGTATCGATATCCTCAAAATATACATTCCCATAGACATGTACGTTGAATACGATTGAGCTTCCTACAAAAGTGAATGTTTTAGTAACAAAAAGAGCATTCGTTTGGAAAACTAACTTACAGTAGTCGCATATGATGTGTAACATCTGACTATTATATAGTTTAAAATTACCAATCAAATAGAACGCGCTTCCCCAAATTCCAATTATACTGTAGCAGTCTTCCTGCTAACTGATCACTTTGAATTAAACAACTCGTCACTGATACTATTTTCTTTATTGCATAAGCAAACACTACAAGATCATGCGTGTAGCTCAGATCCCACACGACTGAGTCACATTTACAAACATTCAGTACTCTTCTTTTTAATTTATTATTCTTTATGGAATGCACTGAAAGAGGTCTAAAACTATTGACAGACCTCCTTCATTAAAATACACTTCCGTCCCACAGAGTACAAAGCGATAGGAGAGAGTGTGTGTAAAGTGAGAGGAAAGATGTTACACATCAAAATTTTGCAATGATATACTTTTTAATGAGCATACGCTCTAGTTTTTATCAACTCTTACTAATACTTTGTAAATCTGTCACAATCGATTCACATATTATAGATAATAGTTTTATTACTTGTATAGATAACTTGAGATCCGGCAACACATATTGATAGTATTAGGTACTTGTAATAATATTTTTCACGGCCTCCCATCAAATGAAACATATTTTGTAAAAGATATAAATGCGACTTAAAGCAAAGTACAATATACATACAAAGTACATATTTTAGTAAGTAATTGTTGAATAGGTTAGAAACTTACCTCTGCATACGTAGAAATTATAACCAAAACTATATGAATAGTTGAAAACGCTACAAGTAATGTAATGTAAATATAAACTAAAGTTTCTCTTAATTTATCGTCGTATTTTCTATACAGCCCTTCCAGATCTTTTTGATCAAATTGATCCTGTAACAAAGGAAATCATTAAATTGATGGCCTAGAATATATAGAAAACTACGAGTATACCTGGACCATGTTTTACAAAAATGTTCCAATTGACACCAAACTCGTTTCCGAGATATTTGATTTTTTAGATAAATACGATATTTTCTTCCATCAGGCTTATTAAGGCGTAACTTTTGTTGCATGGATGGGTACTTAATTATTGCTACTATAATAAACTAGTACAAATATGTACTTATTTCTTACGGTTTCAAAGATATTAAAGAAAAACTGATGGGGATCATTTATGCAAATAACATTTTTATATGACAATAGTAAATTTTCTCTTTGCAAAAATGATCCTATAGCAAAAAACTTGAATTAGGGTACAAAAAGAATACTTTTTTTTATTTTTAAAACTTCTTTGTTTTATTTTTATTACAAAATATTCGCATACGAACAGTAAAAAATTAACGAGTTTCAATCAAAACTTTAATAAAATAAAAAATTACAAATCTTTCTCTATATTAAACAAAACGAAACGTGCAAAATTTTAACAAAATAATATGTCATAATATTTTAATAAAATCAGCATTTCTATCAAGAATTTCACTTTTTTTTTAATTAACCATAAAATAAAATCAACACATTCATAGTAGTAGAAAAACTATACCCGTTCTTTAATATGGACTTTACTATTTGAACTGTCAAAAGTTAAATAAATCGTTGGAACGAATACAAAAGTGACATAAAAAACATAAAATATAAATAATCTAAAACATATTGCAATAAAAGCAGCATTTTAATCAAAGACAACTTTAGTTTTTTTTTTTTTTTTCTATTAAACAAAAAATCAACATATTAATAAACATTTTACGTGTGTTCGTAAGTAAAAAATCTTATTTTTGTTTCCTATTACGTTTCATCTTCGTCTTCTATTTCGAAGTCTGGTTCACCAAGTCCTTCTAAATCATCAGTGATTGAGTTTGTACCTTTCAAACGTTTATAAAATTCTATACAATCAGCAGGAATCAAATGGTAAATAGATTCTAAATCGTTAAGCTTGTTCTGGTTTATTTCTTTACCAACTGGCCACAATGGAATTAAGTCTTTATCTGATATTTCATATATATTACCTTTCATTTTCTTTTGCAAATTCAATTCTTTATACGGTTCTTCCAAAGTAGTTCTCATGTAAATACTGTAAAGTTGTTCTTTTTTTAATAAAATTTCTTTAGTAATCAACCAATTCACCTTTGATTTATCTGTAAATATCTTTCTGTTAACAATTTTCTTCTCCAAGTCTTTGCAACCTACAAAATCAATATTTTTCATTTTGTGTACTTTTAGTGGGTTAACTTTTTTACAATTCTTCATGACTTCCATATATTCTTCAATAGTATAAATCCGTTGGTGTTGTTTTAAACGAGTTTCTATTTTAGCAAAATCATTATCATTAGGTAGAAAGGTGTGACCCGATTCTAGAAATCTAAAGGAAATGGTTTTTAAATTTGGGTGACTGTTAAGAATAGCCTTTAGCATTAAAACTACTTTTATATTTCTATTTATGGCTACTCGGCGCAGTCACTCCATAAAATTAATTGTGTGACATCCGATGGCAACTCATTTTTGATATAACTGATGAGGCAAGACCCAACTTCTTGCGCACCACGGCCAGCCTCACCCTCCGCCCATACGAAACAATGTCCTACATCATTAGAAGCCGAATGAATGCCAAAATTGTATACCCAAAGCTGTCGTTTGTAAAATATAACATTTGTGGGTATCCTAGGTAATGGTAATGTCTTTTCTAAATCAAATGTTATACATTCAATTTCTTTTGAAAGTTCTTGCCTTTTCAAAGTCTTCTTTTTTATTCAGTTGTGTTCTTAAACTTTGGGCTTTTTTTAAATGTTTCTCTTTTTCTAATTGTATTTCCTCTTTTTTTAACGAATTTACTGTATCATTTAATTATATTGTGAAGGAAACGCACCTATTACATGTGTCTTTTTTAAGACCTTTGCATCTTAAATTAAATTTCTCTGTAAAAATTTTTTGGACAGTATTAAATGAGACACAGTTTGCCTCTGATCCATATTTATCTTTATATTCTTTTATATACAAATCATAAATTTTTCTTACAGTCATCCCCGGTTGCAAATATTTCACATCATCATTTTTACCACGTCCATAATGAGATATATATTTTGGTAGTTTCTGAATAATTTCAACAATAAAATCAAAAATGTTCCTTATCTAGTTTATTCCATCCACCTGACTTACCTCTTTCATCTTTTATATTGGCCCCGTCACGCATTTTTTTAAGACTAACCGTGATTTTTTGGGGAGTTACTTGTAAAGTCTTACAAAACATATCGCGACATACACTTATTCCCTTTATTTTGTAATCACGGTTGAATTCTCTGGGTTTTGACTTAGATGGTGATGACACAGTTGTAGAACTCCTTTTTTTTAGATTCACTCTTATACATTTGCTACGATGTATAAAATCATGAGCCACGTATGATCCAAGATGACAAAATTTTAAAAATTCTTGCTCTCTAATTTCTTTCGAAACCAACTCACCACATTTTTTCTTGCAAGAACACTGGTGTAATCCACGAACTCTTTTGGCTTCACTAACTTATTTTTAGTACAATAGGATAAATTTTGGTACTTTTCTCCTTTTTTGTTCGCTGCGATTATATTTATATTTTAATTTTCTCCCTCTTTTTGGTCTTCCTTTACTATTATTTCCTGTTTCCTCATCCGGAGCTACCGTGACATCACTTTCGGTAGATTCATTTACAACGCATTCATCTACATAGTTAGGATCTTGAACACTATCATCACTATTGTTTAAAAAGTTTAACATCTCTTCTTCATTGGCTGTAGTATTCTCATTGTCATCTAGAAATAAAATTGAGGTAAATATAATAATTACACTTAAATAAATCTAATCAAAAAGAGTAAGGATTCAAACCCAGCACGCCAAAACCATGAACTAAAATACCCAATGCGTACGTATCAATGGTAAATCACAATGCAAAGTACCTGATTGGGTAAATAAATTACGCCAGGGGCGTTTGGTTTCTTGTTCAAATTTCTTACAAGTGGTGTTAATGGTGAATATGAAGGCGGCGGAATCGATATATTTGAAGGCAAATTGATTGGACTGTCAAGGTAGTTGTCGTCTGAAACAAAGTTAAAAAATATAATAATATAATTCTAAAAAGTGACGGACTACAATAAGTAATCATTGCTTCTTATCCATTATCCGCTGGTGTGCGCTGGACCGTAGATTAGTACCTGAGTAATAGTTTAAAAAATACCTTCTGGTATAATCGCCGCTGGTTCCACAAACGGAGCTGGTTGACAGTTCTCAGACTCGATTTCACTATGGTCTAAACAAATGTTTAACGCTGTCTCTTGAGTTGTGACTGTTGTAAGTGTAGAAGGCGATGTAGAAACGTTAAACAATTCGTCATCATCCAAATTTTTTGACAATATGTCGTATATTCTTTCAGTTTCAGGGGACATCGTTCGAAGTGGCGAAGATTGCGGCGTTACACATTGTGTGTTTGTCGATATATCTAGATAATTGTCTGGTCCACATTGATAATTCACGGAACCATTTAGTTGAACATGTTCTTCATTAGTACCTAAAAAAAATGCGCACAGTGATTTGATTGTATTTTTAAAATGTATTATGTAAAACAGTTACCAAAAGAAATGTTTTATACCTGTTGAACTCTTAAAGTCGAAACCATCTTTTTTTATTATTTTAGAGCAATGCATGGCAATGCATTGTTCGTCTTCTTCATCTAAATGAACAACAACAAAATAATTTAGTATGTAAGTGTAAATACATTCGCGTATAAAATAAGGATAACAGTAAATAAAAAACAATTTATGAACACTTACTTTTATCAGTCCTTTGGTTATAATTAAGTTTTTTCATAATCATATCAATTCGTTTCATATTTTTCCTTATTATAAACACTAGACACACAAGAAAAAACAGAATCAACACTTTCTCTAAAAACGGATTTACATAAAACAATACTAGCAAATATATTTTTCAAAAAGGAAATAATTAGAACATATTGTGTTATCTCACAAAGCGTTCGCCAGCAAATGAATGAATGAAACGCGCGCCGGGCAAAGACTTCAGTGGGCAGGGAGCGGGGAGGCGGGAATGGCACCCCGCAACACAGTTTCCGCTAACATTGTACTTGTACCTACTGAATTACTAGCTATTTTTATGTTTTGACCTACACATATTAAACGTTAAAAAATATTGGTAAAAAACCCGCTTATTTTGTTAGGTTTTATATTGTAAAACTTATTATTGCGATAGTGATTCAAAATGCCATAGACGTTGTTCGTCGGAACTGTTTTATTTATTTTTAATTCTTCAATAATGTTTCAATATGAATGAATCACTTTGTTTAGAATGTAACTAACATTTTAAATATTATAATAATGATCTAAGTCCCTTCTGAATCATTTTATACTTTGACCTGGAGTAATTTTTGACATCGCAATCATGATCCACTTCACATGAACCGTTTTTGTAGGAAACATTTCTTTGCAATGTGTTATAAAATCTCACAATTACAACATTTTGAATCATTTTTGCAGTTTGTGTATTAATTTATAATCATTGAGAAAATGATTCAGGTAGAATGAATCGTTTTTGCAAATAAATTTTAATATCGCAATCATGATCCACGTCACATGAACCGTTTTTGTAGAAACATTTCTTTGCAATGTGTTATAAAATCTCACCAATTACAACATTTTGAATCATTTTTGCAGTTTGTGTATTAATTTATAATCATTGAGAAAATGATTCAAGTAGAATGAATCGTTTTTGCAAATAAATTTTAATATCGCAATCATGATCCACGTCACATGAACCGTTTTTGTAGAAACATTACTTTGCAATGTGTAATAAAATCTCACAATTACAACATTTTGAATCATTTTTGGCAGTATGTGTATGAATTTATAATCATTAAGAATATGATTCAAGTAGAATGAATCGTTTTTGCAAATAAATAAATTATCACTTCCATATAATAGTCAAAACGATCCTCAACTTTGACAGTTTTTTTAAAATTGAGAGTGGTTGGATTTTGATCTTACACTGTCAGTATATAAAGTCACTTTTTCTGTATACGATGGCATATTTATCTCAAAAATTATGAAATTGTCGGTTGGAACATTTTTGCAAAACATGGTCCACTAACCTTTGATTGATATCAGTTTTTTTTACATACGATTAAGAAAATATTTGGAAAACTAGCTATGTAAAATAAGATATATTGTAAGTACTCAAGACCTATGAAAATTTATGTAATTTCCTAAACTACATATCTAAAACTAAATAGAGATTGAGTAGTACGGAAAAAATAAAAATGGAGACATTGTATCTTACGAGAGATTAGAGATTCATTATATAGAGTAGCGTAGAGGCAGAAAGGGTTATTTTGAAAACCATTGGCCAAATTTCTCGCAGCAGATTTGGTTAAAGAAATTGAGCTGGTTTCCGAAAAATCAATGTTAGAAAATGATTTTTTTTTTGCTTCCCATACAAATTGGTCGATCAACTGATGGGACTTAGTATGGAAAGTTTAAATTATGTCATTCTTTTACTATACATTTCTGTCGGACGTTGTTGTATTCCACCAGGTACTGAGCATATTGTAAAAATTTGGCCAGTAGTTAAAAAATAACCCTGTATATTATCCAGCAGTGGACTTCCTGCGGCTAAAATTATAATGATGATGATATAGCGTAAGTAAGAAATGCCACCCCTAAGGGGATGAACTGGGTGAAAAACTAAATTCAAAAGCTATTATTTTAATTAGATTTGAGGTGTCGTAAAATAACCTGCACTTAAAAGCGAAAGTGAGGTTGTTTGTTTGTATGTTTATTTGTTTGTTTCTTACCTCTTCAGGCTTTATCTTCTGAACCAATCTTCTGGAAATTTCGCATACACATAGTTAGAAGTACTTAGAAGGACATAGGGTCCTTTTATCCCGGGAAAAAGCACTGTCCCCATGGGAAATTCAAGCGGGCGGAGCCGCGGACAAAAGCTAGTTACGAGTATTAATAATTCGAAACATGAGTTATTACATGTTTCATGCCAGAAAATCTGACCAAATGCCATCACGTAAATTACGCAACCAAAATCAGAGCGGAGATTACGAAAACAGCGTGCTTGAAAACAAAATGCGTGCAATTTATGTGACCTTTCGCAAGGCGTTCGATTGCCTGTGAATTATCGCCACGCCGAAAGTGACAACGTGGCGGCCTACCGCCACACACTGCCACATTTGTTCTACATGAATTAGGCCCATTTGGGAATCCTAATGCGTGCCGCGATTCTGAATGGGAATTTTGAAAATTTATGCTCACGAATTTTCGGATAAATTCGGTATGATTCTGCAGTAGGTACAGTTCTATTTGTCACTGACGATAACACGGAATTTAAGGGACGTTTTGGGTTTGTTGTTATCTTGTTTGTTAGTCCATAAATGTAAGTGCTAGTTTACAGCAGTTCCTCGCGGAATCACGCATTTTGTTACTTCATATATCAAACCTTATTCCCGTATTTGAATTTTTTTTTTCAGAATTATTTTTGACGGCAGTTAGTTATGCTGGGTTTATTTTATAGGTAAAACAGGGTGGCCAAGCTTCGCACTTTTGGCGTAATATGTAAGAGCCAGTGCGCAGCAGTGTACCTGTACTCATTAATTTTATAATTCATACTCCTCAAATACTTCCAGTTCCACTGCTTCCCTCCCGCTTGTTCTGTTCTCCTGCGTCCTGAACTCATGCAGCGATGACAGCACGCTGGTCGCTCTGGTCGTGTTCATGGAGTACCGGGTCAGTAGTTCTAACCAGCCCCCCGACTTGCAGGGTCACCGCGACCCCGTGGTGCGGGAGAAATCCTCGATCGTCCTGGTGAAGATAAATTTCAAAATTAATCATAATATCGTTAATATAATGAGGATTATCGTTTTTTTGCTCACTAGTTGGCGCTACTGACGAGTGAGGTCCTGCTCAATGGTACAATCATAGAGCTTCAAAGATTTTTCCTTACTACTAGAAGACTATTATCGGCCAAGTCCTATTGGTTTTTCTCGCGTGAGCAGACCATTTATAAACAAGATAGAAACAAATGACAAGATAGATTTATTAGTGATTGGCACAGCCGACACTCGCACATAAAATATATCATAATCAATAGATTCATTTAAATATGGAGTTCATTTGTTACATGTTAATAGTTTAAAGTAATGTATAAAGTCTCATAACAAAAAATAAAAATGTAAACAGGCCTCAAATATTTTATTTATATGTTATTTTATTATAATCGAAATTAATTACTTAAAAAAACAGCATAATTAATGATTGAAAAGTTTACATGTCTCATCACTATCGAATTTAACTGTCAAAAGATGCACCACGCGATGCACCGATGTGTCACGATTTGTGAATCATAGGCTTTATGTGAATCACAAGGGAACGATTCAATAGTGTAGGGGTACAATACTGTCATTTAAATTTGACAAGTTGTCAATGTGACAAATTCGAATGACAGAATTGTACTATCTGACATATGTCTAAACCTTACTCGTAGGTGTTGAAATCTGGTGTAATATTGAAACGCGTTAGCCCCCCATTGGTCATATTTTGAATATGGTGAGGAGGTCGGGCGGTGGTTCGAATCTCCGGAATTAGTACATGCATGCACTTTAGTCTTTAGTCTATACAATCAATCTGACACATGTACGGATATTCTACTTTACTTTATGTCATGTTAGTGCCAACTACCACTACTTTATGTCATGTTAGTGCCTTAAGCCCACTAAATAGGTGCACCTGACATCGGTATCATCTATAATAATCGAATCAAAATTGCTTGCCATTTATTTTCTACGATTTTAGGCATTTTACATTAGAATGAGGGATTTTCCGAGACACAAATAAAAAAAAAATAGTTCCAGATAACTTCATAGATCGCGCTTAGTAAAAGGCGAGAGAAATAGTTCCATGAAAAGCAAAAAATTCTGCAGAATTTTTTTTGCTTTTCATGGAACTTTTTCTCTCGCCTTTACCAAGCGCGATCTATGAAGTTATCTGTTTTTTTTTTTTACTAAGTTTTATTTTTTTTAAAATGCCAATCCCACGGAAAAAATAAAACTTAGTAAAAAAAAAACAACTAAAAAGTATAAATATTGTGAGGTGTGCAACTGTCAAACTGTTATGTAATTTTTTTTTTCTGCTTCTGGTTGACAAGAAAAAGCGCACCATATAGGTTCAGCCATTATTACGAGTCGCCTTTCATAAAACGCTATCTGTTGAGACTTTTTATACTGATTTTTTTTTCTTAATTTAGCTGTCAGAAAATCGCTCATTGCTTGTCATTTATTTTCTACGATTTTAGGCATTTCAAATTCCAGCATGGACGCCAGTATATAATAAGTCTATGGTAATTAGTTACCTGTTATGTCCATGTCAGTCGCATCGATCTCAACTATTGTTATTTAGAAAATTAATGTTCTCTGTTCAGCTAATTTGTGGTTTTAATAGTGTCGCAGAACGAATTCTCATATGAATTACTTAGCTCTTGGAAGAATTTCAAGTATCAGCAGTCGATATATTTAAAAAAACAGCGTTAGAAAAGTGAAATAAACTCGAGCAAGTATGTATTATTTTCTGCTCTTGGGATCATTTTGAGATAAAATGTAGGTACCCTATGGTATGTTACATGACGTCCGTGTCCTAAACATCGAAATCAGAACGTTTAGCGTGAAAAGAGTTACAAGAATGTAAACGTTTGTCACTCTTTTCATGGATGGATGAACATCCCGGTCCCAAATGCCTCATCAAAAATAATTTTTAATTCTAAGGTGGGTGGTGGTGGTGGTGGTGGTGGATCGAATTCCCGGTCCAGAACATTCCCTACGTAGTAGTATTTTAAGACCTTCGAAGCTCTTTCTATAATAAAAGTTTTTATAAAGTTTGTGACTTTCTATTTTTTATTTTTTATAATATATATATTTTTATCACCGGCATTTAAATAAACTTTCGAATCAAATTTCAATTCGTTAAAGTCATGTTCCAAAACGGCAAGCTGACTAATTTCTCATCGCTACATTTTATAAACACATAGGCATATACTTATATATATTTATAAAGCCTAATCTTTATAAAATAACACTGTCATTGTCAGTGACTGATTACTGTTCTATTGATATGTTGACTGATTAAAAGGTAAAACATGGCAACAGTGGATCGCAAGATTAAAAAACAACAATATTTTGATGACAGAAATACCTTGGGGCTTTAATCTAAAATTTGATTAGAAAGAAAGAAAAATTGTTTGGTACATAAATTATTACAAAAGAAAATACTAAATTAGTACACAAAGAAATAGACATGCACCAAAATGCTCGTGATTGGGCCGCTGATTTTCTGCGGGTACCGCATTAAATTTAATCTTGACTTGAACTACAAATTTTTATATTTATTTGAAACATGACGGATGATTATTATCAATACAAATATTATTATTATTATTAAACGATAGTGTGGCCTTTGATCGATAAGATGCACTATAACACATTCCAAAATACATTTGTAGATTACGAATATCAGACATCATCTGATTAACAACTAAGGAAGTGTATTTAATCTTTAGCTTTAATAACCGAGATCACGTCATAGCAATTAACCTCATCATTCAAAGATGTAAACAACTCTATTAAACAACATAGTTCAAAGGTTTATAATGCCTAGGTACATGTTTGAATTCACTGCTTTCCTAAGCCACCAAAATTTAAAAAAGAATAATTATTTTTTCATTTACGAAAAACTAGCTTTCGCCCGCGTGAATTTCTTACGGGAACTGTGCTTTTTCCAGGGATTAAAGGTACCCTATGTCCTTCTCCGTACTTCCAGCTATGTGTATGCGAAATTTCAGGAAGATTGGTTCAGTAGATAAAGCGTGAAGAGTAACAAACAAACAAACAAATAAACAAACAAACAAACTCACTTTCGCAATTATTATATTAGTTAGTAATTAGGATTAGTATACCTATAAATTTCTGTAAATTCTGCAATAAAGAGTTGATCTATCTATTTATTTAGCAAAAAATATCTGTGAGTATGTATTTCTTTCCTAATTTTTAATGTCCTGCTTCTGAAAAGACTTCCTTCAGCGAGTATAGGTACTAGTAAAAAAAAATGCGGTAAAATACAAATTTAAGTATAATTCTGTAAAATCACCTAAAATATAGTCATCATCTAAATATATAACGTAACTAAAAATATTCTGATACTAATTCCGAAAAGTACAGTGGGAGTGGGCACATATAGTAAAGTATACCACCTGAAAAACGATTCACTATAAAAAGTGGTATACTTTTCCATGTGGCCTACTGTACATATTATCTTTATTCATTCATATGATAAATCTTAACTGGGCTTTATTCACAATGTTAAAAAGAAAACAACAACTCACCATAATCGTCATAAGTAACTTCGCATTCCTAAAAGTACAGAACCGTATTCAGGAGCACTAAAATTATGCGCTAACTGTCCACTGACACCACCGGCCACCGTCATGATTATTAACACTGATATAAAACACTCAACGGAAAGATTTCGGTAGATAATGATAATCGCACTTAATTCCTAATCAACTAAATGTTCATGAATTAACTGATTTTTTTTTATTGATAGAAACTATTTTTGGTCCTATTTTTATCAATTTTTAACATGACTACTCCTCACCGACCGTTGCGTGTAATTGGCAAATTCGTGATTCACGCTAAGTCCAAACTTCATAACCACTAGTACAGTTGCGTGGAAATTGACAAAATAAACGAATTCGTTTTATTACTGCTTCGAGCAACACGGATTTCAGCGTTTAGATATGTGTTGGTCTATGCATTTCAATTTTTTTTCATGAGTCAACTTGAAAAATCAGAGACATACTAAGTGACCAGAGAGAATTGGCTCGAAAATTTAATAGGCGGAGTCTTGTTATTAGCATAGCTTTAATGTAGTTGTACTTTAACAGCATAGTTGTTATTTAGCTGTAAGACCCCAAAAACTAAATAAATAAATAAATAAATAAATAAATGAAAAAAACAATAAAAAACAATGAAATGGAACAATAAACAAATGGGAATAAACTGAAAAGTCTTATGATAAAATAAAACATTCCGTATAACTTTAGCATGGAGGTTAGCTTGAATGCGAATTAAGGATAATTCGTTTGGACATTCATTACTATTTTGAATCAATAAATGTAAATGAAGATAGTAAATGACGTTCAATATGTGTACACCATAGTAGCGTGAGAATCATACGCGTTTTACAAATTATGCCCCCTTCCTTCTAATTGACTGTGAAGCCCATTTGAATTGTTATGCCAACCAGCGTTCATATGACCATAGTTCATCAAATTACTCAAATTACGCAGCCATAGAGTTGTACCAATATGGCTCTAGTAAATTTTCTTCGTCCGGAAGTGGTGTCACAAATTAACGCTATTTTACTTTCCCTGAATACGTCTTTGTTAAAAGTGTAAATTTGTGTAGTAAGATATGCTTTTTTGATTTGTTTTACTTGACAAAAGTTAAATATTTGTTTTGTAAATTATGTTTTTTTCTATCTAAGGGCTGAAGGTTTGACACTACTACTTTTTTCACATGCGCAACTGCTTGGCTTATTACCGTACCTAATAACCGTGACTCAACTATTTTATCAGACTAACGAAAAATAACAGTTACTAAATTTAAGTTAATCTATCTGAAAAATAATTACCTCCCTGGATGTTTAAGACGAGGTCCAACCTGAGCTGCAAAAAACAAAATTCATATGCGCTTAACTGCGCCGTGTGCGTTTGTCAATAAGATAGTTTTTTGCACAACACAATGTTCTACTTTCGTTGGCAGGATCGAACAGGATTTTGTACTGATTTAGCAACTATTTCTCAAATACCTTTAAAAATATTAGTCTAAATCAAAAGTGCTCGTTTAAAACTTTTTAATATAGTATTCTTATCTACTCTGAATAAAACTCGTAGATTTATAAGCCATAAACCCTTTATAATACATGGATCATATTTCTACACTTTATACATGGAAGGAAACACAATAGATCACATAAACATTATGTAAAGCTACGCGCACTAAACAACCATCACAACCCATCGCTGGTGGAGTCTACCACAGACTACTCAAGACTGAAGGACTTCATACTGCATCTTGACAGGGTATCTGTTTTCAAATCTTCAGTCAGCTAACACGTTGTCTCTGACAGCTGAACGTCCTCGTCAGCTTGATCTCCACTAGGTGAAATTAGGTCCTTCTGAGTATGAGAGAAGATCAATATTAATCATCATCCATAGGCAAGGATCCAATGGTCCAATATTTATCATTCCATTGACAAATTGGTCATTTCAGATCAAAAAGAAAACATTAAGAAACGTTATGACTGTAAATTGTTAAGCATCGACTTTTTAACATTTGCAAAATTAAACTTATTACATTTAAAAGGAAAAGCTCTAAATACTAATTCAGTTATCAATTGGGACAAGACCAGAATATTGAACACACAGCATATACAAGGAACATTAAATCACATTAACATTCGGGAAAGAAAAATTGTATTAGCATTCTGGAAAGTAAATCATATTAGCATGCTGAAAAGTAAAGCAGCATTAACATTCCAGAAATAAAATCGCAATAGCATGCTGAAAAAGTAAATAACATTAACATCCCAGAAATTAAATCATTAGCATGCTGAAAAAGGAAATATCATTAACATTCCACAAACAAAATAGTATTAGCATGCTGAAAAGGAAATAGCATTATCATTCTAGATCGAAAATCATATTAGTATGCTGAAAAGTAATTATCATTAACATTCCGAAAATAAAATCATTAGCATGCTGAAAAAGGAAATAGTATTAACATTCTAGATCGAAAATCATATTAGCATGCTGAATAGTAAATAGCATTAACATTTCCAGAAAGAAAAACGTATTAGTATGATGAAAGTGAAATAACATTAACATCCCAGAAACAAAATCATTAGCATGCTGAAAAGGAAACATTATTCAGAACATTGTCAACACATTAATACAAGCGTTAAATAGCTGAAAGAAAATAACATTAGCATTGACAATTTTATATGTCAACGACAATGTTATGACATTAGAGCAGGAAATCAAATAGGGCCACGATGTCAGGGCAGCGGCCGCTGAGGTCGGGGCCAATGATGACGAATGCCACAGTGTCGGGGCAACGGCTACGATGTCGGAGCCAATGGGTGCCACAGTGTCGGGAGCAATGACCACAGTGTCGGGGTCAACGGCCACATTGTCGGGGGCCAACTAGCTGCTTCTGCCCTTGGTGTCTTCAGCAGCTGCGGGTGCCACATTGTCGGGGCAATGACCACATTGTCCGGGGTCAACGGCCACACTGTCGGGGCCAAGAGCCACCTCCGCCCATGTGTCTTCAGCAGCTCTCTCAGGTCAGCCGGCCAACAGATCGATCTCACACAGGTACCTCAATATAGGGACCAATAAATGCTTTAGACTTTTCGTCTTCAGCAACTACGAATGCCACCACATTGTCGGGGCAACGACCACGATTGTCCAGGGGTCAACTGGCTACAGTGTCGGAGCCACGGCTACATTGTCGGAGCCAACAGGTGCCACAAGGTCGGGGCAATGACCACATTGTCGGGGTCAACGGCCACATTGTCGGGAGCCACGGCCACATTGTCGGGGCCACGGCCACATTGTCGGGGCCAATAAGCTGCTTCTGCACCATGTGTTCAGCGAAGCTGCCTCTGGTCAGTTCATCTCATAGGAGCCAGCCCACGCAATCATGATCTTGTACCGATGATGTGGCGCCGCGCGCATGACCTTGTAGGGGCCTTCCAGTGTACATCTTCTCAATGCTTAGGGAACCTTTACTGACCAAAACAAAACTGTCAACAGAAAAAGTACACAGTTAAGGTTAACAATACGTCATTATTGTCGACACAATAACGACAAAATACTCGGGCGCTCTTTCTCTTCTTAAAAATCAGCGATACCTCTGTCAGGAGGTACATTATCCAAATCTTTACAACGGAAACAGTTTCCTCAATGCCCATCAGCAACTGATTAATAAAATTAGAATGAGCTTCACCAGCCTTTCATAGAAAGTCAAACCTTGAGTAGTTTACCAAGGAATTTAAAATAGGAGACGTTTTCTCAGTTCATTGCTCATGAAGGTAACTCACCATCCCCAAAAACTGGAGAACTTACCGATATTCGTTAGTTTTGTAATTTCATGGAAGCCCCACGGCTTTCATGTTCTTACCACTCGGCCTTACTGACCTCTATCAGACCAAATATTGCTCAGTCAGTTATCAAAAACTAAAACTATAGCGATTAGTTGTAATCGCTGCATCAAGCCATACAATGTATAGCGCTAAGACGAATAAACAGGATTGCTGATAGTTGGTGTACTTTTGTTTTAATTAAACCGACAAAACTTTAATAAAACATTTCCATTGTAATTTTACATTGCTAGATAACTATCGACAACATTACATACGTATGTACTACTAAACATTACGTGGTAAATTTATTTCAATTAATAACACGCATCATGGCTATCAAATAATCACTGACCTTAAGGTCTAACCTCAATTAATTCGCCAAAACAAAACAATAAAATGAAGTTTAAAATTTGTAGGACAAGATCAGTCATTGATCACCCAATCGTTCAACCACGTCTAGTCTTATAGCATCACATTTCCGTGATCACAATGTAAGCAATCTATCTCTGCACACTAAATCAAATCACATTTAAACCTTCGTTTGAAATGTAATAATGTTTCGATCTTACTTGAATTAAAGAAGAAAGTACACCAACAATCCTGTTCGTACCGTCAACGAACAACATCACGAAGTTCCTATAAGATTCGTAAATAATCTTGTACAGACACACCACGGACGCTGGTGGTGGTGGCGTATAGCTTCCAGCGCAAGGTTGTGATGGTAAATTCAAAATCAAATACATTTTACATATCTCGTCATGTGGTATAATATCCAACCACAACTATTGCAAAACTTTATTTGCATTCAACAATGCATAACACGCACAAATTGATTTTCAAGATAAGTGAATTCGTCAATCTCAACTCACTAACCAACATTCATATTTTTTTTTTAGTTTAAAATAAGTAACATGAAAAGTGCGCTAAAACTCAAACTAATAAAAAACATAAGAACATCGTTCAGCGTAAAACCAATTCTTAAAAAACAATTGAATCGCGATGGTCACGATATTTCAAATATTTAAGAAAAACAAAACACGTTCCATTTTCCAAGGAAAAAATGATTCGTGATTTGGCGCGGTTTTAATATGAATGATTCGAATCGCACTTCTGATCTTATCAACTCTGAATAAAACTCGTGGATTTATGTTTACAAACCCCTTTTATAATACATGGATCATATTTCTACACTTTATACATGGAAACACAATAGATTACATAAACATTATGTAAAGCTACGCGCACTAAACAACCATCACAACCCATCGCTGATACAGTCTACCACAGACTACTCAAGACTGAAGGGTTTTATACTGCATCTTGACAGGGTATTCTGTTTTCAAATCTTCAGTCAGCTAACAATAGTATATATATTATCTAATTATATAAAAATATATATATGTTATCGCTGAAAAATTTTAAGTTCCATGACTTGAAAGCTGAATTTTTTTTCTAAATTTTGGATGCCTTTATTAATTAATTAAGCCGAAAATATGTATTTTTATTAAAAAGTACACGATTTAAACCTCAATAAAAATCATAATCTATATCCTGTATTATTTTTTCCACTTCGTAATTAAACTCTAATTAGGAAAATTTCTTCATGAAAAATTGCAATTTTTTCGAATGTGTGCTACGACATGGCCTTAAGTTGAAACCTCCACAGGTTACAAATTTATATACATTAAAATATATAGTGGAATTTATTTTAGAATAGAATAACTTTATTTTCCAGTGTTGCCCTCTATTATGTCAATATAGGAGAACAAAGTCAACCCGTAGTCGTCGCCTCGAACTTACTTGGCGACATATTTTAATAGTTACGTTAAATTCCTACAGAGGGTGGCACCTGCCACATACTAAATCTGCTGCTGACTGCGATGGTTAGGTGTATTGTATAGTAGTCACCAAAAAAAACCTGGGTAAATTATCCAAAAAATGTAACGTTTTTATATAATTTAACTTCTTCGAACATTTGTTAAGACAGAAAATCTTATTAGGAGTAATTACATAGAAACCTTGTAATTTAGAAAAAGTCAAATTAGTCAAGATAATAATTAAATACTGATGTTTATATGACAAAGTATTTGTTGTGTTCAATGGATAATGTAATAAATTATTTTGACACTACAAGTTGCTACAAGAAGGCTACGAAGTTTTGTCGAAGCAAGTTGTCGTTTCAGGGCGTCTTGGCAAAATGAAATTAAATTTCACAATAATTTATCTATTGTAGCATTTTGATAAACTGAAGTCAACTACTCTTTCGAGATGTGCCATGTTTTAAGGAGGGTCGTTTATGGAGTTATTGCTCTCTGAGCAGCGATTTCGATCGCTTCGATTACAATAGCACCTAGACACAGAATTAATATAAGTACTACGACCTAGATTTTCCATTTAGCACACCAATCAC
Source organism: Ephestia elutella (assembly GCA_018467065.1). Lineage (NCBI taxonomy): Eukaryota > Metazoa > Arthropoda > Insecta > Lepidoptera > Pyralidae > Ephestia > Ephestia elutella. The sequence goes on along the minus strand of CM031568.1, from coordinate 15,279,701 downwards.
ATCGTGTGTAGGAATTATCTATTTTTTTGTGTTACCCTTTTCTCTAAAAGCATTCACTATTTTATTTATTGCTAGATTTTAACCCGTTGAACGCCTCTATTTTCCAAACATTCAAACATTTTTACACATTTTGCGCTTATACGAATATATGTATGTATCATATCATAGGCAATAACTGGAATATAAATATGTATAATAATCGCGAAAAAAGAATCGTATAATACTACTGTCCTACAAAAGAAATAGGTCTCCAATCAGAATTAAGGCATTATCGATCTCTTATAAATAACATCATTCTACCAGTTATGGAAATTAGCGAATTATATCTAGAATTAGCGAATTATATCTAGCGCAATTTGCAAATCGTCGCAGGCTCAAAGAAGGGTTGCATGATTCTACCATTAAGTTAAATTGGAATCAAACTATAGAGAACTTTTCTGAGGAATTAAATAGTTGTAACGGTTCTATTATTGCTTACTAGCTGTCGCCCGCGGCTTCGCCCGCGTGAGTTTCGCTTAGATGAAAATCTCTCTTGGAGCTTTTCATCAGATGTTCCAGATCTTCAATTTTTATACGTCAGCAGAAAATGCTCATCAGGTTGAACGATTTTTGCTAAGGCGCCATTTCCATATATGTTATAGTGTAGCTGGTCTCTTGGAGCTTTTCATCAGATGTTCCAGATCTTCAATTTTTATACGTCGGCAGAAAATGCTCATCAGGTTGAACGATTTTTGTTAAGGCACCATTTCCATATTACTTATAGTTTAGCTGTTCCGTTATGGTTCTTCATCAGGTGTTCCAGTTTTCAAAATGAATTATAGCCTATATGTTGCCCAGGCTTAATAGCTATACAACAAAAAAGTTTCATTCAAATCCGTCCAGTAGTTTTTGCGTGAAACGCAGCGTACATACATACAGACAGACAGACAGACAGACAGACAGACAGACAGACAGACAAGAAATTCCAAAAAAAATTTTTTTGCTTTCTATTGTTCTTTTTAGGTCTCCCTCTATCCATTTCAGTCAAAAATATTAAATGTACAGACAAAATATTTTTACTGTTTTATTATATGTATAGATTACATTGAAACCTTGTAATTTAGAAAAAGTCAAATTAGTCAAGATAATAATTAAATACTGATGTTGATATGACAAAGTATTTGTTGTGTTCAATGGATAATGTAATAAAATATTTTGACACTACAAGTTGCTACAAAGAAGGCTACGAAGTTTTGTCGAAGCAAGTTGCTGTTTCAGGGGCGTCTTGGCAAAATGAAATTAAATTTCACAATAATTTATCTATTGTAGCATTTTTGATAAACTGAAGTCAACTACTCTTTCGAGATGTGCCATGTTTTAAGGAGGGTCGTTTATGGAGTTATTGCTCTCTGAGCAGCGATTTCGATCGCTTCGATTACAATAGCACCTAGACACAGAATTAATATAAGTACTACGACCTAGATTTTCCATTTAGCACACCAATCACATCGTGTGTAGGAATTATCTATTTTTTTGTGTTACTCCTTTTCTCTAAAAGCATTCACTATTTTATTTATCGCTAGGTTTTAACCCGTTGCACGCCTCTATTTTCTAAACATTCAAACATTTTTACACATTTTGCGCTTATACGAATACATGTATGTATCGTATTATAGGCAATAACTGGAATATAAATATGTATAATAATCGCGAAAAAGAATCGTATAATACTACTGTCCTACAAAAGAAATAGGTCTCCAATCAGAATTAAGGCATTATCGATCTCTTATAAATAACATCATTCTACCAGTTATGGAAATTAGCGAATTATATCTGGAAGTTAGTGGAACTAGCGCAATTTGCAAATCGTCGCAGGCTCAAGAAGGGTTGCATGATTCTACCATTAAGTTAAATTGGAATCAAACTATAGAGAACTTTTCTGAGGAATTAAATAGTTGTAACGGTTCTATTATTGCTTACTAGCTGTCGCCCGCGGCTTCGCCCGCGTGAGTTTTCTTGCAGATGAAAAATCTCTCTTGGAGCTTTTCATCAGATGTTCCAGATCTTTAATTTTTATACGTCAGCAGAAAATGCTCATCAGGTTGAACGATTTTTGCTAAGGCGCCATTTCCATATATGTTATAGTGAAGCTGGTCTCTTGGAGCTTTTCATCAGATGTTCCAGATCTTCAATTTTTATACGTCGGCAGAAAATGCTCATCAGGTTGAACGATTTTTGTTAAGGCACCATTTCCATATTACTTATAGTTTAGCTGTTCCGTTATGGTTCTTCATCAGGTGTTCCAGTTTTCAAAATGAATTATAGCCTATATGTTGCCCAGGCTTAATAGCTATACAACAAAAAAAGTTTCATTCAAATCCGTCCAGTAGTTTTTGCGTGAAACGCGTACATACATACAGACAGACAGACAGACAGACAGACAGACAAGAAATTCCAAAAAATTTTTTTTGCTTTCTATTGTTCTTTTTAGGTCTCCCTCTATCCATTTCAGTCAAAAATATTAAATGTACAGACAAAATATTTTTACTGTTTTATTATATGTATAGATTATTGACCTGATTTATCAGTTTTTTGTTAACTATAAAGCTTTTTATTTACGTACTAACTTTTGCCCACGGCTTCTTCCGCGTGTATTTCCCACGGCAACAGTTTTTTCCGGGATGAAGTGTACCCTATGTCCTTCGCCGTACTTCATACTATGTGTATGCCAGAATTTCAGGAAGATTGGTATAGTAGATAAAGCATGAAGAGGTTACAAACCAACTCACTTTCGCAGTTATAGTAGGGTAAGGTTGCCTTAGTCGTACCACTTCAGGAAAAATCACTATAATTTCTATTATAATTTAAATAAAACAAAAATCTTTGCACATATAAAATCTTCGTTTATTAACGTAACATAATACATTAATAGACATTTAAAAATCTTTTAATAAAATTGTGTTCTTAACATTTTACAAAAACCTTCCTTCGGTACGATTAAGGTGATCGTACTACGTATAGCCTAAGTCGTACTTCGAGTAATTATATCTTATTTCAAGTAAAAGACATTTGACAATTAAAAAATTGCGTAGACTTATATGCTACGAGATCAATTTCAGTCTTCTTTATTATAATAATAATAGTTAAAAGTACTAATTGTTAGAAAAATATTTCCGTAACACCTAAGTCGTACCAGTAAGATTTAGGAATTTTCTACAGGTACGACTTAAGCAGCGGGGTGCACAAAGTTATAAATCAAAATTAATAACATAACCTAAAAACCGTTTAGCGTTTGACCTTGCTCACATCAATCAGAAAACACTACAAAAACAGTCAAGAATGAGAAAAATAATTATTTCATCATAATATTACGTCAAATGACTTACGACTGACGTAAAAATATTAGTGAAAACGTAAGGAATGAAAAGTAAGGATATTATCCTTACTAAGTAAGGTTGCCTTAGTCGTACCAGCGCTTAAGTCGTAACACGTCGATATCTGCGCACTCGTCTTGAAAAGATGACATCTAGCGGTGCAAAATGGTTCTACTCAGTCACACGGGTAAACAATAACACGCGGCAGCTTGTTGGATTTCGCGATCGAAAAATAATGAAAAAGTTAGTTTTTGCACAGTTTTCACTAATATTATTTTCAATTTATACATACAGGTACACATCTCTGATACCAAGTTTTGACAAAAGTTCTTCAAAACATTACTGACTTGATGCCAAAATATATTACCTCTATTATATTCTAATCTCCATTACTAACATTTAATTATAAATATTATATTTTAAAGTAAATAAGTATTAAAACTAAATCTAATCAAAACTAAATTATGTAATACTGTGGGATATGTGTGGGATAGAATAATAAAGGCTTTTTATTTTATTTTATTTATTTATATTCTAATCACTAGAATTAAGTACTTGTAAGTGTTGTGACTAGAACTAAATTTCAAACGCCCAGGATAGAGAAGCTTAGCGTAGACCGAGTAGATTAGTATGTATTTCGGAAATTCTTTTAGCATACAGGTCAAAATTACCAATTCAAATCTCATAAACTATACTTACTACCTATATATAGGTAAGCAAATTTATAGTAAGTCTTATGTTTTATAGATTCCAGAAGATCTCACAATTTGACAAGTACGACTGTTAAATATGACTTTAAATATGACAGTTAAAAAGTAAGACAGGAATGAGGCATGTGACACCCCCACTTAACAAGTTTGTGCTCTATACGACAACGTACAATCTTCAAATTCCTAAGTCGACAAGTTTTCGACATTAATTATATTGGAATGATTAATGGCATTTTCAGATGTGTAACACTATCCTTGTTTTCAACTATTTAACGTCACATCTTAAATTAAATTGTGTTTAAACTATTTATTAATAAAACCACAACTTTGACTACTTAATTTTCTCATCACGGTAGGTACCCCTTTGTTATAACTTTTCTTGTTAAGTTGCTGTGTTTATGGAGACAAAATGATAATTACGAGAAATAATTTGATCTTCCAAGGAAAATCATAGAATAGTAGAAAGAGGAAACCATCCTCTTACCATCGTGGAGAACCAATCGCCATTATAAGAAATAATCATAAATGTGAAATTGGTAACTCTTGAACAGTTAGGTATTTCGTAATGTAGCTAAAAAATTACTGCATTACGACAAGATTTTCAAAGAAATGAATAAATAACTCTATGAAACAGATGATACTCCTATGTCGATTTTAATATAACTGTTGACATTTCAAATAAAGAGGTTGATTAAAATTTATGTCAGTCCTTTGACGATTAAGCCATTTCAACGAAATAGATGTCACTTGCGTGCATAAAGCCTCTTTTTTGTGTACAATGCGTTATTTTGTAAAAGGCGTGGTGCGACCTTTCTAAGAAACGTCACTACTGTGCTTATTGTGTTGTGGGTGATGCTCATTTCTGTTTCTCCATCACTAGCAACACGCTGTGAACACCTTTTGTCACCACAGGGGGAGCTGAACTTACAACTGGTTTTTTGCTCTTTGACTTTAATAATGTCGTTAATGCATTTAGGGATGGGGCTCGTATCTTTGTTGTCAAGACCCGGAGCACTTTTGTGTAGACTGTTGTTTATGAAACGAGTGGTATATGATTTATAGACATTATTGTATCTAGTTCTTATCATTTTATTAAATTGTTTGTTTTTCACTTTTAATTCTTACAATAAATGCTGCCTTTAAATAATATTTAAGGGCTAAGTCGGTTTATAAATAATATTCTTAATAATATATCGAAGAAATAATAGTTTTTCTCTACTTTTTATTTATAATACTTTTGTCTACGATTCTCGTAATTCAATATTGAAAATTTATTCATGGTATCTTCAAAAAAAATAATTAAAGTTTCAAATCACTTTTACCGCCAATATTGACCATGTAAGTTCGTACTGTGTATTTAATTTAAATAAAATTTACACTGGATACTCCAATTCGCAATCGAACGTTCAGAAAAACCAATATTTGTTGATAAACTATTTGTTTTGTCTAGAGCAAAGATAATAAATGGTTCGTCAATGATTGCATGTAACTTTAAATATAAAACTCTCCAGATTAACAAACATTAAGTTTATTTATTATAAATTTAAAATGATTTTTTTGTCGGTAATGTGGATTTAATTTCGCATCGATGAATTGCAGTTCAATAATCATAGTTTATTGTAGTTACCTAAGTAGGCCTTCCAGTAGAACGAACTCTATGTTTTTTTAATGTTCGCGAAATTAGCCAATATTTGAGACACGTATTAAAGCTAGCTCGTATCTGTATACCCTGACAATACTAGCGGAAACATGTGATGCAGACAAAATCATTACAATGCAATAGAAAAAATACCTTTGCAGCTACCAAGGTGTCCTCAAGGTGGCTACCGAAGGAGAGGAAATCCACACTCATGACGAAGGTATAATCTGAAAACATTTTAGAGAAACTGGTTGGAGATTGATTCAGATAGAGAAGATTGGAAGGCTTCGAGCAACAAAGACTTCCGCGCGCGGAGGATTCCGTGTTGCTCTATATTGGAAGGCGATGACTTTTGCCTAGCAGATGGACAATAGAGATCAATTTAAAAAGAAGAAATACATGTAGCACTATTAGATACACCTAGTAAGTATTTAATAGTGCCTTATGTGTTTCTTGCTTAGTTTGTTATACAAAGTAACAAATAGCATGCACCGTGTTCATGAGCGGCACACATTATAATTAAGAAGTGCATAACTTTAAAATGTTTTTTTAATCACAGCAGTTTAATTCTAATTCGTTTTAGTCACGGGAATAATACTAATAAAATTAATGTTCTGTAAACATACTTAATTGTTTTTATTTTAATTTTATTTCTTTGTCCAACTTCCTTGAGTAACCTTTTACATGAAATTAAATCTATGATTTAAAAGCGTGAAATAAAGAGTTAGTTTAGATTTCGGTTATTTTAACTAAGACGTAGTTAACATTAAAGCTAAAAACTCAGCGTCTTTTTCTTTTATCTTGTTTCTTTTATCTTCTTATTTTTCTTCCTATTTAAGAGCTATGTTCTTGTTGCTGTATAAATTGACCGGTCCAGAATATTGAAAACGTGCTATTGTTTACGCTAAGCCTCTAGCCCGTAACAACTTAGCAAGGATTCATATGGAGCACAATCAATTACAAATAAGCCACTTAATTCAACTTGGCTCAGCATTGTAGCGACAATAGCTGAGTCTGGCCGGCCTAAAGTGTAATCTTGGTCAGCTTCCAGGATCTGCGTGGGACTTGATATGTCTTGAAAAGGATATTAATCATTCAGGGCTTATGGTCTTATGATATATATAAACTTTTAGTATATAAACTTTTATTTATCTGAAAAAAAAATAAAAAAATAGAACTAACGAAAAAAGTGGCAAAAGAATGTTTGATAACAAAAATAGCAACAAATAAGAGAATTTTTATGTTGCTGGTGACAGTCAGTTTATTTTCAGATTTTCAGTATTACTGAAAGCTAGCTATTATTTCAATGAATTAGGACAATATTTACAAAAAGTTACTTTTAAAACTTTTAATCTAAAGAACTTTACAAAAATCGTTCACTTATTTCGCGTTAATTTAAGACGCGTTCATATTACAGACTGAATTTAATTATAGCGGGTGCCCGTAAAGTTTTCATTGAAAAGAGCGTTTGACAGTGCGATTTCAGAGCTTATGCGAAAATTTATAGAAAATTGCATGGTACACGCGGCCGTAGGGTGCGCGAGACGCTTTGAGGCTCGGGGGGTGTATATTTAGAAATACTGAAGCTCTAGCGGATGGCAGTTGCCGGCTGGCTCCCGGGCAGAGCGCACGTGTCTGTCTTCCCCGCTCCTCCCGCGACGTGAACGATCGCGTAATTAACATAAATTACAAAAAAATAAACAATAACCCAAGTGTTGTGCTAGAACTGGATTACAAGTGCTTTGTTGGAAACTTTCTGTGACTGCGACCATTTTTATTGGACAATTACATTCTTTTTAAATATCTCATGAGAGTATAAGGTATGTATTTGAATTATTAACCCTTTAGTGAACTAATAAATTGGTTATTATTTAGACAGAAAGGTCAATTTTGAACGATACACGATAATGAATGGATGTAAACGGTTCTGTATCAATCATACTTGAATTATGGCTTCTGATAAAGGCAGTTATTTTTTGTTTGTGTTATCACTTCCCGACTACTTTCTAGATAGTTGATTTGTTCCGTTGTGTAAGTTTTACTTGTGTATTAACTTACACGTGCTTATTATGAAATCGTAAGTCATAAATTAGAGTGTATGTGACAACTACACCAGGAACATGTTAAACTTTAACGTATTTATATTCGAATATACATACGATATTATTATGCAATGCTTAAGAAAATTATTATGAATGTATCAGTGACGGAAGCAATAAATTTCTGTTTAATTGGGAAATAAAGTATCAGTGATATTTATTAGTAGAACATTGCTAATTTAAATAAACATTTTTTACCTCGTTATTAACACGCAATACAACGGAAATATAACGATAAATTTAAGTCCTTGCTTACTTATAGCTTGTTTATTTTATCGCTTCTTTTGCTGTTAAGATATAAAAAAGTACGTAAGGTATAATCTAAGACATAGTACATTTTAGTACATTAAATAGGTTAAGTCACATACTTTTTTTGTGCGATTTGATCATACAATAATAACAGTGGGTGCTACGAATTAGATACCTGTACTGCTACGACTCCTAGGCCTTTAGTACATTCAATAATTTAATTCATATATATATGTACTTATATTTTTTGTGCGATTTGTGTATTATGACAACAGTGGGTGCTACGAATTAGACACCTGTGCTGCTACGACTCGTAGGCCTCGTAGCACAGGGCCAAATTTGTACAATTATTGCAGAACAATTTTTTCATATTTCGTATCTAAACAGGCTTTATTATTTTAGTTGCTAAGGGCTCCCAGTTTCGTAGTCGGTACCTACAAGAAGGTCGTTTAGTTCGCATGTCGTTTATCTTTTTCTAACTAAAAAAGTGTAAACCATTTTTACTTTCAATATTTAAGATTGAACTCTTGATATTAATTTTTGTCATAATTTATTATTTATTACGTATTAATTGGCCAGTTTATTAAGACCGATGGATGATTGTTTGTCTTCCACGCAATATTTACAGTACGAATTTCGAAAAATATATGCTACGTCCACACGTATGCTACGTAACACACTAGCTACGTCCCGAGGCTTCGTTCCCGTGAGAATTTTGGGATAAAAACTTAGATTAAAAGTACTTACCCTTTATGCGATTTGTGTTATTGTTCTACCCGTCTACCAATTTCATCGAAATCTGTTCAGTAAATGTGTGACTGAGTAATAAACATACCTACATCCTCACATATCCAAACTTTCGCGTTTATAACATTATTGGGATATGTAGAGCTTGGATTTCTTATCTAGGGTACTTTCTATCCTGATAGTCCCACGGGTATAAAGCTTCTTACAATATAATCAAAATTTCGATGACATTACCCCATCTGATTTATGTCTAGCTTTACCTAAAATATACCCAAAAAAACTTCCTAACTTTAATGACTAACCATCCGTGGAATTGGTTTTTGTTCCATTTTCCCATTTTTTGCCATTCCTTTCTCACAAACTTTTTCATTTCGAGTAATTTATATCTTTCGTAAATGGTCTAGTTATGAAGTAGCTACCTTTGTAATGTAAAAACTGAGTAAAACGGTAAAATAGAATATCCACTTTCCTGGTATTTGATAGGTTTTAACCATAGACATAAAAAAAAAACATTCTTAAAAAAAATAGGTCTATGGTTTTAACACAAAAAAAAACAGGCACAATTAGGCAAAATGCATACCTGGCGGTAAGTGGTTACCGCAGCCTATGTAATTAAAATATTATTTATGCCTTCTTTATGTTTCTCATACCATATATTACTGCAGATAATTGTTATCAGATGATTTGTGGCATAGCACGGATAGCACTCCAATTTTGAGCAATAAATCTTTAAAGTTGATGGCTCATCATAAATAATACCCACCGCAATTTTACCAATTCTTTGGCCAGAAATGCTATTTGGTAATCAGTTTAAGTTATTTCAGTTTAGACCAGGTAGAGAAGGGGGTCTGAAACGGCATATTTCCCATTTTCTAAACACTTAAAAATGGTCTTTAAATGTGACTTATAAGGTTCATATTTAAGTATTTAGGAAATGGGACATGGATCATATTCTGATTTATTTTAGATCCTAAGTTTTAGGGGGCAATAACAGACAGAGGTATTGTTTCTTTTAAACGTTTAACACCTCTATAACCCCAAGTAATATTGTAAATGTGAAAGTGTGTTTGTTACATCTTCACGCTTTACTTACTTTACCAATCTTCCTGAAATTTCACATACACATTACTTAGGGTGAGAAGGACATAGGGTACCTTTCATCCCAGAAAAAGTAATGTTCCCTCGGGAAATTCACGCGGGTGAAGCCGCGGGCAAAAGCTAGTAAACACACATATTACAAAACAAACAACAATGGAACAAGAGTATTATAACCACGATACGAACAATATAATTACTCTTTATTTTTGACTCAGCGTAAAAACAGAATATCAAACAGCTTTTATCACAATATAAAGACCATTATACATAAAGGTGCACGTAACCTGATAGATAGTCTGTACGTAGCGTGTCGTTGAAACAGCTATACTGCTATAAGCCAGCGTCCGCCAGGAATTCCACTTTGGTCGTGATTCTAGATATAGCACATACTGCCCTCTTAACGCTCCACTGAGCGCTCCGAAGATCCGTTATGTCATGTACGAGTTTTTGATGACCTGCTCAAATTGTTTTAGAAGCGATATTGTTGGCCTTTCGTCGAATACCAAACGCAATAGTCGAACAATGTTTTTAAGCGTAGATCTACACTTTGGTGTAGGTATTTTATCTCAAATGTCAACCGTTGTTGCTGTATTTTTCTTGGGGTGGAGACCTGATGACCTGAAACAGGCTTTGCCTAGCTTAGGCACCAGTCTCCCAGTTAGTTTGTGTAAAAAAGGGTTTTGTTATATTCTAACCAAAACTGTATTTTTTGTGGGAGAAATAAAAAAAAATATTTATTTATCTATTTAAGATAAAAAAAAAATACACATATGTAGGGTGAAAATCTCAGTCAACCTAAGAGAGAAAATAACCATCACGATAAGTTATCATGACACAAAATGTAATGTAGTAAGATAATAAGACGAAAACACAAAATACATAACGAGCCCTGAACTCAACTTGAATAAGTTCAACATAATTAATAAATAACTCAGCATTCATGAATATTCGAGATATTTAAGTAAGAAAATGTGACCTGCGAACTTTGACTGAGTCCATTTACTTGATTTACTTGTAGGAAATATTGGTAACGGGTGTACTGAGGCGCGCGGCCCATCTGACCTTCTCGTCTTGTTTTCCAAATTACTGTTGGGAGCTTTTCAAGAAAATTTCTCGAGCAAAAAATCTTCTGAAGTATCTTTCCCGCATTATATTTGCTGCCGATGCGTACATAATTTAATTCTGGAATGATTTCGAGAGATTTTTTTAATACAATTTATTGAACAGACGTGAAATTCAGATTGAAAGCAATTTTATGTTTATGATACGGTCAAAATAGGTGTAGAAATTGAGCAGACAATTTTTTAATAATGTTTACGACGAAAATTTGTGAATTAATGATTTTTTACATTCAATTATGCAATATTCGGTGAAAAGTTTGATTCGATAGTTCGCTCTCGCCTTCATATACAAAATACGAAGAAAAACATCTTAAACACGAAACCGGTTTTTTTTTAAATAAAAGCTTGTTTCGTTTAAGAAAATTTTTACCGTTGGAAAACTTCGTGAAACTACGGCAACACTCAGTTCCTACTCGCTGAAATTTTAATTGGAAAACTAGTTGTTGAGTTGACTTTACGGCAAAGTGAGACGTGACAGCCCTGTAAACGTAGGTAATTTTGTACGTGTGTAATAAATATTGTACACATTTGACACTAAAGTTCCATAGTGCTCACTGTGTGTAGCATCAAAGTCGTACCTTTAATGAGTAGTTCATTATTTTCTTTGAAGTTTCAATTGGACACATTAGCATTTATAAATCATAATCAAGAAGCAATGTGCATTAACTGGGTCATGGTTTTTTGATTTATAGTCTTTAAAAATAAATTATTATAATTCCTTTATACGAGTCGATTTTTCACTACCTTTAAAAATAGTTTAGTCGCCGGCAATTAGCTATTTTTCTAACTCGATTCGCATTCAGTAACAACGAAGTATGATTTGATAAATGCAGTTATGCATCGAGTCAAATCGATCGTCGAAAGTGAAGGAAGCGTAACCTAATTTGTCATCATTACAAAGTTTCAGCTATAAAATATAAACTTTTTATTATAGGAACCTATTGTCGACATATTGATTGACTGGTCAAATAAAATTTTGATTACAGGAATTCTTGATATATTGATTGTCCGGTCAAATGAGCGGGCAGGGCGGTCCGTCGTCAGATCAATTTTCTTTTTAGAGCCACGCCATCAAAGTCGGCCGACCGGTCTCTAATTGGTGGTAATAGAAGACTAAAACCTTTGAGTGGTGTGCGTAAGATGGAGTCTTTATAAGACATAGTATGGGATGGGTACAGGATTAATAATAATACTTTGTAGGGAGGGCATTATTTTACTTTCTTGAGCTTAATTTAAGATATTATAGAACCTTCTAGTCGTTCAATCACACCGAGCATTTTGCAGTTAATTTTGGTGAAAACCCGGTTACAGGACTATGTCAGATTATATTTATGATCAAGTAATTTTTGAATCTAAATATAACAAAAAAGTTTATCTGAAATGAATTTGATGAAAAAATAATAAAAGTAAAACGTCGTTTCTGATAATATTGTTACAAATGAAAAGTTACGTTAAAGGTTTAAGGTTAAAGGTCACGTTTTTGATCGAAAAATATTTTAAATATAATATAAAACAGAGCTGAATGAAATTCATTTACCAAGTCTATATTTAATACTTAAATAATTATTATATATGCGATTATTGTAGTTTAAGCCGATTTTATATTGGTAATTACTGTACGCAATCATTTATAATTCTGTTTAGTAGACATTACATGAAATAATGTTTTCTAAATGCGTTGCAAGCGTGCCAAGCAAGCGTGAGCGTTGCGTTGCAAGTTGGAGCGAAAAACACATTGTTTGTATGTATGTATGTATGTATGTATGTATGTATGTTCCGCGATAACTCTCGAACCGTTGTTCCGATTTTGATGAAAGTTGGAATATATGTAGGTATGGTTAATATAATTTTCAAGTTCGTTGGGCATCAAAATCGGTCCAGCCGTTTTTGAGATATTTAATTTAATTTTTGTGAAAATAAATATTGTATTTTAATAGTCGCGAGGTCTACGTTAGCAGCGAACGACTAGTTTATTTTAAAATAAATGTTATATTTTATAGCTCTTATTAAAAACATATTATGAAATTAGTATAGTAGTTAAATATATATTTTTATAATACAGATTAGAGCAAATAGTTTATAACGTTGATTTAGTGAATGATCAGTGCAATAAACCAAGCCAGTAATCGTAAAGTCTTTGAAGAGTTTACGTTGGGCGATTATAATAGGCGAGTTGTATCGCAAGCCAAATAAATTAACAGTAAAATAACAGGTCCATCTTATAATAAAGATATTTTACCATCTAAATGATGTGTTATATTTTATTGAATCTTTGTAAAATCTGAATTAGGTATATAAATAGTAGAGTATTGCGTAGAGCAGTAGAGTTCGTAGTTAAAAAGGCGTCAATTGTCAGTCTAGCCGCCTAATACAAAGTAAAACGTGAGGATCTTAAAAAAAATTGAAAATGTGAATATCTGCAATAGATAAACCACTTTTTTTTTGCAAACATGCAAGAATAGCTGCCAGTTCTACTAGTCGATTGGACTCGTCCCATTTGAACATTTTTAACATCTTTATGATGGCGTCACTGGACCAGAAACCGGAGTCGTTTGCCCGCGGCAGGTGAAACAAATACCGGCTATTTTTTACTGGCAAGTAGTTTTTAACCATCGTTTCCAATTATTACGATTAATTGGAACTCTGTCAGTCGATCTATTTCTGTTAGATCCGTGTTCTAAGGGCGCGTGCGTAACAATATTCTGAATAGACACAAACTTTAAAAATACAAATTTTATACTGCATGTATTTTATAGATTTTTAATTAACGATTTCATGGTTTTATAAACAATTTCTGATTTCTTTGTTCATAAAATAAATTAAATCTAGCTACTTAAATTAATTGTCCAAATGACTCAAAAATCTTATAGGTACTAGAAGTTTTTTGACGTTGATTGAAAGAGCACAGCCATAGACACACTCGTAAAAAAACAATTTTTCTTCTAACTTTTTATGAGCACAACTTTATAAGCAATACATACGAGAAATAAAAAATGTGTTTCATAAGTACGTAATGATTCAAAGGTTCTAAGAGGTATTATAATATATTTTATGCATTTTAATATTATCGGTTCCTTGCAAACAATGCTTTATCTTCAACTTTTAAGAACTTGGGGTTGCACCCGCAGTACAGTAAGAACCAGAACCGCCAGAGGCTGTTACCTAACTGAGAAAATGCGGTGTTTCCGACAAGCCACCCGTGTTGGTCTTAACTCGAATACTAATTTTGTTCGGCCCCATACATGTAATTGAAACATGTTTGGAGTTTACCTGATTAACCATGCAATTTCGTTAGGTTTTCCGAACGAATTCGAACTTATTTGTTTTTCTTATGATAATGAAAACGAAGTCAGGTTAAAAACTATGCTTGTTTATAAATAAGTACTACTTACTTACTCCGCTGGCTCAGTGACCCCAAAGTGGATCTTGGCCTCCGAAACGAGAGAGCGCCATAGACTCCTATTCTTTTCTTATTTATAAATAAGTAAGTAATGCAAAAATTAATTTATAATTTAAATTTTAGTCACATACATTAACCTTTTTAAATGTATATTGCCCTTCTAATATTTTGATACGTAAGTCTCAAAACCCACCAAGCAAATTTTTATTTTTAAAATCTAAGTCAAAACAGTCAGCCGCTCATTGCAAATTTGTCCCTATCACGACCGCATACGGAAGTACGGGAAGTACATACAATTGACTGTACTTATAAGAGCGATCGCTCAAAATGTCAAAAAATTAATGCGGCGTAAAAGTTTATAATTTTATTCCATTATCGCTCAATCCGCTCAGTGCGAACACTTTGAGTGGTTGACCTAACGCGGTTCCCGTGTAATCCCCGCTCCAGGGAAAGGCGTTAAAAGTTGGCGAATTCCGAACTTTCTTATTACATTCATAAACATTTTACTTTCCAAGAAAGGAGTATCTTATATTTTGAGTTACAAAGACACATAGTTCGGTAGGAAATTTCCAATTACATTGTTGTTCTATAAAAATCTCCCCTTAAACTTATGATGTTTAATGATGATGATAAAAATCTCCTCTTAAACTTATGTTAACTATACTGACGTTATCACAATTGTCTGAATATTAGTGCTTTTTACACAGTTCTTCTACTAGCTTGTAGAAACTCTGCTTATTAATGAAAAGCCATCGAGACACGATTGTGACTCTCTGTATTAAAATCTCGACCCTGTATTAAGATTAACCCGAGTACCAATGGCAGTGCTATTATCTTCTCCGTTACAATTGTCGACAATCAACTAGAGCGAAGGTTTAACATTCTCCAGCCAAATATGCAGCCTGCAGGCTGTTACTGTATTTCTATTTGAGGCGCTAGTTACATAAATTATTTCACAAAATAGACTGAACATACACTGAACAAACTTCGTTACGTATAATTTTGATCATACACATCCTACATTTTATAGATTTATTAAATCAGTTAAAAGTATTAATAATATAATCTTATATTAGCGTCCATCAGCTTCCAGATCTCAAACTTGGATTAAAGTGTTTGACGTTTCCATGTCGCCTCAACATGTCACAGGGAGAACAGCTGTATAAGCCAGGGCTTACAAAGTATTAATAACAGAGGTTAACTGTTACTTTGTTTAGAAAACTGCTAGTTCGTAGATATATGTACTACCTATAAGGAATTTGGAATATACAAAGTACTAAAATCGTTGGAAGTTGTCACTTCACTCAACTTTATGACACGTTTCAACTTCGGCACTTAAATCACGGTGCCAGTTTCGTTTAGTTTTATGTTTACTAAGAGCCACAATATAATTTTAATGATGCGTTTTACAACCGCTAATGTAAGACAATTTATACTTTCCACGGCAACATACAACTTTCGAAACGTTTATTTGGAATTCTTATAAAATATTTATTGAAAAGCATATTGTATTTCGGGCAGGGGTGCGTAGCATGTGGAGAAAAACAAGAGGCTTCAGCGAGAACGCAAGTCACGTACATACACATGGTCGATATGAATAACTTATTTGCACACAGGCCTAGCCTAGTGCGCTTTGTAGGTTATACTTACTTCCAAACAGATCTGAATAGTTAATAGCTTCCATTGGTCGGAGCTGCGGTAACGAACGCTCGATATTCACACGACCAAATGACAATCATGTTCGGATCCTACTCTGTCGTGATTTATTCATTCAATAAACTAGTTTAATTCTTGAGAAAATACGATACAACACATTCGTGTTTAACTAATTGGCGTTGTAAACCACATTCGAAATGAGAATCGAGATTGACATCGAATATCGAATTTTGGGGTCATTATCGAGCAATCATCGATGGCGGGAAACTTGAAATCTTCGGCGATATTGTGTTTTTTACCGAACACAATTGAATAATCGGCAAATATCCCTTTATCGTCCCTGGAGGGCCGGTAACGACCGCCGATACATCAGGGTTAAGGGTGTGCGATCAATATTCAATATCCGGCTAGAATTCGCCTCTTCCGATCGCCGGGTATTCCGGATATACCGGATATACCAACTACTTCTACGCTCGGATTTACGAGCACAGCTTGTTTAAATTAAAACGGTTGATTAAATTGTTAGCCGAATGTTTTTCAACCGCCTTTGTTCATAGTTGAACAATTTGATCAAAAGCGTTTTCTTTTCTTTTCCAGAAAATATTATCTAACAGTTAGGTTTGAAATTTACTCTTATTAAGGGCAACTAATTATATCGTTTCTCTCCAACCATCACAATCTGTAATAGCTTTTGTAATTTATCGTTTGAGAAAGATCGAGCGTGTATGAAATATGTCTAGAGAAACTTGACTGCCTATCTCAAAAGAGAAGACTATAACATATAATGAAAATATTATGCTGAAAATGAAATTTTAAACAGCAACTTTTATTTACCTCATAATATCATGAATTTATCAATGATTTACAAAATCACGGTTGATACTAAATGTTTTTGTACGTTACTTCAGTATTGCTAGCGTATTACTTCAATCATGAAATTAAAGATATGATTATAATAAATAAATAATAAATAAATATGGTTAAATAAATCAACTTTTAATTTTTATATGTAGGTTAATTTTACCAGCAGTTATTTAATTTTGAAGGAAAGATTAATGAGTTAAGAAAGATAACAGACGAGCAATCAAGTTATGCTCCTGGCTATTTCAATGGCGATCATAGCCCGTGTAAGATGCGTCAGTTCTTGTAATTTATATCCATGCTAAATAATAGTCTGCTGGTGTTAGGTCTTATTAATACTCTAAAGAATGCTCGACTTACAATAAAAGATCAAAGTATGCTCAACGCCCATTAATCACTGTCATTTTATAAGATTCGACTCGTTAGGGCAATAAAATATATTTTTCTACGAGCGCGTTTTGTTATGCACCGATGAACACAAGTGTCTATTCACGTGTGATATAATAAATTACTACACAAATGATTTTTTTATTATTATTCTAGTATATGTATACTTAATTATAATAAGTACTGCGTGTAAGAATTTTACAAGTAAGTACCTTTTTATAATCTCAAATCTTCGAGCAACAAGGACTTCCGCGAAAGAGTCCGTGTTGCTCTATGTTTCAAATATATAGCAAACGATAAATTACATAATTAATTCACTTAGTTTTCGACTTAAAATAAATAAAAATGTGATGCTTCACTGGGCACATGGTACGTCCTTAACCCTTAAAACTTTGCAGACATTATTTTCAAGAAGTTTCCAAGTAACCAACTAACAAGAGATGTCAGCGGGCAACATTGTTATAAAAAGCTGATAGAAGATTTAATTCACGTTGAAATTTTCAACCTCCGAAAAGGGTTGACCTGAACTCTGAACAATATGTAACTTCTTATGTGTATCTTCTTGATCACGATGTATTTTCATGGTACCTATGTATTATGTTGATATCGGAAAGTTGTTATAAGAAATGTCTAATTTTTTTCCAAAAAAAGGAACCGACTTTCATTATGTAACTTAAAATCATGAAATAACAAAATAGGCATGTATATATTATGTTGTTGTAAAAAATGTAAAAGTAAATGCCTGTTGATTGGTATTCTCATAGTTACAAAATTTGTTTGATATCAGTGTTCAAGAAAATATACGAGTTAAATATTATTCATGTGGAACTAAGCTTCGAAATATAACTATAAGTAAGTAATTATTGTAACTACTTCACTACTTCCTTATCAAGTCGTGCATGTAGTCAATTGCATGTTTTCAAGGCGTTATCTTGTTTATGCAAATTACCATTTGCAAGAGAAATTGAACAGATACCTATTGGCTAATATTAACTGGACTACCAGTCGATATTCTAAATTATTGCATTGATAGCATGTTAACATGGCCATTCGTTAATAACATGTTGCTAATAGAAATAGAAACACAGAATTATTTAGGCGAATATTATTTCAATGACTAGACAACGGTTGACGCCCTTATAACAACTGGATAGGGTTTGAAATATTAATGATGATCAGATTTGCTGTACACGCTAAATTCCCGGTTCTACTTAGCATAATAATGGTACGTAGTGGGTTCGTTTAGATAGGGAATGGTGATTGATAGATAGACTTGTATTAGTTGCATAAACCTTTTCAGATGATAATGCTGCATCCGGGAATTCAAATGCTTTGTTTTAACTTTAATTAAAGAGCACGTTGTTCTGTCAACTGTCGTTTTTCATTAGATTTACGAGTGTATTTAAGTTTGGTGCATACAATTACGATATCTGTGAAATTAAAATTAATATTAAAATTTCAAAACCACAAATTGACTGGTCAAAAATTGTAAAACAAATAACGTTTAATTTTAGTAAAAAGCCTACATTTTATAACTTCTCTGGATCAGTAAATGCAGTTTGAGTCATTCAGCTAAATAAAATTTCTACATAAAATCTTGTATCTTTATTTTATTACTCTACAAACTTTAAAGTGGGCAATAGATTTCACCGCGAAACCTCGTCACGATTTTACAATCTGGACCACCGATCTAGAAATGTTAGGTCTACAAATAATCCCTTTTACATTTCCACATGGCCTATCACTGTTAATTTATGTAGTATTGGATACAGAATTATGTGGACGGCTTTATCTATGTAGAGATACTCGTCCGGTCGTCGTACCCACGATCGCATCTTGCTCGACCGCGCCGCAGGTGGACGCATTGCACCTGCCCGTCTCGCCAACTTACCATAAAATGCGATTCAAACCTACCCTGACTGAAACAACATGCCCTCTCACTCCCTCCCATCACAACAAAAAGGGACAGCCGCACAATCACGACCGACATTAACTCAATATACGGCGGACGGAACGCGACCGAACGGAATATCAGTTTTTACTGGCGCAAAAACTATCGGAATTCCAAGTCTGGGTTAGCTGCCGAGCCGTAATCACCCGCCCGGGACTTACTTTTAAAACAATATCTCCTCTTTATATTTCATCGAGGCAGGTGTAATTTATGGGTATTCTCATTCTTTTTTGCTTGAAGTTTGATTTTAGTTCACCCTTAGTAGCGCTGATCGAGTCGCGAGTTTTGTTTTTCTTCTGTCTACGCTGCGTCTCGCTTCTTCCGCGGTGTTTGCTTAGGACTTTAGATTGAATTCCGCCTGTCTCTTTTTAACGCTATTTCGTATTTTGCTTACAGCTAATCTGGTAGTCGACAAATAAAAAATCAATTATATACAACAATATAAAGTGCGAGATGAAAAACATGGCGCGGGTTCGGGAACGCTATTGTTGGGAGAATTAATAGGCATTCTAATGGATCGCAATATCACAACATCGAATCAATAAAGAAGCGTATCTGACTCTTTCATTGAAAGAATAACGGTATGCTATTTTTAATCTAGCAAGTTGGTACTATTGTATCGATTTTTTAAAGTTTAAAGTGCAACAAATTATTTATTAGATGAGTTTATTATAGGTATTGTAGGAAGAAGTACCTAAGTTATTACAAAAATATTTTTATCTGGAATTAGCTACTTTGAAACAGACCACTCAATAAACGTTCAAATGTATATAAAAATGCGTAAATCAATAATATATCCAATTATTGTGTCCTTTCATCGGGAGCCAATTCTTGAACAAATATAGAATTTCAAGTACGATACAAGGAAGTTGGTCTCGTTGCTAGCAAGATACACAAGCAACTTTGCAAAACTAACATAACCGAAATACATACAAATATTGCAAATAAAACAAATGCTTTCACCTAATTAAAACAGCTTTTAGCGAAGTTCATGCGTAATTTTGGAGTTAGTTACATCATTATGGCCCAACAAGTCCAAAAAGTTAAAGAAACAAAACAGCATTGGGTTGAGTGATTCTACGCGCTCGGAGGCCGACTTTTAAAAGCGAAGTCACGCTTGGGTTCGGCGGACAATACGTCTTAATTAAACCGTTCGTTGGAAGAAAGTTACTCTTACCACGCATAATTGTTTAATTATATACAGCACAGGACAATATATTATAGTAGACTTATTTATTTTGTGGTTCCTGTATAAAGTTCTCCTTGAATACAGTTTATTTTACTTCTTGTTTCCTTTTTGTTCTAAATGCCAGTGCAAATAAAACTAAAATAATTGATCCACATCGCGTGTCAGGACAAAACTCGCGATAGTAGCCATTTCACTATCAGACGAACCGTGGCCAATGATAAGTACATTCAAATTAATTTGTTGTCGCTCCGCACGTAACTTTCTGTTGTTTTTAGCTTCTCCAATTTCTCCGTAGAGGCTCTGATATTTATTGCATAATTATATGAAATAATTATATTGCAGTGGGATAAAACGAGCGTCGGTAGTTTGCTTGGAATTTACAGCGGTGTATCACGCTAACAATAGGCCGTACGGAGTACTGTGACTGCTCGCATTCGCATAGCATCTTACTGCATAGTTGTTTTGCTCTCGTAACGTTCTTCCCAGTCTAGACGCGATATGTCTAAATCATATATAACGTATAATGACAGCACGGAAATAATTTCTAATGCTCCGAATCAATATCTCTTTGCTAGCATTTATTTATCATTTATTTGGTGTCAGTCATTTACATATCCAATGTACTTTTTTCTGCGACTTTCTTCTCGAAACATACTACGTTTCGATCATTTATACTTTTTGGCTTTATTACAGCAATATAAAAAGTTCATAATGCTACAATGAACCTTTTCGTCGGAATTTGTTTTCGTCACAAATAAATAGGTAAACGGAAACAATCTGAATTGCTTCAATGCTTTGTTGGCCAATAAAAGGGTCAATTGTATTCAACGAGTTTTTGAAACTCAAATCCAACTTTGCGTTTTGCGAATGGCAAACTTCCGACCCCTAATCGTCGTAACTGGAACTCGTTTGGGAGAACAAATCAAATAAAAAGCTCTTACTTTGAAGGGAAATATGTGAGTTTATTAAAATAAAACATAAACCATACTCATTTCCAATTCCACAGGAGCGCTGCCTTCTCTTAGAATTCCGTGGGCACCGGAGCCGGAGGAAGATGTATTTAATCTGAATTATTCCGAACTGACTGACAGAATGTCTAAGCGACACCCCGAAAAAGAAACAATATGCACCTAAAGGGAAAAGTTTCCAGAGAATTCTTTGTTTCGTGGAGAATATTAAAATGGCGGATGTCTTGAGCCGTGCCTTGCGGTCGTGCCGCGTCGGGAACATCGCGAATATTAACTGCTTGACTCACTTCTGATTAAAAAAGCTATTTTGGACAGGATGAATGATGTCAACGTGACTCAAAACCTGAATGTTGTTTATTAAATATGAACGGATGTTGTAATTTCGTGATAGGAAGAGCTGCAGCACTCTGCATACAAATTAAGACGTTTAAAAACGTATAAAATTACTAGGTAATAAAACTAAATTGAACGCTCCTTGAATATATTTAATCTGAAGAAAGTAAACTGTGCGGTTTCCACTTTAAATAAATACTGCGATCGAAACATCGCGAGCACGTTTCAAAGTCTCAATAAATTTCGCTGGCCCACGTTTGCGTTTGCTGGAATCGTAATTATCTCGAATTAAGCCAGTCATTACCAAGGCGGCTAACGAAGTCGTCCTGCCGCGATACAGATACAGTCTCATAACCGGAAGGTTCAGTTTCGCCCCCGAATGCGGTCCATAATCATTTCATTTTCAACGTTGTTCTGTCGTTAACAGAAGACGATTGAGTTTCTACGTCATACGTTTAATTTCGTCCATCCTAGTAATTATATTGCACATTTTACTAATTGGGTGCTTCGCACACCACGAACACATTTTCTCGAATCAGCTACACGGTAATCTGTCGCGTCTCCAATTAAAAATACAAATCCGACGCGTGTGGACATCTTGCACCTTGCAATAATCCAGTTCTTGACGCTTATCTAAATATAGAAAAGTGTGTATCTGTATAGAGATGATTGCTCTGCAAACGAGTTTGCGGTTTGGTCGGCTTTTCAGCGGTTGCACGTTTTTGTTCACACCTGCGGTTAACAGCAGTTATGAGGTCGGACGCCATTTGTACGTTGGAAAGTATCTGTTGGTATAAGTGCTTTATTTACACCCGCCTCTAGAACGCCCAGTCCAGCTTCTGATTTAAAAGCTAGACAAGGGCTAGGATGGATGTGAACACTATTTATATTTCGTGATTCGACAAAGTCCTCGCATTTATCTTTCTTAGCATTAACGCGCTAAAATCGCGTCGTGCTTCTGTCGCCATAAATCATTATCATCAAACTGTTCTCGGGTGAACGTCGGCTTTCATCGGATGCTTTCAATCTGGTCTCCTTTATTTCATTACAATAAGTAATTCACTCGCCCCCCATTCACTCACTTTTTGGTAAACATTCCCTGAAATTGGCAATAAATTCACGTCTAAAATATCGCCTCGGCGACGGGAACGTAACCTTTTGTAACAATGGAGTAGACTGAGATGTCGTTTTATGAAGATGTTCACTTGAATGTTTTGTTAGGCGCAACAATAGTTTTATTTAGCTGCGAGCCCACTGCCCACACGCCTCGGTTAATAGCCAGGATTGTATGAAGATGTATAAAAATGAATGGCCTATCTTATGAAGGGCTAATAATAAGTTCTCATGCGGCTGCGATCGAGCTATTGTTGGGATTTTTTTCTGTGGATCGTCGTATATAATGGGATAGGTGTCAATCGTGGGCAAGGCGAGCCGGGCCGGCAGGTGTAGGCTGCGGCCGGCCTCGCCGGATAAAAATGCTCATAATTTCATTCTGCAGCTGCCCGTCCAGCGGCCATCGATTCGAGCCGCGACTCGTCCTTTTGTGGCTCCGAATTCCATAAAAATATTACACCGACAGTCATTATTTTTAATTTGTATTCGGTTATGCTCCACGTATTCTGATGGTTGGGTAATTAGAAGTCATTTTCTAAGTTGTGTTAGATCGCTGGTTTTCATAAAATGAAGATTTATAACCAATAATGATTTGGTAAGGTTAACTGAATAAAACATTGAATAAATTAAATAGCTGTCTGAAAAAGTCATGGAATTGTTAGGTATGATAAGATTTGTTTAGCTTGTTATATTTTCTTAATTGACATTCAGATTTCAGACAATGATTTTATGTAAACGATACATGTGAAAGATATCAAAAACATACATCAAAAAGATAAAGTAGACCCACTTCGTAATATAAAAAACTTTATTGAATAAACAAATAATAAATTGAAACGGCAAGAGAAGAATGCTCCCGAAATCAATACAACGTTTAATTAATCATCAGACACTTTAATAATTTTGTTTCAAACAGTCGAGGCGGCTCAGCAACCCCGCTGCGTTTAATTCGAGCCGATTTTCATATTGAAATGCTTTTCGGATATTAACATTAAGAAAAATCCTATTCGGCACGCACCCAGCGCGCCCACCTCTAATCTTCTCTGAATAAAACATAAGATGTTCGATAACGCGCTATTAGGGTTAAGGAACATTTAATACAGCTTATTCAGCTATATATTCTAAGCAATATAGGGCTTGTTCAACTCTCGCAACGTAATCCCAACGCGCTTGATGCATTGCGCTCCTCGCTCACTTAATTATATTCTAATAAATATACAATGCTACAGTAACCATGTGCATTGTGTACTTATAATAAAAGGGTGAATGCGTAATGTTTAGATAAAGGAAAAGATATGCCCCCGTCTCATTTCATGACTGGAGTTGAGGAAACGCTCTGGGCTACAACACGATGGGGCTACCATAGGTAAGTAAGGAAATTACATCTCACTCGCTGCTCAAATATGATTATATTGGTTTTAGAGCAGATCTAATATGTTTAAGACAACATTGAATATTTGATATTGCTTGTATGCATATATAATAGGAATTATCAGTTTGTACTTAAGCATAATCAAACATTACTCTGCGCAGGTTTCATTGTTCCAACAACCTGTGCGCGGGCTTATCTGAAGAATTATGCATTAGGCCTCTAAACAGTGACGTTAAATATTAATATATGAGCGACACCGTTCGCACAATCTCACCGTATCAATTAAACCCACCCACGTATCTCGTAAACCTTCCAAAACCCTGGTCTCTATTCCTCGATCAATTTGTTTTATCTGAAGGTGGCTCTTATCGCCGAATAAAATATTTACAGCACAATAAAGGCGTCCCCCGAAATAATAAAGCTAATAACGATAACGTGAGTAAAGACACCAACGCAACTAAGATGGAACATTTTTAGGGGTATCTTAGCAAAGGAGATTAAATGATTTCTCTACTTTATATTAACATAATTTAATAAATTTAAAGCTTACATATATCTATCAATGTTAAATTGATATCACGTATGTATCTGATGGGAAAGTTATGTCAGATATCATCGAATAACTTAGATCAATGTGAAGTTAAGGAGCAATAATCGAATTCCATAGCTGTATATCAACGTCAAAGATAGTGTAATAGTAATAAACATGTATTTCGTGAGTATTTCATTTCTAGTTTACACCTCTTATTGGTATTGTTACGGGCTACTGGTTCGTGGATTTGGATAAAACACCTGATGACACTGATGAGACTTTATTCAGTACACCACACTTAAGTTACAAGGGTTTCCTCACGACGATGTCCAAAATGTCCAAACACTATGATCAGAGTCCAGTAATTAATCGCCAGAGTCGTCACTTATTATTTCGCACTTGTATCTCTTCGATCTTTCACTTAGCTCGTCTAAAGATGAACTGAACTCGGCGCTGAACAACCACGCTTATATAGGCCAGCCAAATCCCCCGAGCTACATCTCGAATGTTCACGGCCTAACTCTGTCGAACTATCGAGTATATCGCTATCCCGCTCTTACACATGGCTGTCCTTTGCAAGCGACTATAAACCTTATCTGTTCGGTACGTAAGGCTCATTATTGCTTGCACCGCCGGTCATTTCTAGAACCGAAGAGGGTTCACGAAGCGCAAGTCTAGAACATTCCAGTTTGCGTACTTTTCTAGACAGCGCCTGTGCGTTTTCGTAACACTGCCCCCTTCTTAGAGATGCTCGTCCCGAGCATCATCACTACTACCATCATACCTCGCCAGACGGTTGACGTGCACAATTTTGAATGATCCTCTTGATTGATCTTCAATCCTATACGTTACGTCATTAATCCTAGTAGCCACCTTGTATGGACCTTCCCAACCGCTCTGCAACTTTCCATTTTGGCGAGTTAGATTATGCAGACAGACCAGAGCGCCTTTCTCAAATATGCTTGAGTTAACTCTTCGCTCATTTGTCAATAATCCGTTTCGCCACGGAGAACCAGCATTGTTTAGTCGTCTTCTATTGCCATGCGTCGTCGCCATAGCACAAGTAGTGCATCTAGAGCACCAATCCTGCACGTCTTTCCGACACTGGAGCCAATAGAATTTCTCTCGAATTTTTGTTAAGGTCAACTTAGTGCCAAGATGTCTTCCTGAAACACCTTCATGAACTTCACGGAGTACATCTGGTATCTTGCACTTCGGAACAATTATCTGCAGGTGGAACTCTCTGCCGTTGGTCCGCTCCCATTTACGGTAAAGTATTCCGTTCTGTAAGACAATGCTGTCCCATTGTGCCCAGTATGCCTTAGTGATAGCGCTCATAGGTGCAACTTCACTCCACATTGGTCTAGTGCTGCTCCTTAACGTCCATGTGATGAGGGGATGAAGATCATCATCTTTTTCCTGATCCTCTTTTACCTCAACTTCCACAGATCCAAAAGGGGCAGCACGAGCCACTTTCACAGTAATCTCCTCGCAGTTCTTATTCCGCGAAACTTTTCGCTTCCTGTCTCGCTGTCGCTGCCTGCTGTTGCTCCAGCCCTGTCTCTTGACCGATTCCCTTTCCTTGCTGAGCATGTCTTCTAACTTTCTGATTTTATCCTTCAATTCAGAAACACACTTCTGCCATAAGCTCAGTTCTGCAGATTTTAATTCCAGCTTCTCCTGTAGGGCTACAATCTTACTTCCTTGGCTTTTCATTTCTTTTTCCCATAAGATTGTAGAGTCCGATTGTGGGTTGCGTCTTTCCCAGGTCAGCAACCGCTTTTCCTTTTTGAGGGCAATCAAACTGCAGATGGCCTCTCCCACCACACTTATAGCACTTCATCCTCGAGCCATTCATCAGTGGAGACTTCCTTCCTTTAACCCCCTCGGATACTTCCCGCACTCGGTTAATCTGGGTTAAGTCATGTCTCACTGCTTCAACCTCCAAGGCGTGGGCCAGTGCTTCCTTCAATGAGGTGTGATGATGTAACCTCACTGCAGCTCTAACTTCAGGGTTTTTGATCCCATCTACAAAGGCTTGCACGATTTTACTTCCCACCATCTCAACGTCCGCTGTAGGAAAAGCTTTCCGCACTAACCTCTCTATTTCCAAAGCCCATTGCTGTAATCCTTCTTCCGAACGCTGTACTCTGTCGCGTAGTTGGGCGCGGAAAACATACTCCAAGTGCCTGTCTCCATATCTGGATTCAAGTTCCTCCACCAGATCCTTAAATCCACTTCCAGACTTTGGAAGTACCTCCAAAACTGTGAGTGCCGGTCCTCTAAGTGCTACAGCAAGAGCAGTCAAACACTGTTGTTCTGTCCATCCATTTGCTGCGGCAATTATCTGAAGTTGTTGACGATACGCGGCCCAAGACGAGGTACCGTCATAAAGAGGTAACTTCACGTTTGGTCCACTGCCCACTGCAGGAGCTCCATGTACGGCTACTGTTGTGTTCTTCATGCGCACCATTTTTTCTTGAAGTTCAGTAAGCCCAGTCTTTTACATTATCCAAGTCGTCTGCCAGGGTGTAAACGCTGTCTCCCATTTCGTTGAAATCCTTTCTGAGTTCGGAAACCACACCAACAATCTCGCGAACAGTCGACAAAAACGCCTGTTGGTCGCTCTTCATGTCCTCGAGCTTCGTTTCCGTTTCCATAAATTTTTGATTAGTTTCCTCTTCAAACTTTTGGTGAAGATACTGCATAGCTTCAAATTTACGATCCAATATCCTGCGTATGCCCTCGTACGTACCTTGGTGGGAGGGGCTTGTGGGCGGGGCCACAGGGGGCGTGGCCTGGTGGGCGTGGCCAGTGGGCGGAGTCATAGGGGGCGGGTCCTGGTGGGCGTGGCTAGTGGGCGGAGCTTCCCTCGGAGTAGGCGGGGCCACGGGGTGCGTGGCCTGGTGCGTGGATCCAGTAGGGGAGACTCCGGCAGCACGCTGGGCCTTCGCCTTGACACGTCTCGACTTGGTGACGTTGTTGTCCCTCGGAGTCAATGGCATTTTCTAAATTCCGCTTCTGACACCAAATGTTGACACCGTGGATTTGGATAAAACACCTGATGACACTGATGAGACTTTATTCAGTACACCACACTTAAGTTACAAGGGTTTCCTCACGACGATGTCCAAAATGTCCAAACACTATGATCAGAGTCCAGTAATTAATCGCCAGAGTCGTCACTTATTATTTCGCACTTGTATCTCTTCGATCTTTCACTTAGCTCGTCTAAAGATGAACTGAACTCGGCGTCGAACAACCACGCTTATATAGGCCAGCCAAATCCCTCGAGCTACATCTCGAATGTTCACGGCCTAACTCTGTCGAACTATCGAGTATATCGCTATCCCGCTCTTACACATGGCTGTCCTTTGCAAGCGACTATGAACCTTATCCGTTCGGTACGTAAGGCTCATTATTGCTTGCACCGCCGGTCAGTACCGAAGAGGGTTCACGAAGCGTAAGTCTAGAACATTCCAGTTTGCGTACTTTTCTAGACAGCGCCCGTGCGTTTTCGTAACAGTATTCTGTGCGCGTCGGCCGAGATATCAGCGAGTGGGTATAAAACTTAGTAGGGGTAAAGTTATGGCTAGTATAACAGCGGGTAGCTAACTTTGATGAAATTGATATTGATCGCCCCCTAATTAAATAGATGTACACATATTAAATCAATCTTAAACATAAGACTGGATAAATACACAAATTTTGTTTCTTGGATTTGTATAAAGACTATCACCAGATTAAATTAGTTTCTCATTTAAGTTGGATTCAAAATTGTATGCATTTAAATACATATTTAGATTTATTTAAACTAACCAAAAGGATAATAACAAGGATTTAAATTTTAAATCACACAATTTCAATGTTCATAAGGTTCATTGTTTTATATGTAGACGACATATTCGTGAAGTCATTACCATAGTGACAGCAAGTTTATTTTACAATCGTTAATTTATGCCTTGTCTGGAGCCCCACGTTTTCCAGCAGTAGGCAGTACCCATCAC
Source organism: Ephestia elutella (assembly GCA_018467065.1). Lineage (NCBI taxonomy): Eukaryota > Metazoa > Arthropoda > Insecta > Lepidoptera > Pyralidae > Ephestia > Ephestia elutella. Next base: position 15,250,916 of record CM031568.1, on the reverse strand, counting down.
GACTCTGGCTGGGCGTAGCCCCGTCGACAAGGGTGGCCTACAACTATTGTTTGTTCTAACATTTCCTGTTCGCGAACTTTACTTAACAATCGTATTATTTATACAAAAGTTGAATATTAAATGAATCTTTGATTGATAAGCACTTTATTTGTTTGAGTAAAGTCATGTCTATAAAAATAAATTTGCTAGTACAGTCAACTATAATCAGCCTTTCCAGTTGAATGGAGTGTATCCATTTATGTAAATGTAACTTTCAAATATTACGTATAAATATCAAAGGGCTTTAATATATTTTTATAAGTTGGAATACTAGAAACACAATACCACAGTGCCATATCGCATCTCTTTACTATTACTGTAGCCACAACTATAACTCTCGACGAACCTAATAATACATATTTTACGAAGCTTTGCATTCCTACACAAAGCTGACAAGTGAACAAAAGTTTAAGCGTGGGCTTCTCATCAATACTTGCTTGTTCTAGAACTATAACTGTCTTTTACAAAATGGGATGTTTGTAATTTAAACGATGTCTGGTTAGCGAGCGTTTGTTTGTTAAGTCTACGTAGCTCTGCCTTTCTTCGTACATTCTTTAAATAATATAAGTTATTTTAGTTTATTGCTTGAGTAAAATTATCTGTCTATTGTTTATGGTCTATAACTCTATTTTTTCTATATGTGATTATTTACAACGTGTATTAATAAGCTATTTTATTAACAACTAGCTTTTTCCCACGGGAACAGTGCTTTTTCCTGGGATAAAAGAAACCATATGTCCTTCTCAGTACTTCTAACTATATGTATGCGAAACAGAAAGATTGGTTGTGTAAATAAAGCGTAAAGAGGCAACAAACAAATAAACAAACAAACAAACTCACTTTTGCATTTATAATATTAGTTAGAATAACAGAAAAAGCAAAAATCCTAATATTGTAACAGGTATTTGCAGAAATCGTTTAAGGTGGATATCCGGCGTAAGTATCTATAAATAATGTACCTAATGATGAACTGGTATCAAGAATATTTACGATTGAAAATAAAAATAATAATGAATCAATAAAACCAATCGCACCGGATCTAATGCTAAAGAAGGAGTTATTGTGTGTATGTCTCTGGAAATTGTATGTAAATAGGGGACACCTGCCGCATATATTTGTAGTGCGTTAGTCCACAAGGCGTGTTTGAGAATGTTCAATGGAGTGCACTTGACTATGTAAACCTATTAATATTGCTAGGCCACTATGATGCATAGGTGTTATGTAAATTAATGCAATTAGTTATAAAACTTGTTTGCGTCCAAATCTTAGCTGAGTTGCCACGCCTCTGACGGTGGTTTTGAATGTTGGTTATTCAACAGTTTATTTTTTTACATTTAGTATGAGGAAACAGGGGAGGAATACATAATTGGTTCCAAACGGAGCATTTAGCGCCATCAATTACCAAACATCACCGAAAGAAAATATGACATTATGAGTTTTTCTTAGTATTAATGGACATTTTCCTGCAATTCTGGAATATTGATGTTCGACAGTATCAAAAATGCAGACAATAATAAATTTCAACCGTTTCTTTCTAAGAATTTTAAACTAATCGCTATAAAGTAGCTCATTAGATTTAGTTTAAAGAAAAAAGTTAAGCAAGGGGGCATTAAGATAACTGAGCTATAAAACTAACACAAATGGATACTTAAGCGAACATAAAATAAAGGTAGATGAAAGTTTTAATTAAATTGTCTTCTTTTAGATTTAAAAATTTCAAAATACTAAAGTGATTTGGATATAGAATGGTTAAGTAATCTTATTGATAAACTGTAACTATATTGTACAAAACTCATCAGTACTCTAAGCTTTATTTATCTAACCAACTTTTACAAAGAAAAGCTTTTTTGATTGTATCATTTAATACATTAGATCTTATGTAATAATTACTATTCTGATTAAAATAAATTATAGACAGCTTTTGCTGGAATATTGAAGATACCTTGTTAAGTGGATTAAGCTTCACTTAGCTCACTAGACTAGAAATAATGCTGGGTGTACATAATGTATTAATGTATTTAATTATTAACGTTATTGTTACTAAATTACCCTATGTTAACGGAATATCACTTAACAATAACAATCCTATAATGAAAATTATGGTATCTATGTATAGATTCTTTTTGTTTTATTAATAACATGGAATAAATTATTTGATCAACAAGCTAAAATATTTTGAGAATGTTGGTCCAGAAGTAAATAAAATTCATAAAGAATCAAAATGAACTTAATACGACTTATTAGATACATTATATTTATAAATATTAGACAGAATTAATCAAGAAAGCGTACTCCCAACAAACGAGTTACAAGACGCGTTCCTGTAAAACATCTACAGATAAAAACACTCATTACCCAAAAGTAGCTCGGCTTGTTAAGAGCCCGTGCAGGCCAGCCGTAATGATATTGACAAGGCTTTATCACGCTCTCCCATCTCCCCGCGCGATTATAGTAATACAAGAAAAAAGTTTTAACTTATCGTTGCTGTCAATATTCCTAATCTTCCATCTCACGGAATGTCCGTGTGGTGACGTTTCGAAATCGTCACCGACGAATTATTAGCCGTTAATGCACGTCGTAACGTTTTAGTGGTTTACAACCGCGCCAGTTAGGAGCAAAGCTCGAATTACCTCAGAAACATCCAAACATAGCCTTTGATTGTTTGGGATTCACTTTGGTTTTTCTGTTCTAAAGGAAAGAACAATTTTATTATGATGTTTATTGTTTGACAATTCTAATAGAAATATTTTTATTACCAAAAAGTAAAACTATGTACTTTCATTGCCACATTTTAGTCACATTATTAGAGAGTACTTCTTGTTGGAAAGTACAGTTTGATGCAGAGAAACCTTCTTGTTTTACATAGACAAGACGATAATTCAGTTTTATTCCTTGATCGTAAATCATATTAATTTACACAAATTAATTTAGATTTCTTACAAAAACGCTTGCGTTCAATGAATTAAGTATGAAGAATCATCATTAATATCAATTTCGAAAAGCAAACTACGCGCGATACCTCATTTATATTCCACGTATCATATATGTTAATTTAACAAAAAAATCAAATTGCCGGCTCCGTATAATCCGGAATAGCTTCGATATCAATCTTGACCATTAATACTCTCATTAGTATCTAGTCCGTATAAAAAATACTATGTATAAAAACGTACCGTCTGATCTTGCTGTTGAGCTGCTACATATCGATGTTTCAATGCGAGACTCAATAATTTGTTACTCATATCATTGGGCCGACAAAATGACTGAGATTACCGTTACCAGATTCAGATGATGACCAGATAGAAATCTATTAATAACATTCGACCAACGCCGACGGACAGATCTATAAATGATGAGTTTCATTTCAGATAAGATCATATACGATATCTTGGATGATTGATGGAGCTTGCTTAATATTACTTAGGGATTCTATTACCTACCGACTGCACTATTGTTTTCTGACCCATTATAGTCACATTAGCATAGTTTGCTACATATCTGTGCGATGCAACATGATTTTTGGAGTGTGTAATTTGCGTCTCATGTAGTTTGGGCTTGTCCCATTTTTGCCCCATGCTGAGAGATGCCTTGACATTATTGATCTTAGACAAATGCAATTACATTTTGCTATGTCCAAACTGAAATGAAAGTTTGTATGTTCTAAATCATTTATAAAGTATCTTTAGTTTCTAATTGATCTGCAATTTATTCAGATATAGACATGCCCGATTATGCTTTATGATATTATAACTTATTTTCACATTTAAAAATTAGAATATTGTCAACATTTTTAATATTCTTGATCTCAGTTATTTTAGTGTTAAAAAGCTTAACGAGTGTCCGAATGTCATGTAAATGTTTACATTCACTCACGCCGTGTTGGCTTGGGGCCAGGTATACGAAATCAATGAACAATGCTGGTTCTAATCGTGAAACAGATACTTTTTAACCGCCAAGTCATTGCATCACTATAGTCGCTGTTATTGTTAAAATTGTACCGTACACTTAACTTTTATTTATTTTGCTACGGCAATTTGAATTCTAAGATGATCAGTATAAAATTTATTAGGCTGTTACAAAAAGTTGATACATTTTTCTCTTTTCTACTTTACTAAATTACGAGTCTTTCTATTAAGTGCAAATCATCATCAGACATAAAAGCATTCATATGCATTTGTTTTTTTTCATAGCATTATTGAAATAAAACAAATGCATATGCATGCTTTTTTATACATGTTTTGAATCAGGGGCTGGTTAAATTAGATATTGTAATGTTGCTTACAATTTCTACGATTTTACAAAATAAAAGTATTTTGAAGATATTGACAACTGTTGTAAGTTACGCAGCACTTTTGTATGTTTATTTCTTGATTTTTCTCCGTACACCTAAATCGTTTGATAAAGATTACAGTCTAACTAATTTAACGTTCATGTAATAAACTATAGTCAGTTTCACAATAGAAATAAACTTTAAAAATAAAAAAATAGGCATAAATTTCCATGAAAACCAAACTCGAAATAAGTAAAGCACAAAAAAGTTTAATAACTACAATTTGGATAATGGCTTTTAATTAATTAGAGGTTCGAAACTCAAACCTTCTAATGATCCAAATGACTTAAATAGCTTTTACATGAGTCGAGGTATAAACCATTAATTGATACGAATAACTTTTTTTAAATAAAAAAAGAATGTCTTATGTATGGACCACACTAGACGACTTGTTAGTGTAATGATATGCACATTTACTTGAAGGCTTATGTTTGAACGTGTTTGTGATGCCTTATAAGGATGTATTACCTATGTGAATTTATGTGTGGGCTTATTTTTCTTTTATGTATTTTCGCTGAGAGTATATCTTTAAGGTATCAATCGGATATTTTATTAATAAATCTTTTTTTTTCAGGTAAGCTATCAACGGTGCTATGATTTGAACTGGTTGTTTGTGCTTTGGTAAGCTTTATAAGTTAAATATCTTTATAAAAAGGAGGATCGAACGAACGATTTACCTCATTACTATTCAGATAAAAAATAATATAGATTATTTTTTTTTATGAAGTGTGATTTAATAGAGTATTAAAACCTTTTGACGACTATCAGGCCTTTTCCTGTTAAGTGCAGTCGGGCATCAACTTCTGCCTCATCATTATGCTAAACATACCCGTGTAGCCTAACTTCGGCGGTCTCTGCCTGCAAAACTCATATGTACATAGACAATTTCCACATAAGACTATGCGTGTGTTCCGTAGGATGGCAGGGCGTAGACGGGGTATCCGTTGTCTAATCTGCATACTAAATACGCCAGAGTTTACACTCATACGGCCGAATAAATCACTCTATATTAAACTCTATGCCCAGACAATAAGGATTAAGAAATACTTAAGTAACGATCCTGGTTTACTTGTTAAACGCTCTTGTCGCTTGTTCTGATCTCCAGAAACAAAGAGCGAGGGCTCATATGCATAAACAATGGATTGTTTTATTCAGACATTTAAATTCAATAAAAACTATGGTAAGAACACTGAGAACGCAAGCTGGCTTTAATACCTACTGAGTGTATCTCTCGTAAAGTGTGTGATGTGTGTGATCTTATTTTAGGAGTAGTATACTTTGTCATTGCCACGCTTGAATAATAAAATAAAGAAATCAACCATTACATTTTTATTTTAAACCTTTAAATATTTTCATTTCATATTATATTTCAAATTTCATTTCATACCAGTGAAATAAATAAAATAAAAGTTCTAGAAAAAAATATTTTACTTTATACCAGTGAAAAAGTAAAATAAAAGTTCTCTATAACGCAATAATTTAAAAAATATCATGATCTATGCAGAACTATTTCCAAAACTTATTAATGGTTCAGAATAGTGTTCTTCTAACGTATTGAATTTTTCCAAAGGAAGGTAAAGACTTTTGTCCACATTTTATATTGACATTTCTATCAAATTAAAAGCCAGCTCTAAAGGGACGTGTCAGTTACTTTATTTACTCCCTGTAACACAATGTTTGCAAATAAAGTTATATTTTATAACATTCCAGGAAGGCTAATAAAAACGGATAATAATTCCTCGTTATGACGCGTGATGGATGGTCTGGATGCCAGGTAGAGACGGCTGTTTAGGAACTTCATAAAAAATAACCCAAACACAAACACTTCTATTATTCCCGATACAATAGCCTACTGCCGAACCGAATTCCAATCAGTTACGGTAGTTTAACACACTTAATCGTTATTTTTATTCACTGTGCCCGCCGTTATTAACAATTTCAGCTCATTAATAAGCAGTCGACCGAAAGAGAACACATTTTATAGCTGCCCGTATTACAGGCAATGAGAGCGTTAATAATGCTCAACGTTTATGTCCTTTTCATAGAATAACTGCTTGCGTAATGTCACTGATTCATTTGCCAACGTGATGATATATCATAAACAGATGCAATAAACTCAGTATCTAATTATAAAAGACATTATACTTATGAATAATTTCAAATTAATCTTTCGCACGTCAATTCATTAACCCTTTATTAAATATTGCCGACGATATTATAGACATTTCCAATGCCAGTTTTAATGGAACTAACAAATAACCAGGAGCTATATTAATTTTCCTAATTCACAACCTCTTATTCTATTGTCAGAACTAAACCCCTGACCGGGCAAATATTTGTCGAAAATTACACGGTCTATGATTTCTATAGCACAATGGAACTACTTGAACCATTATATTTTTACGTACTGCAGATGATGTTAATTCATTTGGATTGCAGGCAACCATCTTTCGTTACCAATGTGGAAAAATTAAGCAATTCATTCGAGTTGAAAGGGTAACTGCGTCTGACGTTTAACAAAAAAATGGTATAGAGCTATCAGTTGAAATGGCGCGCTTCGCTGCTTCCCCATAGTCGCTTGTGCTTCGTTCACTCGCCTACTGATGCTAGTGCTTGATAAACATTAATAACCCCTGCTATTTCGTATACCTACGTAATAGCGGTTAGCAAGTTAAATTGTTTCCGGAAAACGAGTTATGTATCACAGTTGAAGCTTAAACGATGTGAAAGAATGTTAATTCATTATGTTTGGGTGATATGTATATTTTATTCTGTTTGTATATGGGTGTGTTTGTGTAATAAGTATATGCTAATGCAACGATATTAATGCATAGCGCAGTATCCCAAATTTTTATATTCTATCAAAATTCAATTCATGTTTAGGAGTGGTAGAATGGCCAGCACCGCATGTAGATGTTTGTTGATTTGTGAGAAAAAGCCTTTTGCTCTGAACTTATAAGTTAAAGCAAATTATATTATACAGCTATTTTTCATTGTATATCTGTCCATAATTTAAACAGTGCTTCCAAAACTAGGTTTTTGCTACTTTATTTTGTAATGTTCGAGTTACCTAGTATGCGATCGCCACATAAGTGTTGAATAAGCACTGAGCGCTAAGTAGCTACTTGGCCGTCGCTAATGAAGATATGCAAGTGCGCTCGACCTTTTAAACAACCCACTCCCGAGGCTCTGTTTCTGTTTACTCCCGCGGGATTAGTAATTTAAAAGTCAATGCGGACACTCGAAAGGGTCAATCGCACATCGCCCTCAGTATTGAAAACAGATACCCTTTTCTGTATTCCGGTGGTAGCCCATGAAAGTTATAAGGGCTGAGTTGTTGAACTATGTAATTGACTTGGTTCTGCGGTCACAGGCTTTGTTCTCCGGAGGGCAGATAATCGAAAACGCCTCTGGTTAGCCCGAATGATGGGAGAGAAACAATGCGAAGTTGATATGTGAATTCGGCAGACAGTCCCTTGTTTGATTTGCAAAGAGCTATTTGCTCGAAGACTGCGGGCCGAGCAGGAAATTGGACCTCGCCGCATCCTCGCTAACACTTGTCCAATTATCTCCCTTTCAACTACTAAATGCGTTAAACTGTTTTTATTATAATGGAGCGCGAATTAGAAAATGTGTCAGAACAATTTTCGGATGACTTTAATACTTGGCAGAAAAATATGTAACTCGAATGGAGGAGAAGCGTGACTGTTATAAAATAGACAAAAGCATTTAGCTGCAACACGAATAGTGTGCTATTTAAGTCCGGCTCCGTGCGCCATCAATTTTATTTTCTCGCACAAAACATGTCGGCTGTCGCTTCGCGTTATGCCAGGAGCGCCACACACAGCCACGCCACGCAACATTCGGATACAGTTTTATTTTGGGCAAACGTGGACGTTTTCAATGATTGACTTATCCGGGGTAATTTGAGAGGCCCTCCTCGCCTCCCAGTAACTCTATACTAGTCACTCTCACGGGACAAACATTACTCAGACCATGACAGGTATCTTAAGTTCTTTAATGTGATACACACACCGCTTTCATAACTCAGAATAGATGAATGTAGTCGTCAGCTCTTTAAGTGTGTAAACTTGTTCGAACGTCGTCGTTTATTTTAAGCAGATATTTAATTTAGTGGTACGAACAAACATCATAACGTAAATATAAAAGAAATGTTGAAAGGTTCATGAGATTTTCCTTCCTTAAAGGTATATGTTCTGTCACTTAAAATATATTCAGACAGAATAGAGTGTAATAGAGATAATTGATGCCTTAGGCATATATTAGGAGCAATATCCCCTTGTCCGCCAGCAAAGCAAGCAAACAGGCCGTTTCTCAAACAGACTGGTTGGTACATAATCCGGCCGGTGGTGTCGTGTTGTCCGCTGCTCAGCGCAGCACTAATCTATCTTAGTTTAAAACCGCCCTCTATCTCTAGACGCTTTTGTTTTACTTGGAACGGAATATTGACGGTCCCTAGCGATTTAAATGTTTTCTGTTTTAAGAGAAAGACAATACCGACGTGCCGCGTTTCTTTGAGAAGTAAGTTGTAAGTAACTTGATACTCGATTCCGTGAGCGTGTAACAGAATGGACTTGTACTGCATTCGTATGAGCCATTTCCGAGAATATTGAATGATACAAATGTAATATAATGGAGCGGAGCGCGAAATGAAAAGAAAATAAAAAGGCTGATTCCCGAACCGTCTGCAGGCTTAGCGCATCACCATAATTCAATCCCGGATGGCCCGTTTCTTGCTACCAAAAGAGCATCGAATTTATTACAAAGCGCCTGGTTGGAACCCCTACCTATTATTTATGGCACTCTGTTGGTCTGTCACAAAAAACGGACGGGTGCCACGAATATCTCAGCGGGCGACTTCGAAACATAAGCTGCAATAACACGCACTTCCTCCACCGTGAAAGCACAATACTCGCACATTTAAAACTAATCTGTGATTAATTTTAGACTGTGCTACAACGAAATAGAACACAAATTCAAGTTTGTAGTCTTCGTCACGATGTTGTGTACTCAAATAAATGATAATCCGGATTTATTGAAAGTAGCAGAGACATGTTTCAATGCGAGCCATGTGGTGGCAAATGTGGGAACCCCGCCAAGACTTTGTCCTACTAATGATTTTGTTACTTCATTGTTGTTTGAATACGTTGTTATAAAAATAGTACACATATTCTGTATTAATCTCAATCTTCTGGATAGTTACACAGAAATAAAATAATTTTAAAGAGCACCTTTGAAAACCTTTTTACTGAAAGCTTTTTAAATGATTAAAATTATCGATCTTTTATATACTTACTTAAGTATCTACGTTATAAAAAGCCTCTTTTATAACGTAGGTATCAAAGACTTTAGAAGTACGTACTATTATTGAATTCTTTGCTTTTCAATCTCTTTAAAATCCATGTTGTATAGTACTACCAATTTCTTTATCCTCTTTACTTTTTGCTAGTAAATTCATCGGAACCTTCTTTTAATTGAACCGGATACGTATAAAAAACATTGCCTCGTTCAAAATGCAATATCGCTCAAGATGTCTGATTGAAGCGTCTTTGGAATTAACCCAAGTTCCCTTCCTGTGGGCCTATATAAGTCCTCTTTTGTCATTCAAGAACACTTCAAACGCGGAGCCATTTTGAACCAGTCTAATTATACAAGATTCTACTTAAATCCATAAACCTACGTTATTTATTGTAAAGACAGACTCAACAAACTGAAGAGGTCGCTCCGTAGCGATCACATTTTAATCTCCAAAATGAGACAAATATCACGAACCGGGTCAAACTGCTCTCTTCTCACGTTTGTTGACGACTTACAGTGTGATAATATTTATTAAACGGTTCACTCAAAACGACCGACGACTATAAATAAGCTCTTAAGACCATTACGCGTCACGCGAGATTTACTATGTATGGTAACGATTTTTTTTAAGTTGCCAACGAGGCATTGCCGCATTATAATGCTAAGAATTTTGGTCGCGATGTTATCGTGTTATTTTACCAGTAATTAGTATTTATTACTAACAGGTTTTCTGGTTTAACGAAGCCGGAGCGAACTTTGGTGTGAAAGCGGTCCCAGGTGAATTATGCGGCTGCGCGACGGATGAGTTAAGCAATTAAAGCTGTTTTTATGTGAATAACACCGACTTTTAAGATGTGGCACGCGATAATCACAGAATTTATGGTTTTATAATAGCGCTAAGGAAAATTTGTATGTTAAAATCGTTCGGACATGGAACATGGGTAGAGTCGGCGACACTATATATTTTATGTGCTCGACTTCATTTGAATATCAACGACTTGTTCTCGATGTGTCGATAGAAATCGATTTTATTATGCTACATTTTGAGTTCGTTCCACACGATTTGAAGCACACCCAGGAAATTAGCGAGATTGTTGGCGTAAATATTCTGCGTCGTCAAAATTCCATCGCTGAGGTCCTCGGCCCACACAAATCGGTAGCGTGTCAAGTGTAAGCAAAAAAACATGTTGCTACCGTTTTCATGAGATGCCTGCCATCTGCCGGGAACGAGATCCTTTCGTAAATTAATGTGATAGTTAACGCTTAAATAAACTGCGCAGCCCGCCCGCCCCGCGCCCCGCACATCCGACCCTTCACTTCGAATAAATCATATGATAATTGAATCATATGCTGCATGTCAAAAGTAATTAACAAACGCTGCGATACACATCTCGGAACACATGTGCTTTTTTAATAACGTCCCTGCTCGGCTTCCTCTCGCACACGCGACTCACGCTTCAGATAACATCAACATAGAATTTCTTTAATACTCATACATGAAAATTATTACTCTCCGACGACTCTATATTAAGGTCATTGTGAGAGTAAATTGATCCGTGGGTCTTTCTGATGGGCGCGGGCGCAGTCATTACACCGCAACGACATTTTTCTTCCAATATGACGCCATAATTATGACTTTAGATATTTCAAAGAGCTAGAGATTAGCGTAACACCGACAGTTATTAATATTTACGATTAAAGATTACACAGTTGCGCGCTTATACGTGACAAAGGATCGTAAATATCGGGTTCTTCATTTAAATACATACATTCGGCAGTTTGTTGTTCTATAAATCTTGAGAGGCAATTTATCCGTTGGATACTTAAATTTGTTCCATTAACATCGTATCCCGTATTAAATTCGGCCGGCGGCAAAGACTGACAATGATTGGACTAGCGTAGCCCCAAACGGCCACCGCTATGGGCTATAAAACTGTTTCGCAGCCGTACACCAATTACCTTAATGTAACTACCATCAAAACAACCTTTTTAGCGAATCTTTCTTCCGCTGTTTCCCATGGAAGGTTTGCTCCTAATGAAATTAAGAGTAAATATACAAAGAATGCCTCCGCGAAACACCATCAAGAATTTCAGGAAAATGAGAAAACTCAGAGGAATTTCGCATATCGTTTCAGCCGGTGTTTCGCTGAGTAGCGCTTCGTCGTGTCGCGGCCCTTCCTATAGGGATGAAATATTAGAGGTGTCGCGACTCGCCCTATAATGAGGCCCATAGGAATACGAAGCAATATCTTAATACCTCGGCCGGGTGACAAATACACGGCATTCGCGTGGAAACTGTAAATAATTTATAACCGCCTCGCTTTACGATATTTCCAGGCGGTGCGTTGACAAGACGGGGGCACGGAATATTGCCAAAATATGCTGGAGTTAAGTAGAATTATGGCTGACGAGGTAGTGAGCCCTTCGGCTTTACCGCTACTTACAGAGCGCGTAAATCACGATATTTCGCCACTAAGTAAATAATTTACCTCTAAAGCGAAGTTTGCGTTCGCAAAATATATTTCGGGTCGCATATGAGAGTTAATATCGAAAGGATCAAAGGTACGGAAAACGGGAACTTCAAAGAACAATAACCGAGGATGTCGCTAGACAGTGTAAAATAAACACGAGCCGGTATTAATTTTGTCGTGGAAACAATCGCTGGCACCCTCACTAGGTATTATGACGGAAAGTTGAATATGAAAGTGCTCGTAAAACGGTAATAAAACTGGAGGACGTCGAGTCTGTTAGAGTGGTGGTTCCTTTGATTTGTGTTGAACAGCTGTCTGGAGCGTTAATAACTTAATTCGTCAGAGTTGAGTTGGGGGGTTCGATGGCGTGCGCGCAGGCGCCGCGGAAATGGCGGCTAATGCGCGGGAGTGTCGTAGATGTCGCTCTGTCGAGTGCCCTCGCTGAACGATTTGTGGCCATCGACTTCTTAAGCCTCTTCAGTTAATCGACGGCTGGTCGTGTTTACGAATAATCAACTCGTCAGCCGGTTATAGATGTTTTAATCTTTTGAAGAGATAATTTTAGACTTGACGGTGTTGCTTTGTATAAATTTGGGGTGTTTATTTGTAAGATGTTTTAAATGTTAGTTTACCAAAAAAATGCCGACGTACGGCAACCAAAGGAACACTGACTAGTAAGTTCTGTCAGCTATTCAATTCTGTAGAAATTTAACGTTAACTTTTTCAGTGAGCTCAGGATCTTCTTCTTCTCAAGCGCGTCAGTTATAGGTACTATCTTTAGTAACTAAACTTCAATGTTGCATCAAAACAAACAAATCTGTAATACACTTATCGGCAAACTGTCTTCTGTCAGCCATCATTCGTTAGTTTGGGGGCCCTCAGTCCTCACAACTCGCATATTAATTGTACTCTTGGCCGCCTCCGCACTCGTCAGGTACTGTGTTCCTGTGTGAACTGTCGTAACTACAGTACACGTAATTTTATAACAGAACGTTAAATTCACAATTTCCTTGTTTTATTTATAGGTTGTTTAAGTTGGACTCAGACCGTCCATTTTTATATTGATATGAGAATATAAGTTTGAATATTGATTGATGGTCATTTTAGTATTTAATATAATCGCATTTATTTATTTATAACTAGCTTTTGCCCGCGGCTTCGCCCGCGTGAATTTCCCACGGGAACAGTGCTTTTTCCCGGGATAAAAAGTAGCCTATGTGCTATTCCAGGTCATTCACCTCTGTACCAAATTTCATCGAAATCCGTCCAGTAGATTTTGCGTGATTGAGTAACAAACATCCTCACAAACTCACAAACTCACAAACTCACAAACTCACAAACTCACAAATTCACAAACTCACAAACTCACATCCAAACTTTCGCATTTATAATATTAGTATGGATATGGAATAGCTAGATGTTAATCTATTATGAGAAATACAGACATACCCTGAATTAGGTAAATTCGTGTGGAAAAATTTAAGATAGCTGTCATAATATTATAATAGATATTCTCAGGGCTTTCCAAAAATCCACTGATCAGTTTGATCAGTATTTTTATATAGATAGAAATAATACATTGAATGAAATTTAAGTTGCACTTCTGTTTCTCTAGTATGCTACAGTTGCATGGGACGCGACGATTCAAAGTGAAAACACTACAAGTTTAGATAGTCCTCACAATCATTTATATGGTTGACGATGTGGTAGCCACTTCAGCGGTCGAGGGCCGATGCGATGTTGTTTTAAAGTGACAGGTTCTTTCTAGTGTCCAAGATAAATAAATGTCTATTAATGTTGAGAGATTCATAGGAATGTGATTATTGTTTGTTTTGTGACTATTTTAAGGTAACATATATCATAAAATACTTTTACCTGTATGTTAAATACATACAGGTAAAAGTATTTTATGATATATGTTACCTTAAAATAGTCACTTAGGATTTATATCAAGGCTTTTAATTTATCATGTATAATAAACACATACGGACATTTATCAGAAAAAGTATTAGCGTCTTGGTTAATAAAAGTGACACCCGGTTATTAAGAATCATCAACTCGGTAGTCTTCATAATTCACGCTCTCTATTTACATAACCATAAAATTATAAATATATGGTTTTACAAAATATGATCTGGTTATCAGTCAGAATGGCTTTCTCTAGATATTTATACCTATAATGTAATTTTCAGCGTTACTTTTACATAAATTTAAAAGTACAGACGTGTAAAAGTTATGACACTGTACTGTACGTACATTGGCTTATCTATGACCTATTTTTAAAAACATCGTTTTGAGGGTCAACGAATTGTAACTCCATTAAAACTTACCTTGTTTTCAAAGAAAACAACCCGCCGCTCAAAGGAAGTGCTTAAAAATTAATGGGGATATCCTGATTACTCTAAAACTCTCAAACACTGCTCTATTTATACATCTGTCTCATACATTAAAAAAAATCTATTTTAATCTTTTTAATTTCTTAATATATTTATTTGACCGTATCTATATTACATTATCTATTATGACAAATATTTTGAACAAGCAAGCGTGGAATTGGATAAATAATAAAAAAGCGATATTGTGACTGTCACCTACATTGTACAGTTTATATCTGTATCCAACAAAGGGAAATAAAGTGGCAATATTTAAAAAAGGCCTATAAAAGTAGCGTGTCAGATTATGAGCATAAATTTATTAGGTTCTTTTGTTCAAGTCGCGGCGCGGTGACTCGAGTCATTCAATTACTAAGCTGGGCCGTATAAGGAGTGTCGGTTTCGACTCTTTTTCAGATGTTTGTGTAAGGGATTAGTTCGGGATATCTGTGTGCCGGTATCTTCGTGAGATAAGTACGAATATACGTCAACGTCGGACGGCTAAGCCGATTATTTTAAATGTATTCACTTCCTTAATGGCCGTCGTTTTTCACGGCAACCTGGCCCCTCTCTGACTTACTGAAGATATTCGGGTATGATCCGGTCAGTGACTGCGATTACTTTCATCCGACGGTTGTTGGAGCCGCCTTCCAGATGGTGATGGATAGGTTCATGTCCTTGCTTCCGAAACGCTTTGTAAAATGCCGCAAATATGGCCAATACATTATGAGATTCCTTGGCTGGTTATGATATACATCTTAAGGGTCACTCTTATAAAGTTATAATTGACGTTCGTTAATAAATGGACATCTATTTTGTACTATTAAGAACTTATAATATTTATAACTAGCTTTTGCCCGCAGCTTCGCCCGCATGAATTTTCCACGGGAACAGTGCTGTACATATCCTTCTCAGTACTTTTAACTATGTGTATGCGAAATTTCAGGAAAATTGGTTCAGTAGATACAGCGTGAAGAGGTAACTAACAAATGAACAAACAAACAAACTTACTTTCGCATTTATAATATTAATTAGGATTTGGATTTTTGAGTTTCTATCAAAATACACATTATCTTTATCAGGTGTTTTTCTTTCTTCCTGATTATAATAATATAGCATACTTCACAAAATATCCCTTCCAAGTCCAAGTGTTAAAAAATTACAAGACCACACACGCAAACGACGTGTACTACAGAAAAAATAGCTTCACATTCCCCACACATTCATAAGTAGCTGTTATAGAAATGAACCAAAAAATAGAGTAATAACAGGACCACAGGAGGCAGCCGCCCACCTGTTCAGGCATTGACAAATGTTACTCTTACTAGAAGCTCCCTGGGCGCCTCGCGCTGGGACCCAAATAATATACATATCATTATTTCGCTTCAAGCTCACATAAATATTAGGAACAAATTCGCTCTTCCAACGAGGCAGCGAACGGCAGCCATTTTTCAAGAAAATAAAGCTAAAATGGAGCAGTTACGGCGACAAGCCGCGAATAGGTCTCGACATGCAATGATGCATAATTTATTTCATTTGTTTGCTTTGTAAATGTTGAATTGAACGTCAAGTGTTACTTTTGAATCATTAACACAAGTTTTAAAGTGTTTACATTAAACAGTAGAGTAGAACACAAAAGATGTAGGATTTCCATTATTCAAACCCTTGGTAATTAAGGTTCAATAGATTTACCCTATAACATGTGGAGGCTAATTTACATGCTTATCAATATGTAATTATTTACTGTGTCAACTTAACCACAACAATACTTGTACTTTAGAATCTATTGCTTTAACAGATGCTCCGCCGTTTCATAAAACGGATGTTAGTATCATTAAAATAATTTAATTGCATATAATAAATTGGTATTTACGGTCAGTTCACACAAACACAGTTGGGAGGAAAATAACGAGGGAACAAAATGGTAACCTCAATTTTGTTTATAGTTCCAGGCCTGCATTTTCTATCTTACAGCGACAAAAAGATCGCATGAGGCATGGCGTGCATTTAAACAAGTGTTATCGTAAAACGTGCTTTTAAAGGATTAAGTATTATCTTTTATTGCGGATTTAAAACACCAATTTTCATATACATATACAATACATTACCTATATATTCCAAAGTCATTGAAATCTCAAGTCCTTTCCTCAGTGTCTGATATCCTGGTCCTGGTGTTGCAAACGTTCATTAGTAGCATTTATTATTCTGAACTAAAACATTGAACTGGACCAATTATTATTATTTCCATTTATGTATTTAGGTACATGTTCTACATAGGTAATATCTCAACATCATTGAACATCTTAAAACCTAGTTTAAAGTCAAAATATTATTTTGTAATCTTAAATATTTTTAAGGATGTATTTTTTTCAACACCAAATTCATCTTCTGTTTCCTCCATCTTTTATGGTTGGGGTGTTTCGCGTCGCAGGTGATGTCTAATTAATTAGTGGGTACCAACCCCTCTGGGGGTGAAACTATGTACTTTGCATTTTTACCAACAACCGCTGCGTGCCATAATTAATAATAATCTAAAACGCTACCGGTAATGTCAACAACAAAAACGTTTTAGTGTAATTTGAGTAATAAGAGCGATAAATGTAATTGTGACCTTTTTATCTGGAGATGGTTCTGTTTTTTTTTTAACTTGACTGAAAATGTATTTTTACGGTTTTTAAAGTCTCTCTTTACAACAGTTGTTATTGTAACTTTACTACAGCCCAGCCAAATGCAAGTTTTACATGAATAGCATAACCCTCCATGGATGAAATCCTTGGGGGAGGCCTTTGTCCAACAGTGGACGTCTTTCGGCTGAGAGAAGACATGAATAGCTATTGAGCTTTTCATCAATTTTAAAATATTTATTACTACATGAAGTAATAAAAAAAAATCATTTATTTCAGATCAAGATCCGTATAAAGTACATTGATAATTATTATTTTATTAATTAAATTCACTTACAGTAACTAATAAAATAATAAATGCATCAAATTATGTAATTAAATAAAGTTCGGTTAAATTCATTTCTTGAATCATTTTATTAATTTTGTTTACTTGTTTCTAAAATTTTAAACCACATGACCAACCATTTTAATTAGATTAAGCAAATATTTTTGCCCCTATTTGTCATCGGTGACCTCTTGGGAGTCCAAATGAATAGTTTATCAGGAAACACTTGACTACGCAGTTGTACCGTCACGAATCGCGTGTGTGAACTATCGTATAGGGTCGTTAGGTCACTTGTCCGTATAATATTACCTCCTCGTTGTTATATACTAATACATTTGCAATATAGAAATGAAGTCATTTGAACACCCAGGAATATTTAAAGTCCGTGTACGGGTTTGGTGTTGTACATTGAGAAAGTAAAAGACAGAGTTAAATAGAAAGAGATTGGTAATGGTTACAAAAGGGATTTATTGTGAATAACACAAACAAAGGTAAAATCAGAAATAATACAGGAATTAAAAGAAATTAACTAAGTTAGAAATTATAAGTAAATGGTGGTGAAAATGGTAATGGTAAAGAAAATGGTTAAATTATTTGAGCACACGTAACAGACTCGCAATTGGTTTAAAGAGCACTGTGTACTTTGTTCTATGGTAAAATGTGTACTGAATAAAACAATATGAAATTAAGTTCGATTGCGGCGTTGATATGCTGACGGCGCACTCGCGGGCAATCGATGTAAACTCCATTTATTCTTACCAGTCCTATCATGTAAACAATCTTCACAGTACTTTTTATTGAATTTTGTTGAAAATAAATCAAATATTAGTTCAAACCTAAACATTCTAAAGTAAAACATTTATTAACCACGAAAGTAATTTCTTAAAAAGTCTATTTTAATTTATATTGTTGTAAAATCTAAAAAAGACATGGTAAGATTGTTTACATGATAGGACTGGTAAGAATAAATTGAGTTTACGTCATAGACCGTACAGGCCGGTTGTTTGACTGTGAAACTAATAACTTAGCCTTATTTGCACTACTATTCTGACATAATGATGATTAGATGTCTAATTATTATTACAACTCCTATATCGAATGAATATATCGAAGATAGAAGATACATGAATACATCGAAAGATACCTGATCATATTTATTTGCTAAAAGGTTCTTAAAAGATTTGCGTAGTGTATCTCGATCACACTCACGAACTTCATGGCTAACATAGTGTGCTAAAGTTCGTGAGTGTGCGCGACTCAGAATACTTAAGGGACTCTATACCATGAGCTATGGACTTCAGTCGTCATGCGACCACTGTAACGTGTGATACGTTGTGCAACCTTTAAATAAATTAATAAATATTTATTCATTAAAAAGGAAAATTCATGAAAATACAGCAGCAACCGATCCCACACTAGGCTAAGCCTGTATCTTCTTCAGCCCTGTATCATCCATTGTTGGGTATAGGCCTCCTCATGGTACCTCCATTTTGCCCGGTCTCTTGCGGATCACATCCAGGGTTTGCCCAAAATTTTGTATATGTCATCCATATGTAAGCCTGTATCATGG
The DNA here is from genome assembly GCA_018467065.1 of Ephestia elutella. NCBI lineage: Eukaryota > Metazoa > Arthropoda > Insecta > Lepidoptera > Pyralidae > Ephestia > Ephestia elutella. Next base: position 15,231,866 of record CM031568.1, on the reverse strand, counting down.
GCATCAATTACAAATTCTTATTTAATCAATCAAAACAATTAAAACGGCGCGATGATTACATTAAAGCATAACCTACCATTACTTAATATAGTTTGAGAACATTATTTGTCAATTTTTATTATTGCTTTTAATAGTAAGTGGCCTAAGTTAGCGATAAGCAACGCTCGTTTAACTCAGTCCTCCACCTTTACACGTAATGGAAATACTTACAAACTTAAACATAATTAAATGTCCGCAAGCTAATTACTAGGACATACTAATACCAGACTTCGGGTTCTAATAAGTAGTAATAAGTAAACGAGCAGTAAATATAATCAGGACCCTAGGCAGCTGTTGTCATTACACAATCAAATTGCTGCGTACTCTACACCTGGTGATTCACGCTCTTAAGCACAGTGTGTTAGAAATATTGAGAAATTGGGTTCCGTGTGCTTCGAAACACAATTTTTACTGAGTTAATTTTGTTTCTTAACTTCTTTACTGTGACATTTGTGAAAGAGTTACATCGTTTTGTGAATCAATGAAAATAGAGATTAAAGTATATCTAATGTAATAATATATTTAAGACGAGTATCTTGAATTTGATGAATTGAAATTGAGGTAAGGAGCTGCTAACATGACATTATGATATCACGTTTATCACGAATATATAATTTAAACTGCTTTATTTAAATATACTTTTTAATACACGATTAATATGCAGAAATAAATACTATGTAAAATTCGTATGTAGTTTCATTATGATAAAAATAAGCATCAAAATGATGAATTGACTTAATCAATTCCTATGGATAATACAACTAAAGGTTTTCAGATTTCCGTAAGTAATCCTAAAATATAAAGCTGACTAGCAACAAAAATACAGGTGCGTAATTACACCGCGTAACTCCAAGAGCCATTAAGACGACTCGAGACGTGTTCTTAGAAGCTCAAGCTTGTTCTGCCTTCCCAGAATAAAATCTGGATATTTTGACATGTGTAAACGTCTTTTTATGTTAACATTAAACAGTGTGGCCGCGTGAAATTAATTTATTTTAATATTTTCTGGACCAATTCCTTAACAGACGTTTCCTTTGCTGTTTCTACTTATTACTTAGTTTAAAATAGTAACTTAAGGGAATTATAACAGGTGTTTATGTTGTTAAATCCTAAAATAGATGATAAAAACGGATATCAATTAAGTATATTAAAGTATGAGGTTATTAAATCCATACTTCCATACTAATATTATAAATGCGAAAGTTTGGATGTGAGTTTGTGAGTTTGTGAATTTGTGAGTTTGTGAATTTGTGAGTTTGTGAGGATGTTTGTTACTCAATCACGCAAAATCTACTGGACGGATTTCGATGAAATTTGGTACAGAGGTAGATAATGACCTGGAATAGCACATAGGCTACTTTTTATCCCGGGAAAAAGCACTGTTCCCGTGGGAAATTCACGCGGGCGAAGCCGCGGGCAAAAGCTAGTACCTAATAAGGAAAATTATGGTAGAAACGCCGAATTAAAAACGTATTTTCAAAATTGAGCAATTTAAAATATCCTCGCACCAACTTATAGATTTTATAGGCATTCTTCCATTTTTTCATGGAAAACCATTCCATAAAAAAATGTTATCATCCAATAATTCAATGTCACCTTTGGTACACTATTAGAAATTATTTCGCAATATTCTATTACTTGTATGGATTCTGTTCGCGACACCAATAAAAATCACTTATCGGCCTTACATATCTTATTCTATTTGAACGTGTAAATATCTCCTATACCAGCAATAAAGCGAGTCTCGTCGATACAATCGGTGAAAAACAACCTGTTCCGAGTGGAACGGCTGGACACAGGTCCAAGCATAAACCCATCTTTAATCCGTGTGAATAAATAACTACCCACGCCAACCCACGGACTACAAAACACTTAATACGACTAGATAAATCTGTAGAAATACAACGTAATAAAAAGCTTTGAATACTACTAATACTCTTCCACTTCTCAGTTAAAGCTCAAGGCAGTAACTCGGGTATTTAGTGAATTGTAAATATTAGGTTTATTGGATTTTTTATCTTAACTAACTGTTAAGTTTAACTCAATACAGTAGTAATGGCGACATTTAGATTTAAGCGTGTTGCGTTTTAAGTGTTGTCGTTTCAATTACTTTAGAAGTACTGACTGTTTATCTAGGTATATGTTCTACATAGGTAATATCTCAATATCATAAAATTCATGAACCGTTCTAATTAATAGTATTCGTTTTGGAGCACTCAAACGGCTTGCATGCTGTCGTTTAATGAAATCTCCAGCAACATAGTTACTCATGTCAAAGCATTTCGCAGACGCGAATCTTAAAATGGAGAATTTATAGAGTTTTAAAAAGAAAATTAAGGAGCCTGCAGATTTTGAAACTCGTTGCATCGCAACTTTGTTGGGCGCAGGAGTTCCCTCGTTAACTCACGAAAATATCACAAAGTTAAACTCGAATTAATCCGCGATAATTTTTTCACGGTAGAAACAGGAATTTCCGACGTTAATGAGCTAGATTGTTAGGCGGAGCGTTTGCCTTTGAGCGAGCACTGTACAAACTGTTTACCTCTCCCAGCGTCAACTTGACGTTCTTTCTAGTTATGGTGATGTATCAATTTTACTCAACACCCGTCAGTTACCCCTCATGATTTATACTATTGTTACGGTGTAATAAAGACATAAACCCCATGGCGGTCCCCTAACCGAGTTGAGCTTATCTAACGATCGATTGAGCAGCTGTATCGGCCCATACTAATGCAATTAATCGCGTGCTATGAGGGTGGTCGTTATCTGGAATTTAAACTATCGTTTAGTAGTTACCGCACATTTGTATGCAGGGCAGGTGTCTAACGTCTTTTTTGTAACAAACTGTCACATTTGTTTAGAATAGAAAAATAAATGGAACGTCCGAGTTGTTAACCCTTTGATACATTGTTTCAAATGTCCCTTTTAGCTCGTACTAGTCGATTTACTACAAAGTCAGTGCAAATAGTGCTGAGCGGAATGAAATAGAAACTATTTTTAACTACTTTTTTGGTTTTTGAAGGGCTTCGCTTGTATTAAAATAGATGCCCGTCGGCCGCCCCGGCGCGATACACGGCTCAGATAAATTCCCCCATTTTTCTCCCGCTCACGAGCCGTCACCGTATAAATGCTTCGAGTGTCTTTTTTGTACGCTCAACTGGAGGAATTACAACATTAATCAGCCGAAATGAACCTTTTAGCGAAACGTCAAAAGGTTTACGAAGATCTTTGTGGTAACGAGCCGCTGTTACACGTAATGAAAACAAAAGAATGTTCGCTGTTATCCGACCATCGGCTCGCGTTTTGCGCTTCTGACTGACTGTAGCTCGCTTTCTCTCTGATAAGCTGGACGCTCTTTGTCTGGCCAGTACATTAATTTGAGATCATGATGCAATGCCGCATTGTTTAATTGATTGTAAGAGCGGAGTACTTTTTTGTTACCTTTTGTTCTGTTTATCTTATCTAGTTTTTAAAGTAACCCGTCGGGTTTATCAGGCGAATAAGAAAAATCTGAATTTCCCGTTGAGGGAATGTGAACTCGATTCAGATTCCGGATAGTCGCGTCCAGGTGCGTCGGGTCCGGTCCGGTCGGACGGTCGGCCGGACCGTCAGAGCGCACATTTCCGCTTGATTAGAAGACGTGCGAGTTGCTGGGGACACCTGCGCCACCTGGGACAATTTTCTGCGCTTTGTTTCAGAATTTAACCTGTTTCCGAAGTTTTATCGCTCACATTCGACTGATGCGAGCTTTTGCTTTTCTATCAGGGTTTCCGATTCGATTATTCTATTTTTGAGCTCAAAATTTTCTTTGCTTCGAGACTTTTTGTCAACAACAGAACATATCTTTTGACAAAAAGTTTTGAACAATCATGTTATAGATCTTATAGAAGGAATGAAAAAGAAATCGAATAATAAAAAATATTTTTCATTTATGAATAAAATAATACAATTTTATCGGCTTTTTAAAATGATGACGGTTATACTGATAGATAGATAGGTAGTAAGTAATAAACTCCGTGGGTAAATTAAATATTTACATTGGCTTTCTTTATAGCTTTATGTACAGCCATGGGAAGGCTTTTATCTAAGGTATAAAATATTGTTTAGAACTGAAATTTTCTTTTGATTACTACTATTTAGTAACAGAATGGGTATACCTATGTTTCAATAATTTACCCCAGAGAGAACTTCATTGACATACCAGTACTGAAAGTTTTTACTTACATTTCAAGAGAAGCTTTTCCATTGATGAAAAATATAATTTTAACTTTTTTTAAAATTTAAAATTAAATATAAATATGTACTTACTTATTTTTCTTCTATTGTTTCAGGATTGTTTCGTGGCATTTAGAAACAAAATCACATGATTGTAACAAGAAGGACCTTATAACATCACGCTACCTGCCTATTCTTAGGTATGTATTATTTTCTTCTCTCTTCTCTCAGCCTAAAGACGTCCACTGTTGGACAAAGGCCTCCCCCAAGGATTTCATCCATGGAGGGTTTTGCCGTAATCGCCACGCTTGGCAGGCGGGTTGGCGATCGCAGTGTAATGGCATATTACGCGGAAAGATGCTGCTGCCCATCCTCCGGTGTTTTAAATCCCTTAGTCGCCTCTTACGACACCCACGGGAAGAGATGGGTTGGTGCTATTCTAGGGCCACACCACAGGCCAGTTACTTATTTTCTTACTATAGAGCATTTTGTAGAGATTACAAAAGCCTGCAAAATATTATTAAATAGGTAAGGTGATAATATTGATGATGCTGACTTACAACATGTCTGTGAACAGAAATTAAATTATTAATTATTAAATAATAATTAAAAGAAGCTTTATGTTTTAATCCATTAAGTAATTTAACCTAAAGAAGCCCTTAAAATGGTTTATATTTTGAAAATTAAAATCTTATTCTGAGTATTATTATCAGTGCTTATTCCTATGCTTTTATGTTAGTTTCAAACCAAACCATTTAGTCCATAATAGCCTCTTATATAAGAGATTGCGAGCCAATACATAGGAAAACCTGAGTGTATGTTTATACATCTACACCGACCTCAGCAATATCCTTTTGGAGCTTTGATCGTAAGGTCGAGACAAAAATAGCACGTTTTAAATAGAACTGTATCAAAATGGACGTAGATTCTCACCTACTGCATTTGAAGTATCATCCCTTAGAAATCTGCGTTCAACGAACGAAGCATTAAAATAGTTACGGGCCTAGGGTATATACTTTTGATTGTTTGCCAAAGGGGATGTAGCCTTTTTTAAACACATTGGGTTACCATACCGTTTGAAATATAACTCTCTTTTATTTTTTGACATCCACTCAACATAATAAAATGTTGAAAAAACTTACCTAAATATTAATGTATTGAACGACGCATTGTAAAACAAAGCATTCGTTCATGGTGACTGCACTGCACAAATATGCAGTTTTAGGAACAAAAGGCTTTGCATGCAGATTTTTATGTGTCCAGCATTAATTTGAATTGTTTTGTATTTGCACTATAAGGCACAAACGCAAAACTCTTTTGTTGCATATGTAAAAATGAGACTGCATAAATGTTGCGATGGCGACAAGTTAAGCATATTTTTTGTATTTGTGCTTAAAAATATAAAATATAATAAAAAAAAATATTGAATTAGATTATAAATCTAATATTTATAATTTTTCTTTATGTTTTTAGCGATGTTGCAATAGGTTAAGCCTGTAATGACACGCTGAATAAAATGAAATAAATAAATAAAATAAATAAATATTATGATGATAAATAGTATTTTTTAACATGTCCCATTATTTAATATTGTTTTTAGTATTCTATTATAATTGCAAGGATGCTGTAAAAAAACAATCTGTTATCCTCTCGCAATAAATCCGCCATGAAATCATAGTGAAAGGGGTAATTTGTATCTTTTTTCAATAAAACACCACCTGTGTTCGCCATTTGTGCCCCGTTCCTCTAAGCCGTAAGCTTTGTAAATGTTTTCCCATTTGTACGTTTCACCGAGATTGAAAAACAGTCCTTCCTGCAACAGTTTGTTTCACTATTTCACTTCTCCGTTCTTAGAAATTAACAAAAGCTAACTGGCAAGCCAGTTTTTAACAGTAGTGTTAAGTAATGAATTTTAATTTTAATAAAATTTCTTCATAAAAGGAAAGTGTTTATTTAAAAATTCAATGACTTAAATTATGTTTATAATTAAAATTGTGTGTAAGTATTTAAATGAAGATTTAACGCATATAAATTATCCTCAATCATCTGTGATTTTAAAGTTAAAATTTATCTTTAAATTTACTTTCGAATTTTGCAAATCCTTATTCAAATCTCAAATTAATTTATTGTTTTACAAATATCCTTTTCCACAAAAGGCAACAAATCATACAAATAAAAATAAATCAATCAGTAAATCGTGCAATACAATGCTTGTCGTAATGGCCGTACATATCGGGAAAAATGACCAACAATTTTTCAATGACACTCCCCACGGACATATTAAAGCGGTATGCGAGAGGCTTTCAATACGTCAATCATGCGAGCGACTGCACGAGATGAGGTTAAGCTGCGATTTGATAAACATTCAGTGTGAAATTTATGTGAATGTAGAAAGCGTTTAAATCAAATCAAACTGAAAAAAGTTGCATTCAAATGGTCTATCGGTTCCTATATAACTTAGTTATTTTTATTTATCTCTACGTTAAAGATATCGCTTGTCTTGGCTGAAGCACTACCATGCTCACTCATGCTTTTCTAATCAAACTGAAATAAGCTGGATTCAAATGATCTATCGGTTTCTATTTCCTTACTTAGTATGTTTTCCATCTCTTCATTAAAGATCGTCTCGTCTCGTCTTGGCAGGAGCTCTACCATGCTCATGCTTATTAAATTTGACTCTTGTATACAATATGCATAAAAATTCGATATCTGTATAGATCTATATATTTATCAGAAAATATGTATGTCGTAAAATAAATGTATTAATGTTTTTTTTGGAAATAAGAATCGATTATATTCCATTTAATTTAATACATACCTATAATAAAACAAGCAATTTTCAGCAAGCAATATTTAATTTCACTAAAAATTAATTACCCGAATTGTGTGTTTGGCTTTCATAAAACATTTTCTGAATGATATTTTGTACAATAAAAGGTTTTTAATTTCAAAGGTTAGGACACAAAATAAACGGCTACTATTAAAGTCAATTTAACTTCAGAGGGAATTTATTTTCAGTCCGTTGATGAAACGAAAATGAGAAATCATTTGAAATATTAAATACTAAATGAACATTATATTACAATTTTAATATCTATCTACATAAATATTTAGGGTATACAGGGTTTTCTTAATTAACTGCAGACTTTAAAGATACTTATGTATTTAAACAGTGATATTCAGTTACAATTTTCAAAACTAGATATAACTTGAGGTATTTTTGAAGCGTAATAAAAGCGAAATAATCTTCTACCAATGAGGGTAATCGATTTTCCGCTCAATAGGTGGCGCTACTCGCGAGTGAGGTCTGTCAGATAGTACAATACTGTCATCAGTTGTCAAATTCAAATGACAGTTTTGTTCCATCTGACCCTAGACTATGGAATCATTCTCTAGTATAGACCGAGCCTATTAGTCCGGTCATTCTATGTAATCAATGTATGGGGAAGAAAAACTAATTCATAAAGTTTTGAAACTTGTGTGACATATACCTTCGGTTGTGGTGTTCAACGCTCACTACCCTCCCCTGCCCTCCCCCTGACGCTACCCCCCCTTTACTCTGAAATGTGTCCCCTTTACCGGTTTTTTCACTTTTTCTCGAAAACTATGATAGAAACGAAAAAGGTGTCAAAGGCAAAGATGATCCTTATTAAATTCTTAATAAAATATGTCCTATGTCTTATTTTGATAGACTTGATGGTTTACGAGCTAAAAGTTGTGTTTGGGGCACATTTTGTGAAAATGTACCTAAAAAGAGGGGTATTGTTGCAGTTTTACTATTATATGTCGAAAAAAACCCAGAATTTCGAAAACATAGTACTATTAAAAGTTTTAGAACATTAAATTCTGCGTTTAATGGGACTAAATACATATATTTTGGACCACTCTGTCCTATATACTAGTGCTCATCGAAATTGCACAAATCCCACAGATATTTTAAATGCGAAAGTTTTGATGTATGTTTGATCCTCAACTACGCAAAATCTACTAGACGGATTTCAATGAAATTTCATATACTGCTAGAAAAATACTGGGTATAGTGCATAGGGTACTCATTATCCCAAAATTCCTACGGGAGTAGGGCCCCGAGGCGCAGCTAATATAGCATTTTTCATAGGTATGGAAAACTTGGTACGCCTCGGGGCTCCGCTCAGTTGGGAATTTTGGGATAAAAATTATCTTATGTGATTTTCAAGTCTTTCTCTATTTGTGTACTAAACTTCGTCGAGATCCGTCCAGTAGACTTCGTGTGATTGAGTGACAAAAATTTCAAGTTTGTATGGGAACTTCATCATTTATGATAATATACTAGATGCGCCCCGAGGCTTCGCTCCTGTGAGAATTTCAGAAAAAAAGTAAATATATGCATTTTTAGGTTTAACTCTACTTGTGTACAATTTTTTGTTGAAATATGCCCGGTAGATTTTGTGTAATTGAATAACAAACATACATCCGAGACATCCAAACGTAAAAATATGTATGTTTGTTACTCAATTACACAAAATCTACCGAGCATATTTCGACGAAAATTAGTAGACGAGTAGAGTTAAACCTAAAAATGCACATAATCTACTTTTTTTCTGAAATTCTTACAGGAGCGAAGCCTCGGAGCGCATCTAGTATATATTATCATAAATGATAAAATTTCCATACAAACTTGACATTTTTGTCACTCGATCACACGAAGTATACTGGATGGATCTCGATGAAGTTTAGTACACAAATAAAGAAAGACTTAAAAAATCACATAAGATAATTTTATCCCGAAATTCCCAACTGAGCGGAACCCCGGGGCGTAGCAAGTTTTCTATACCTATGAAAAATGCTTTATTAGCTGCGCCTCGGGGCCCTACTCCCGTAAGAATTTCGGGATAAAAAGTACCCTATGTGCTATTCCCGGTATTTTTCTATCCGTGTACCAAATTTCATCGAAATCCGTCCAGTAGATTTTGCGTAGTTGAGTATCAAACATACATCTAAATTTTCACATTTACAATATCTGTGGGATTTGTGCAATTTCGTTGAGCACTAGTATTGGACCGAGTGTTCCAAAATATATGTATTTAGTCCCATTAAACGCAGAATTTAATGCTCTAAAACTTTTAATAGCACCATATTTCCGAAATTCTGGGTCTTTTTCGAGATATAATAGTAAAACTGCAACAATACCCTCTTTTTAGGTACATTTTCACAACATGTGCCCCAAACACAACTTTTAGCTGGTAAACCGTCAAGTCTATCAAAATAAGACATAGGACATATTTTATTAAGAATTTAATAAGGATCATCTTTGCCTTTGACACCATTTTCGTATCTATAATAGTTTTCGAGAAAAAGTGAAAAAACCGGTAAAGGGGACACATTTCAGAGTAAAGGGGGGAGTAGCGTCAGGGGGAGGGCAAGGGAGGGTAGTGAGCGTTGAACACCACAACCGAAGGTATATGTCACACAAGTTTCAAAACTTTATGAATTAGTTTTTCTGAAAACATAGAATGACCGGACTATATGATTCGCAAATCGTGACACGTCGGTGCATCGCGTGGTGCATCTTTTGACAGTTAAATTCGATAGTGATGGGACATGTAAACTTTTCAATCATTAATCATAGAAGATAAATAAAATATGTGTGACCTGTTTGCATTTTCATTTTGTGTTATGAACTTTATACATTACTTTAAACTATTTACATGTAACAAATGAACTCCATATTTAAATGAATCTATTGATTATGATATATTTATGTGCGATTGTTGGCTGTGCCATTGACTAATACATCTATCTTGTCATTTGTTTCTATCTTGTTTATGAATTTTCTGCTCACGCAGAAAACAATAGGATTTGGCCTATATTATCACTCTAGTAGTAAGGAATTCGAACCTCACTCGACCTCACTCGCCAGTCTAGTGAGCGAAGAAACTCATTCCCTTCATTCACTTATTCGTCGATTGCATTTCACAATTGCACAAAAGTAGCATGAAATGTTGCATGTAACACCTTCAACTGTAGCTACACTAGTTTTTAGCGATTACTGAAAAGTTGAACTTAAGTATGTAGATTACTTAATTGAGTAATAATGGAGTAATTTCTTAAAAAATAACACGTTCTTATTCCTATGTGTCAGAAGTTAAAACAGTCATGCAATCGGTATTTCATACTTCGACATCAGTAGCAAGTCAAGTAAAATACCTACATACAAAAAAATCACTAAAAAAATACCTCCAACTTCAAATATGTATAAATAGGTAATGCAAGGAGGTTTATCAATTAATTAATGTTGTCTTATTTACAACTATTATGATTTTTTCCCTTACATCTAGTAAAATAACTGTTCTCGACATAACGCACACAAAGGTAGGTGTTAATAATATTATACCTTGACGTTTCCATAAAAATCGAACCGCTGACCTTTTTTCTAAAAGTCATCGTTCGTAACAGGTCTATTCAGGTCAGCAGACATACATACACGATCGCTCAGACACTTGTGCAGCAGCTTGCGAATCTCCCACACTGGCGATTACAGGTCACTTGATATACTCTGTGGTTTCATGTCCTTGTTATATGGTACCTACAACGGAATGTCTCCTAAAGGTTTATCGAGAACTAGCTGTCCCCGGGATTTTGTTCTCGTGGGAATGGGAATTTCGGAAAATTCTCTGTTAGTGCTCTCCTGCACTCCCTAAGGAACCTACATGCCGAATTTCAGCTTCCTATGCCCATAGTAGTTTTGGCTGTGCGTTGTCTGTCAGTCACTCAGTCAGTAACGGAATAATCTATATATATAATATATAACTCAAAGGTGACTAGCTGACTGATATAGTGATCTATCAAGGCACAGCCCAAACCACTAGACGGATCGGGCTGAAATTTGGTATGCAGGTAGATGTTATGACGTAGGCATCCGCTAAGAAAGGATTAACGCGAGCGAAGCCGCGGGCAAAAGCTAGTTTTATATAAATTGATGATTATATGATTTTTTATTATATAGCGAGAAAAAAGTATAATAAGTACCTACCATAATCGTCTACTGCAATGTTGTTACTTTGTTGCTGTTGTATGCTACAGCGTTGTTATATGCTGGCATATTGCTAATTGAAATAAAAAAATCTCGTATAAATATGAGTCCTTTGGACTGTTCAGTAAAAACGCACTATGTTGAGTTTCAGGAATCCCAAGAATGTTTACGAGGCAAAATCACCGTTCTTTTTACACGGAACCCTCGTAAATGCTACGTGCCAGTTTCATTATCATACAAATTTTAGTTGAGCTCTATTACTTAGCAATTTCCCTGATTAGGGGTCTCGTATCGGTGTTATCCGTGGACCTATGTGCAGTGGCGGCAGCCCGGCAAATAGGCCGATATCCGCAATGAATATTTATGCCTCTACCGAACTCAATAATTTGGATATGGTACGTTCATTACAATTAAATGGTATCCCAAATGTCTTTACGCCTTAAGGGGGCACCCACACGGCATTTTATTACATTCAAATAATGTTATTAGCGTTGAAAACATCATATTAGTCTTCGAAAGTTACTGATCCGTATAATTATGAAGTAATCGTATGAATAAAATCATTTCCATATTCAAAATTGGGTCAATGAGAGCAAAATATTCATAGTCGATTCGAACAAAACGATTCTATCGCATTCTACATCTAATGGTACGTTTTATATTCTTTTTAACTGTAAGACTCGTATCTGGAAAGTGCAGTGCAATTATGGAGTATATTCTTTTAAATTCCGTTATAGCAATATTTATTATTAAAATGTTCGAACTGCGGCGCTAGTACGCGGTAACATAAAATTTTATGGGTCGTTCTAAGAATCGCTGGTCGTAATTGGTTAACAGTTAGGTCGTCCAGGGCACTCTAGATAATACACCATTCTTGCTTCGTTGTTTCTGGACTCAAATAGTCTGATGCGGGTTGTAAAATAAAAATAGCGGAGATTTAAACCTCTGAAATAAATACAAGTTTTAACATACGTAGGCGTCGACGATATAAAAAGTACTTACAAGTAACTCATTTTAGATAGTGCTTATTTAATATAAAAAAAAAAACTCGCGGAGATACTGAAATTTTTTTACGATGAAAAAATAATTAATATGATACCTATTGTGCCATAAATTGTATTTGTGCAATAAAGGCTTAATAAATAAATAATATCGTTACAGGTCTTAGTATATCTTGTTATGTTATATTGAAATACTTTTTGACTCTGATTTATATTAACCTAAAATGGAGTGAATATAATAATATTCTTATACTTAAGTTATATAAGTCTTTCGTCGTAATTAATTTTGTACTGTTAGATGGTGTTTTTTACATAATAAAAGTATTTTTTCCTGAAAATAATAGAATATTATTAAGAATTAGAAGTATATTTCGAGCCATACCCTCGGACCACTGTCCGAGGTACCGAATTCTTCTTGGCGTGTCGACGCCATTCCAACGATCTATTAAAATTTAAATTCTTCCCGAAAAGTGTTCTGCCACTTGTGTTATACTTCTGTACCACTTTAATTGACGTTATATTGAGGCTTGCCCGGCAGACATTATGTTCTAGCATCGACATGCTTTTGTCAGGCCATTCAATGGTGGTTATTCGAAAGTGGGTCAACTGGGATTTTGGACGTGTATTTGGTTCCCTAAAGCACTTGTGTCGGCATTGTTGCTAAAATTCAGCTTTGCCTAAAGGCTATTTTGAATCTGATATTGTGGGCGCGTTTGTTGTTCGGGAAAATGAAGCGCTATGAAAAACCTTTTTTAAAAGAAAATTAATAGTCAATTTCACTGTGAGTGATTTAGAACGTACATGTACGTACGTACAGTAGATAAAATTTTATTTAAGGATTTCATGTATGAAATCCATTTTATTTTCTTTACAATAATTTTATCCTATCCTACATAGACATCTCCCACATACATACATCCTATACTTATTATAAATGCGGCAGTTTGGTTGTGACTTATTGAGTATTTTTGTTAGTCAATCATCCAAAATCTCGACGGATTTTAATGAAATTTGGTACACAAAAATACCGAGAACAGCACATAGAATAGGGTACTTTTTATATCATAATTCCTACGGGAGCGATGTCCCGGGGCGCAGCTATTATTTTACATGTAAGAACATTTTCACAAAATCTGCCAAATTAGATAAATATCAGCTCATGTTAGAACAACATTATTGAAAGAGCTTGTCTTCGTTTCATCTCCAAGTAACAAAAGAAAGTGGAATATCATATTCCAAAATTGAATGCGTGGGTGATAAAAAAGTTAATTTGATAGTATATAATATTGAAATATAGTATAGGGAACGCAAAATTGGATAACGTTTCAAAGATCGAAGATATCCCATTTTTGTTTATAGTTTTAAAATTAGGCAATACACTAAAGCTGCATTCCAATTGAAGTAGGTAGGTTCAAACAAACAATTTCTACATCTGTATTTTTCATCTGAATGAATAAGAAATGCAAGTTAGATTCTGATATTACTTATTACATATATTCCTTTTCCAAAGATCATAAAATGGTTAAAAAGATGTATAGGTTTCCGGGATAAACTTCTGATTACTTTTTCTGGCGTCAAATTTAAAAAAAATATAAAAACAGGTCCGTTAAAAATCCGTACCTTTACTGCCCGTCAAAACGAACGAGCGAAAACAGCAGCACATAAACAAAGCTTGTTTGGCATAGGACGACTCATTTCTAGCGGATAAGTACTGACGTAATCTGCCTGGGTCCGTGTAAATGCAAATTGTCCTATAAAGCCGGCCCCGTCTAACACGTCCCCTTCGTAATGAACAGAATCTGGGAACATTCGTCATCTCAGTAAAGAAAGGATTTATCTTACAGCGGTTTTAGAGGTAACCGCGTATCGCAAGAAATTAGATCTCTTTGTTTTACGCAGACTTGTTTTTTTTTTTGTTAAAAGTTATTTCAACTGATACTGGCTGCATAGAATGATAATTAAATAAGTATTTGAAACAGAAAATTTAAATAAAATGCCTTTTCTATTTTAAAAAAAATTGCCTTACTCTAGTTTCAGCAGATACTGGCAGCATAGAATGTTCATTAAGTATTTTAAAGAGAAAGCAAATTGTCTTGTTCTATTTTTGACAAATTAGATTGCCTTAATTTGTTTAATAGTAAATAGGTACTTTAATAAGTGATCCTTTACTTTGAAGCGTAATTAACGTTGACCTATAAATTAACAGTCCAAAAGATTTTGAATATTGTTGTTATTGATTATTCGAAACGTATAACAGCAGTAACAGTCAAATTCAAGGTTTTAGTTGGAAGGTAAAATCGTAACCAATTATTCCAATTAGCTTTAGTTATTCAAGTGACTGGGCATTTGCTTGTAGATTTGCTTTTTCATACTAGCTGCGCACAGAGGCTAAGTTCCACTAAACATTTCGATATAAACATATATGTACCTAGATCACCAGAGTGCTCTAGGTACCTATATAGGTAGGTACCCAATTTCAATTAATTGAATTTAATATATTATGAAAATTGTTACAATTTTCATCAATATCTACCCAGTGGTAAAAGAGAAATGGAGTAAGTAATAAGTATCCATTTAAACTTTATAAGCTGTATGTATGAATAAGATTGAGAATAGGTAATAAAAGAATACCCAAAATAGAACAGATAAGGAAGAATAGTCAAGTTACTTATCACCTTGAGTAACCACTCTAAAGTTTAATAGTTTCTAAAATAACTTTTAATAATCTAATATGTACCAACCAGCAAAAGTATAGGCTTTATTCATATAATGCTGTTTTCATGAGAAGGTAGCGCTCATATTTATTTCATCGCAAATAAAATATTTTCGATTCCTGGCTTCGAACAAAGAATATATCTATACACTGCTCCTAGAAAATATATCAAAGGTTAAATTGATTTCAAACAGAACAAAGGTACACATTTCAGTTTTCCGTCAACGCCCATTTGCTAGACATTCGTCATTGCTTAAGGAGAAGTTATTTTTACGTACATAGTTTTTATGTTCAAATGTTAGCCAGGAAATTCATTAAGAGGGGAACCCATCACTTTATCGCAATTTACTTCAACGATTTTCATGTCCCATAAAACCATTCGCAGATATTTTAATACAATATGTAACAAATCCTTAAATCTGTTTACATCGAAATTTCATTTACACGATTATTCATTACGTACAAACACACTCTATCGTTATTTCTTTTCATATTTTATGTATTTCATCGAAATAATGAAACATCAAAGTTTTGTTACCTATAATTTTATTTCCACGTAAATTTCAGTTTGCAATATATTTGAAACATCAAATATTATATTATTATGTTACCCTATATAGATAGATTAATCTGGTAGTATTGTATTGATCAACAGTAAATTTATAGCTAGTCCATTAATTATAAATTGATCACAAATCCGACTCAGAGCACCCCGACTCCACGTGGCTCAACTTTGTCATATACTAGAGTGTTATTCCTTCGCGCGGAACCAGAAGGCTCGCGAAGGAGGTCCTGAGAAAATGAGGGCACGAGGCCGAAGCGAAGCGAGGGGGGGAGGTGGCGAGCGAAGCGAGCCGGCGACCTCTCGAGCGGAGCGAGGTTAAGTGCCCGAATGAATCGCAGGGCCGACGGAGCGAGTCTTCTGGTGAAGCCACCCAGAAATACTTGCTTGCTGCATGCTTGCATGCTTGCTGCATGCTTGCATGCTTGCATGCTTGCATGCTTGCTGCATGCTTGCATGCTTGCTGCATGCCTGCTTGCATGCTTGCTGCATGCCTGCTTGCATGCTTGCTGCATGCCTGCTTGCATGTTTGCTGCATGCTTGCTGAAAGCTTGCTGCATGCTTGCTGCATGCCTGCTGCATGCTTGCTGAATGCTTGCTGCATGCCTGCTGTATGCCTGCTGCATGCTTGCTGCATGCTTGTTTCATGCTTGCTGCATGTTTTCTGCATGCTTGCTGCATGCTTGCTGATGCTTGCTACATGTTTGTTGTGCTTGCTGCATGCATGCTTGCTGTATGCCTTAATCTTGCTATACCTTTTTGCATGTTTTAAGCAAGAACAAGCGAATGCAGCGTTCGATGAAACGTTACTGCGATTAAAAGTTATGATGCGCGTCGTTACATATTGAAACATGTTATCATAAATGGTTTCATCGATATCTTAATACATGTGTGAAATGTTAGTTTGATATATCGTTTTTCTTGGAATAGTAGAAATTTTGTAACGTTTTTTTTAGGAAATGTTGTTCGATATTATGAAACTGCGATAATAAGTTTTCCGATGTTTTAAGAAAAAAATATATTGAAAAACGTGGAATAGTTTTCTGGGACATGATAATCGATGTGATAAAAATCTGTATTTTAATAGACACCCATTAAGAGTGTATCACGTCCGCGCGCCCGACCGAGTTTAGGTATTTGATAGACCTCAGCTGGCTGTGTGCAAGTCACACGCACACATCGACGTGAGATTGCCGCCAACCCGAAGTAATAAGTGACAGGGATCCGGCAAAGGATGTGTTGGTACCTAGGTATATAATTTTTTTTTCTTGCTTTACGGTAATGAATACTAAAAATAAAATTACGACCATTTTCTTATGTAAAACATACTTGGCGCGACTTGGCAGTAAAATGGACACGAATGCCGCGACAGAAAATAGCATGACCGTCGTGCCAGGATGCTAAGATGTTAAACATCTGCCTGGCATCCCATGAAGGCCAATTTTTCGGGATGAGGTTTACAAAAATAGTATTTTTGGATCCAAGATGGCGGACAACTTTTTTTTAATTTTGCAATATGGGTATCATTTTATAAGTGTTTCAGTGCGCTGATTACGAAAATAACATTTATTTTGAGATCCAAGATGGCGGACATTTTTTTTTCAAGTTTACAATATGGGTATGGTTATATAGGTATTTCGGTGCGCTGATGACAAAAATAACATTTATTTTGAGATCCAAGATGGCGGACAACTTTTTTTTCAAGTTTACAATATGGGTATGGTTATATAGGTATTTCGGTGCGCTGATGACAAAAATAACATTTATTTTGAGATCCAAGATGGCGGGCAACTTTTTTTTCACGTTTACAATATGGGTATGGTTATATAGGTATTTCGGTGCGCTGATGACAAAAATAACATTTATTTTGAGATCCAAGATGGCGGACAACTTTTTTTCAAGTTTACAATATGGGTATGGTTATATAGGTATTTCGGTGCGCTGATGACAAAAATAACATTTATTTTGAGATCCAAGATGGCGGACAACTTTTTTTTCAAGTTTACAATATGGGTATGGTTATATAGGTATTTCGGTGCGCTGATGACAAAAATAACATTTATTTTGAGATCCAAGATGGCGGACAACTTTTTTTTCAAGTTTACAATATGGGTATGGTTATATAGGTATTTCGGTGCGCTGATGACAAAAATAACATTTATTTTGAGATCCAAGATGGCGGACATTTTTTTTTCAATTTTGCAATGTGGTAAACATGTTGTAGGTTTTTCGGTGCGCTAATGACAAAAATAACATTTATTTTGAGATCCAAGATGGCGGGCAGTTTTTTTTTTCAAGTTTACAATATGGGTATGGTTATATAGGTTTTTGGGGACGCTGATGACGAAAATAACATTTATTTTGAGATCCAAGATGGAGGACAGTTTTTTATTTTATTTTACAATATGGGTATCGTTTTATAGGTTTTTGGGGACGCTGATGACGAAAATAACATTTATTTTGGAATCCAAGATGGCGGACAACTTTTTTTCACGATTGCAATATGGGTATGGTTATATAGGTATTTCGGTGCGCTGATGACAAAAATAACATTTATTTTGAGATCCAAGATGGCGGACAACTTTTTTTTCAAGTTTACAATATGGGTATGGTTATATAGATATTTCGGTGCGCTGATGACAAAAATAACGGGTGCCCTTTGTTTCGCTTAAAATTTTTGTCTCTAATTTCACTTCGCCGAACCTTATTGGCCTAAACATGTTATGCACAATTATTGTCTCGCCTAATTGATGTTTTTGCACAATAATAATTTAGCCTAATAATTATTAGATGCAATTTTTGAGTCTCTATTATTAGATGTTCTAAAATCGTTTGGCTTTTAATTTTTTACACGTAACGATATCCTCGTATAAATTTGTTTGAGACAATTATTACTTACTGTAATAATCACTTCTTATAATTATAACTAATTGAATATTAGTAAATTTAATTATTACTAAGTATTAGCTATTTCTCACCGGCATGGGTACTGTGACATGTCTATCACAACAGTGCCGGAGATAAGAACAGTCCAGTCTGTCGTCAATCATTTTCAGAATGATGTTAGTAATGCACTACTAATAACTAGTCGTTCGCTGCGAACGTAGACCTCGCGACTATTAAAATACAATATTTATTTTCACAAAAAATTAAATATCTCAAAAACGGCTGGACCGATTTTGATGCCCAACGAACTTGAAAATTCTATTAACCATCCCTACATATATTCCAACTTTCATCAAAATCGGAACAACGGTTCGAGAGTTATCGCGGAACAAACATACATACATACATACATACATACATACAAACAATGTGTTTTTCGCTCCAACTTGAATTCCTAAAAATCTTGATAAGTCACTTAGACTTGCCGACTTAGAGCACCCCGACTCCACGTGGCTCAAGTTTGCCCTATACTAGAGTGTTAGTCTTCTGGTGGAGCCACCCAGAAATACTTGCATGCTGCATGCTTGCTTGCTTACTGCATGCCTGCTTGCATGCTGCATGCTTGCTTGCATGCTGCATGCTTGCTTGCATGCTGCATGCTTGCTTGCATGCGGCATGCTTGCTTGCATGCTGCAGGCTTTCTTGCATGCTGTATGCTTGCTTGCATGCTGCACGCTTTAGTTCACATGCCTAATGTAACTTTCCTTTACTTCTCGACATTTATCAAACACAAATCCATCAATGTTTAATTTTAGTCCCCCCCTATTAGATTTAAATACTTTGTAATAATTATCAGAAATTATTATAACAGAAATAATTAGGTGTTACAATTTTGTGCTTAATTGCTTTGTACGAAATATTAATTAGTATTTGTGAATATTAGAAATAATCAATTATTAGGTCTAATGACTTATTTAAAAAGTAAATATACGGCGATAAAAACTTAGGCGAATCAAAAATAGGCTAAACTAAATTAGAATTCATAATAATGTACGAAACAATGTTGTACTAAAAGTTTGTGCATCAAATGATCGCTGATCTTAAAATAAATGTTATTTTGGTCATCAGCGTCCCCGAAAACCCATAAAACGATACCCATATTGTAAAATAAAATAAAAAAACTGTCCTCCATCTTGGATCTTAAAATAAATGTTATTTTCGTCATCAGCGTCCCCAAAATCCTATAAAACGATATCCATATTGTAAAATAAAATAAAAAACTGTCCTCCATCTTGGATCTCAAAATAAATGTTATTTTCGTCATCAGCGTCCCTAAAAACCTATATAACCATACCCATATTGTAAACTTGAAAAAAAAAACTGCCCGCCATCTTGGATCTCAAAATAAATGTTATTTTTGTCATTAGCGCACCGAAAAACCTACAACATGTTAACCATATTGCAAAATTGAAAAAAAAAAATGTCCGCCATCTTGGATCTCAAAATAAATGTTATTTTTGTCATCAGCGCACCGAAATACCTATATAACCATACCCATATTGTAAACTTGAAAAAAAAAATTTCCGCCATCTTGGATCTCAAAATAAATGTTATTTTCGTCATCAGCGTCCCTAAAAACCTATGTAACCATACCCATATTGTAAACTTGAAAAAAAAAACTGCCCGCCATCTTGGATCTCAAAATAAATGTTATTTTTGTCATCAGCGCACCGAAATACCTATATAACCATACCCATATTGTAAACTTGAAAAAAAAATGTCCGCCATCTTGGATCTCAAAATAAATGTTATTTTTGTCATCAGCGCACCGAAATACCTATATAACCATACCCATATTATAAACTTGAAAAAAAAGTTGTCCGCCATCTTGGATCTCAAAATAAATGTTATTTTTGTCATCAGCGCACCGAAATACCTATATAACCATACCCATATTGTAAACTTGAAAAAAAGTTGTCCGCCATCTTGGATCTCAAAATAAATGTTATTTTTGTCATCAATGCGCACCGAAATACCTATATAACCATACCCATATTGTAAACGTGAAAAAAAGTTGTCCGCCATCTTGGATTCCAAAATAAATGTTATTTTCGTAATCAGCGCACTGAAAAACTTATGAAACGATATACATATCGCAAAATTAAAAAAAAAGTTGTCCGCCATCTTGGATCTTGATTTAGATTTATTTTGATTTTTATGATTTCGATTTCTATGATTTCGATTTATTACGATTTCTATGATTGCGATTTATTACGATTTCTATTTCATCAAAAATTGTCGGCCATCATTCATGAGTATGAAAATGGTACCTATATAAATTTTAAAAAGATTAAAAGTAATAAATATGTAACTCTGATCTACATTACTCTCTGCTGTCTGTGAATACATGAACACGCGAAAATTAAATGCCTCCCGAGCAGCAGAGCGACGTGGATTCCCCTTGACTCTTACCGGCAGACTGATTTTTCGTAGGCTTGGAACTCGTATATATTGAGCGATGGCATTGCCATACAAAAAATGTATGGGGAATTTCTTAGTGAATTGTTACGATATATAATATTTTTTTCGAGTTATTTTTCAAAAATCTAAAACGAGCAACTTGTAGCTAGTTTAATAAACTCGCGATTTAACATTATGTAGAAATTATAATTTGTGTTTTACATAATGATTTCGTTAAAGCCGTGAACCTTGTTTTTCGTATTTTTCGTGTTTTCTGGAAGGTATTTACGCAAAAATAAAAGGCAAAATATTTTTATCTGTCTCGTATAAGTAGTAGCAGTTATTTGAGAAGCCTATAGTACTATTTTTATTATCAATAATGATTTAGTTTTGGCACCAGGGTCAATTCAGTAACGCCTGTTTTGGCTAAAAACGTGTGATGCAGGCTTAATAACTATGAAAAAAATATTGATTTAACAGCCGCTTGGTGGATTTAATTTTGATACGTTTAATTGCTTTTTTTTTGAAACCTGGCGTCAAAGGGTTTGAAGACACATAAAAATTATAATCTTATTTAACTGTCATCACTAAAATTAACTACAATATCAAGTTTATCCGTGAACACCAATTTTGTCCTGACTGCTTTGGTTAAAATATTGAATATTGCCTTTTGCGTTCAGCGCTGAAAGGCAAATAATTAAGTTGCACGAAATTAAATGTTACCAATTGGATATTGACCAATCACATGTCCCAACCGCACGTTTTAAATTGAGAATTTTCGTTAATGGGTCAATCTGTACTCAATAAATCTGGTTTTAAAATCCATATCACTAGAAAAAAAAAAAATCATATTGGCTTTGAGAAAGCAGTGTTTATATTAAAAATATTTTTTATAAAGCGTTTAAAACGATTACAAGTTCATTTTCGTCCATCTATAACTTTTGAATTTATTTCACGAGCTACCAAATCCATAAAACACAAAAGTTTTTTCTTTCATCCTGCATCTCATTTAAAATTATAATAAACATTTCAGACAAAAGCGTATAAATTCCCCCGCATAAAACAAATATTTCAAACATGCATACAGTACAGGAAAGGTTCAAAGTGCAAAGGCGTAACTGCATAAACTTGAAGATGACGGCACAAAGCGCTTGCCCTTAAGCAGTTGGTGAAACAATACGTGGGTATGGGACTTCGCGTTGAATTACAAATACGTCGACTTGACGTGAATTCGAATGGGGCGGGGCGGTCGGGACCATCTTGTTACTTTGTTTTGTAGATTGAGCGTTGTAGAAGCAGCCTACGATGTTTGAAGTTCTACAACTCATAACACTTGTGCCACATACCTATTGTTAAACTGGGCATTACTGTTTTATACTGGTATCCTATATTCCCTAGGTTATTTCCTCTAATCTACATAATTTATACTAAATTCGCTTAGACCATGGTTTTCTTCTGCATTAAAAGTAACCTATATGCTTTTATATATCATGTACGCAAAATTTACTGATGATTAGTACTTGAAGAGTTAAACATGAATAGATTTTAATTTACTTACTTATTAAGCACTTGGTAGTTTACTTGGTAGGTACAACTCATTTGTTTGCAAGTTGACTGTAAGGCACAATAGGGATGACTGGGTAAAAAATAAAATATATGATGCTATTTAAATAATGAAACATTATAATTGAATGTCACTTTAATTGATCTATTTTATTTATAACATGGTTTACTATTTTTTAGTTCGAATTAAAGTATATTGGGAATGCTTATTGACTCCATTAAAAGTGACGTCACCGTTGAGTACTGTCATACAAACCCCATATAAGTTATTGTTTTTGACATTTAGAAAAAAGTAACTAATTTGACTTGTTGTCATCTACCCTATTGTCTTGATTTGGTTGTTGAATAAAAATTGCACTGTGAATCTAAAACCTAGACTATTTTATGTAGATACCATTTTATTATCTAATACTGAGCAGATTTAACACTGCCCCATATATTAGCAATAAATAATGCCTCCGCAGAAGACCGCTGTTCAAGACAGTTTGGGTCAGAATTTTCCGCATGGCCCTATCACTTTATCCTTAGCGCACTTTTACACATTCCCACAATATGGCCGCAAAACAAAAAACATACGACAAAAACGTCGTCCTTAAACTTTTTGTTTTGTTTTCATAGTGGCCCGTTTATTGAAACTTGTTTCTATCTCGTATTTTATATGAAACGGCTTGGTAAACTCATTACACGCTTTATTTGATTTTTGGTCTGGACTTTACATTATAATTTGACGATAGTGTTGGTGAGAATCTCAGTAGTAATGTTGACGTGGAAATAAATGCTTTTTGTTGGTTTTATTGCTCTTTTTAACTATTATAGTAGCCTTTTCAAGATTAAGATGGGAGATCTTTATGATATAAATGTTTTATAAATTAATTTCGAATCATTTTACAATAGGCATGGTAAAAGATAATACGATAAAAGTGTTCGATGCTCACGATTTCTTTTCTGAATATCTCGTCATGCAAAATAAAGTACACTTAAAGTATATATAAATATAATATTGTTGAGTTAAATACATTTTATTGAGAAGATGGTAAATATCGAAAAGCAAACTAAGTATGTAATATTTCTGAAAATGAAACGTTTATTTCAGAAGTAGTAAGGTACATAGAGTACTTTTTTCAGGCGTTAAATGCTAGGTCCACTGCTGGACAAAGGCCTCCCCCAAGGATTTCCATAACGACCGGTCATGCGCTGCTCGCATCCATGCGCATCCCGCGACCTTCACCAGGTCGTCGGTCCACCGAGTGGGAGGCCTGCCAACACTACGTTTTCCGGTTCGTGGTCGCCACTCGAGAACTTTTCTGTCGTTGGGGCAGAAAAGTTCTCGAGTGGCTATCTGTTCTACGAGCTATGTGCCAACTGCCACTTAAGTTTCGCGATTCTGCGGGCTATGTCGGTTACTTTAGTTCTCCTACGGATCTCCTCATTTCTGATTCGATCACGCAGGGAAACTCCGAGCATAGCGCGCTACATCGCCCTTTGGGTGACCTTAAGCCTTCATGAATGATGAGAGAGAAATGCTAGGTATCACGTGAAACTGTTTATTACGTAAGCATAAGTGTGCGCAGATATCAAACTAAATATTATTAAGTTTGTTTCCATCAAATATACGAGTTTTGACCAACTTTGATCAATTATAAAGCAATAAAGATTTTATTGCTGGTAATTAAATATCTGGAGCTGGTCGATCAGAGTTGTATCGAATTTAGAAACGATTGTATCGGCAGTATATGGATATTTTTCATCGGTAATGAAGCGAGTCGGTGAGAAAGAACTCAGTATAATCTACATTTGATACCGGACGCGCCTTGGCGGTTTGCCGCAAGGTACGATGTTAGAACCCCTTTTGTTTAGTGATTTCTGTTCCCATCAGCTCCTTTTATACCTTACTAGCTTTTGCCCGCGGCTTCGCCCGCGTGAATTTCCCACGGGAACAGTGCTTTTTCCCGGGATAAAAAGTAGCCTATGTGCTATTCCAGGTCATTATCTACCTCTGTACCAAATTTCATCGAAATCCGTCCAGTAGATTTTGCGTGATTGAGTAACAAACATCCTCACAAACTCACAAACTCACAAACTCACAAATTCACAAACTCACAAACTCACATCCAAACTTTCGCATTTATAATATTAGTATGGATTCCAAATTATGTATCAGCACAGATTTTAAGATACAGGATTTAGTGATAGAACGTAATTAAATTTCCTAAATTTTTTAATGAAAATAAGTAATATTTAATACGGAATGTTATTACGTTATGAATTACGTTATTTGAACTTACTTTACCGAATGATGCTCTGTGAAAATGCTCAGATGAGAGAAAGAGACAAAATAGTCGTTATGACTATTCATACAGTTCCATGAACTATAAATAAATTGACATAACAATTTCAGATACGACCATTTATTCACCATTTGGATCACACGCACCGAAAACCGCATTTTCATGGTTCGGTTAACCTATCGGTATCTATTTTGAATACGCTATGATGACGCTAGAAATCCGATATTAGCGTGGGGCAATGCATCTCAAAAGATTATATCAAATAACGGACTGTGGCCACTGAGGTAGACATATTTCGTGGGAGTCAACTATTGGTGTTAGAATCACGTACTGTTATATTTTCATAAGTCATAAAAGACCCATTAAAACGTTGATTTTTTTCATGAAAACATTTTAAGTAGTCGCAAGTCGTACTAAATGATGTCATTGAATTGACAGGTTGAAATTACACAGGATGTCAATTAAAAATCTATTTTTGTACATTGAAATAAACTATTATAGGTAATACTAGCTGTCGCCCGCGGCTTCGCCCGCGTGAGTTTCGCTTAGATGATTTTTGTGTTCCAAACTGTTTCAGATGTTTCGGATTTTCGTTTTTTATACGTCTACAGAAAATGTTCATCAGATTAATCAAGTTTTGCTAAGGCGCCATTTCCATATATGTTTTAGTGTAGCTGGCCTCTTGAAGCTTTTCATCAGATGTTCCATATCTTCAATTTTTATACGTCAGCAGAAAATGCTCATCAGGTTGAACAACTTTTACTAAGGCGCCATTTCCATATATGTTAAAGTGTAGCTGGTCTCTTGGAGTTCTTCATCAGATGTTCCAGATCTTCAATTTTTATACGTCAGCAGAAAATGCTCATCAGGTTGAACGACTTTTACTAAGGCGCCATTTCCATATATGTTATAGTGTAGCTGGTCTCTTGCAGTTCTTCATCAGATGTTCCGGATCTTCAATTTTTATACGTCAGCAGAAAATGCTCATCAGGTTGAACGACTTTTGTTAAGGTACCATTTCCATATTTCTTATAGTTTAGCTGTTCTGTTATGGTTCTTCATCAGGTGTTCCAGTTTTCAAAATCAATTATATCCTATATGTTGCCCAGACTTTATAGCTATACAACAAAAAAAGTTTCATTCAAATCCGTCCAGTAGTTTTTGCGTGAAACGCGTACATACATACAGACAGACAGACAGACAGACAGACAGACAGACAGACAGACAGACAGACAAGAAATTCCAAAAAAATTTTTTTGCTTTCTATTATTCTTTTTAAGTGTCCCTCTATCCATTTTAGTCAAAAATACTAAATGTACAGACAAAATATTTTTACTGTTTTATTATATGTATAGATAAGGAACCTAGCAATTAGGATATCATATTTTAGTGCCATTTAGCACTAAAATATCAAAAATAACAGCCATCTCTTAAAATCGATGGCAAGATGGCGTAAAAGAATAACTATAAAGCTCTAGTTATGGACATGTATTGTGTTTACTATAAATCCGTGGGAAAAAAGTTTCGATTTCGACTGTGGTAATTCGAATCGGATCGTTTAATGTGTTTTACTACTGATAGTCACGGAATATTGTACTCCGCCGCTCATTTCTCCTAAGAATTTCATTTTAACATTCGTTATTTACTTATTGCCTCTTGAGATTGCTGACCGTCTATTGATTTCCAATCTAGTTACTCGCTGAGATTGAAATCGTTGGCGGTTTCTTAAAAAATATCATTTTCAATTCATACTTAAAGCATCTTCATAAATGTTTTTGTCGCCGATGTAAGTATTTGTTTTTTTTTTTTTTGGTTTTTCTCAATCCCTCAATAATTAATATTCAGAACATACACAATATGTCTCTGTAATTCGTCTCTATTTATTTAAATACATTATTTCACTGACTCTATATTTTTTCCCTAATACTGGACAAAAGTCTATAAATGGTTTTCATTTATGTTTGTCAATATAAAAACACCAAAATATTGCTGCAATCATTTTTCACAATTAAAAGCATAAAGTTCACAGCATCCGGAGGAAACAGCTGTCAAGTATGCATCGTAAACATACTACACACTCGTGTTACGGTACTTGCCCAGGCGCAGCATTCATCTCATGACGGAAGCCCGGAACGCTTTGAATGACAATAATTCTTTTGCAAGTTTCTTTATCCGCTCTGCGAGTGAAATCAATAATTATTTTGGAAAGTTATTGCCGAAGAAAAAGGTAGTACTTGTGCCGCCACTAATAATACTTTCATTTAGACACAAAATAATTCTTTGAACGCCTTGTCACGATATGATTGCTAGGTACATCGATAAAGTAAATAAACATCGTTTAATATTATATGATATTTTAGGAAGAGCCAAATAAAAAAATTAAATAAATAGATACATGACAATAAATTTATACGTAAATCGTAGAGCTTCAGAAAACTCTCAATTAGAATCATATATGTATTTTTAAGTTGGATGTTCTGATACACAAATGTTTATATAAATATATATATAACAGAAAAGCCTGTATAGTTCACTTTAGATCTGATTAAACGCAATATTACTAATTAAAAATATAACTAGAGGTTTTGCCGCTGACTGTCCCGATCTTATCTATAAATTGGAACTCAGAGAAAACAGTTTTGGTCTTGCAATCGCAATCAAAGCGTCCATCCCAATCGAATTAATCTACTCGTCTAGCCTTTGACCGTTTGAAGGCCCACTGATTAATAAATGCCCAATACATGCCGCCTAAAATGGTTTGATTTCACATGAGCCCATTAAACCTTTAGTTTGTTTGGGTCGACTTTGGAGAACCAGCCAGCAATTTAAAATGAATCAATTTTAAATGAAATGGTTTCAATTTAAAATGAAATGGTTCCATTTCAAACGATAGTTCTCAGTTTTACTTTTCAGTCATACACAGGTCCCGCTCCTGAGCTACAACCTATGATATAATCCATGTTTTCAGTAATAAATCTTGTCTGTTTTTAGCATTTATAAGACTAGATATTCTTTAAGTATATTCAGTTTATGTAGACCACAGCTAGCAAGTTTTATTACCTGCAATAAAAATACTGTAAAACAAATGATTCCTTGACGCCACGAGAATTTACACGCTATATTCAAATCAACTTGCAGACAGACAAATGAATTCTAAGTCGAGTAAAAGAATCATTTGTGAAATTTAATAGATGTATATTTACTTTAAAAGAATATAAGATTAATCAAAACATTGGGCTAAAATCGCCGAGGCGAGCACAACAGAAAAGAAGGGATAAAGTTATCGCGCGCCGCAGTCAAAAGAGTTCTTACAAAACGTCAGGGTGTAAAAAGAAACCGAATGCGCTTTTGCTCAAACCAATGGTTAGTTGGAAGTGAAATCCTCCCTTTCATTCGCTCATTCATTCATAAAACGCATTACGTCGTGGCGTAACCCACGTTTCAGATGCTAGTGTTGTGAAATATTGTCTCAAGTTGCAGCTTGAGCCTGATTCTCACAAATTGTGTAAGGATTTGATATTACAGATACTTTTGTTGATGCCCAACTCGTAGCAAATATTTTTACTCATAGAGTATGTTATTTTTTTTATTTTGATATGCGTCGCCCAAGATTAGTGTAAGATTACAAGGGTATCTTAAGTGCTTATGACCTGCGTAGTTAATATTATCTATCAATAGCAACCAAAACAACTACATTACTACTGATGTAGATTAACGTTCATTTTCAAAGCATTATGAAAAAAGAAAATCCGAATTTGTTTTTTTGTATTGCCATTCCAGAAAAGTATCTCGACTCGCCCTCAACTCAGCTCAGAAAGTCCAAGTCTTCTGAGACAGTCTCTTGACAACACTATCTGGTACTAGGAATACGTTACGGCGGCGAATCCCCGGTGCGATGCAATATGGAATAAGAACGCAACGCAGGATTTGTTGCAAGTTGCGCTTGCAGTCTCCACTGAGCTTAAATCTATATGCTTCTGCACACGGGGCTTTGTGCTCAACGGGAATACGCCCTGTGTTTTAGTACCTACTCTGTGTATTTTATATTCCTGTAATTTTATAATAGTGATTATTATCTCGAAAAATGTTGATGATGCTCAAATAAAATAAATTTACTACAAATGGACGAGATTAATAACGCTACAGTAATTTCGATCGGATTTAACACGCCAGTACTTATTTATCACTGTATTATTACCCATTCGTTCTAGTGCTACAGTACACATTCAAAGAAACCGTTTCGACGTTATTAACTACTCTACCACCATTCTCCTTATTGGCAATTCGTAAGAGCGTGGATTTTATCTGTCCGAATAACGGTTTTGCGCTCACAAGGCATCAATGAAGACAATATATGAGCCTATATCACTTATCCGCGGGCACTTTTTACTTACTAAAACACAGATTTTATATCCCCACGTGAATAATAGATTTATTTCCCGACTCATTTCCCTAAAACCACTCCAACTAATAACCCTAAAAGAGTCAGTGGATATTTAAAGGAATCCGTGGGATTTCCGCCTGGGCTTCCGTCGAGTTCCAATGGGCGCGGTCTCGATAGCGCCTATCCACAGTTTCAACGAGCTATTTCATTATTCAGCCTCACCGACTTCGCTGGAGATTGCTGCGATAGGATTGACTAATTTCGCCGTATTCCTTAGACAGCCGGCGTCTTCATTTGCGCAGAGACCGTTCTGCGGGCTTAGCGGGCGATCCGCACGATATCACCGACGTAAGCACCTCATTTGCAGCTTTGCGACGACTTCTCCGAAATAGAATGCCTCTTAACCTTATCCAACCAAACTTAACTTACTCAGATGCAAATAGCCACTTTTAATTTTATTACCGACCCCATTTCTCAAAGGGACTTAATAGTGAAACAATTCACAGCAGCTGTTTCATTTTTATTTTCGAGCAAAATAGGTGAAGTTTCGAACCCGTCTACAGCAAACCGTAGACGTGTGGTCTAGACTACCTATGGGACGGAAAACTAACTTGTATTGCTGAAAGCTCTTGGGATAAAGCAACTTCATAAAGCGAATTTACCGCTACACATCGTTCCAGACCGGACCAGACCGTCTGGATTGTAAAATAATTTATTAAAATAATAATGTTAAATTTTGTTTTATATATTTTATTTATTAACTTGTTAAGTACTTGTTCTGATTATTATTGCGTAGGTCACATATACATCAAAAGGTTCAAAATTAAAGCTGTCTTTTGCATAAATAATAATGTTAAATTTTGTTTTATATATTTAATTTATTAACTTGTTAATTACTTGTTCTGATTATTATTGCGTAGGTCACATTTACATCAAAAGGTTCAAAATTAAAGCTGTCTTTTGCATTAGGTAATGAGAACCTAAATTTATTAAAATCGCAAAATAAATTTCTAGTATGTTTAGACGTTTATAAATATCAAAATTTATATACGAGAAACTTCGATCAACAAGGACTTCCGCGCGCAGGAGTCCGTGATGCTTTATGACGAGAAGCGATGATTTCGGGACAGGCTGGTTAGAATTTCATTGTTAAAAAAACAATGACATAAACAAAATTTAATCCAAAGTATTTCAAATTGGAATGATCTTCAACCCGAAGCGATCGCAAGGCTCTTTGAAGACCCGCGCGTACGCCATATCGCGTTCGCCATTAGAAGCCAAGTGGCAAGTTTTGTATCCAGCTCATGGCAATTCATCGACGCTCTCGTTAGCCAGGGCACGCCTGAATGCCGCCTTAGCACTCCTCATTATTGCGTTTATAAAGGCGCCCATACAGAACCCTGATTCACTAAGACCCGCTCTGTCGGTGAAAGAGAAAATGGAATTGTGTAGACGTTTTGTACGATAAACTTCTTTTTTTATTTTACCCGCTGTAAGCCAGTGTTGGGGGAAGTCTCCGAGCGAAGATATTTTGTGGCGACGCCACGTATTGTGAACGTAACGACCTGACATTTCTTCGAGTTCTTTAGTTAACGTTACACATTAAGGTAAGGTAATAGGAAGACATAAATAGTAGAGTCGTCTTAAACATGCCTTTAACGTTTGAACCATATTTAGAGGTGTTAAAATAGTTGAATGGTCAAATAGCTGTACTTACAAAGAAGTTATTTAGGAGACGATCAGTTTTTAGTACTAAATATTAGCTGGTTTTTTATTTTCATCTTCCATTGCTGCCCTGGTACAAGACTGCATTTAATATGCTACAAAATATTAGTTGCTTTAAATTCCTAGCAGAAGACACTATTTTTTTATAATATCGTTCATTGTATTGTTTTCTTTAGAAAATATGAGTAGCAAAGCAACCTTTCATTCTTTGAGAAACTAATTGACTGGGCTCTTACTACGTTTACTCTATGTTTATTAATAATATGGAAATCTATGATATCAAATCATAAGGAGATTACCAGGCTATAATCGAGAAGTTTGCAACCTCAAATCAGCGTTTGATTGCAAAATCAATAACTGAACTATCGGCGGGCGCGGTTATTAAATTTGTTTGGGCGCGGACACGTAGCTAATCATTCCTTAATGCTCGCTTAATTAAAACCCGGATAATTGGCCATTTAGCTCTTATAACTGCCGGTAATGAAAAGTATTCAGTCACGAACAGTCGGAATTGTCCGTGTGTGCAAAATGCTGAATGTAAAGGATGCTCTACTCTATTCTATGTTCTGTGTTTGTATGAGTTAGTTTTACATAGAAATATTAGAAATTTAATCTTAGTGGTTCCGTTTTTGTGTTTCTTAAATTTGAAATGTTTAGAACGGGACATTATACTTATAAAGACATAGTTCGCAGAAAAGCTATGTATGTAAATAACAGAAAATACTTTTAAATTATTATTTTAAAGTTTTCTAATTAGGTAAAAAATCACAGATTTTTTATTAAAGTAGTTCGAACGGAAATATGAGAGATATATTTATGTATTTTTTCTTTAAATGGTGCAATAAAGTGTTGATCTATCTATCTATCTATATTTTCTGATTTACCAAAAAATATCATACATTTTTAAATGTATTAAACGAAATTCACTTCTGTTATTTTATAGTAAAACAAATGACTTGTCTATAACTATATTACACGGCAATAAACTAAAAGTAAAGTTTTTTCCGCAGCAAATGCGGATGTCTAAGATATGTGAGTGAATAAAAACTAATCCAGTTTAGCCAATACATTGAAGAGAGCTTGGAATTGAACGCAAGTCCGTTTGCTTTTTGCTGCCCTCCCGTTACTCCTCAGACCAAGTTTTCTCATTATAGTTCCTCACACACCCACATCAAATAAGTATGTTTTACTAGCCACGCCCCGGGGCTTCGCTCCTGTGGGAAGTTCGGAATAAAAAGTACCCTATGTGCTATTCCCGATATTTTTCTAACCGTATACCAAATTTTATCAAAATCCGTCCAGTAGGTTTTGCGTGATTGAGTAACAAACATCCTGACAAATTCACAGACTCACATCCAAACTTTCGCATTTATAATATTAGTGGGATTTATTGTTGTTATACATAGTGGATTTTGTTTGATTGTAAAATATATTTAGCATGCTTTCATATTGAAGCAAATTAATTAACATAATAAGCATATCATCAATATAAATATAATAAACAAAAATAACACATCAAGAGCTGTTGAATTAAATTATGACTAAGATTACTTCAAAAATTGTTAACATTTACAATTTATATATTTATAAATTAATTGTACGGAAACTCGTTTCCGATTACAAACGTCAAATGCAGTTGGTACCCTGTTTAATACAAATGCTAAACATATCTTAAGTAAATAGCGTCATACTTTCAGCTAAAACAGCAGTTGTAAAGAAGACAGATGTTTGAAGAACCAAGAGTTAAGCGTCTATTCAATACGTTAAGTAAAGTTTCGGTTAAACCGTGGCTACTGTTTTAAAAACGGCAGCGCGACTCAAGCAACTCATAAAACTGAAGAGAACCGGGTATTTTCTTGGGGAGCGGGAGAGCGGTTAGCCGACTTTTACACTGCTTTTATTGTCTCGGCTCCCCCTCGTAAACCCTCCTTTGAGCAGTAACATCTCAAGTTGTATTAACACCGTGATAACTTTAGTGGAATCGTTCGTCCTAACTGCGCCGTCCACAATTAGCCCGCCCCGAAACTATAGTTTCTCTAATAATTTAAATGGATTCGATGACTACCACCGATATTAATACGAAAGGATCGGTGTGCCAGGACCTTTAATATTGAATTTAGAGAGGACGGAAACTGTAATAATAAATTATTAGGAGCTCCCGCCGCGCGCTTCCAATGGTGTTTAGATGTTATGGCATAATTATGAAGGTCGCCTTACACCCGGGACGGGCGTTCCCGAAGTCATTCACCCCGAACTGTATTCAAATGGGAAACCAATAGCGGGAAGTATAATGGAATGGAACAGAAAAATAAATTCAATCATGAAACTTCTGTTATTCAAAATAACGTTAGCGAAGCAGTAGCAAACAAAACAAAAGTCCGTTACAATTATTAAAATCCGGATTCTAAATGCTGTTGTACTCTAACTTTTCGACAAGGAAATATTTAATTTACATCTCAACAGCTTTAAGAGAACAATCCGCAAAACAAAAACTTGAAAACATACGGTGGATATTGCGAAAGGAAAACGGGAGTTCAGCAAGTCACTTGTTCATTTGGGGCGTTGATTTAAGCGACAAAAATTTTCCAACGAATTTAGCGGTTTCAATCGATGACGTCGGTAATGGAAAAGTTCAATAGGCAACAACAAAGGCTGATACAAGTTAACGAAGCTCACGAAAGCGAAATTCACGATGGGAGCGCACTCCGGACAGGAAATTAAAAGACAAAAGAGTACGGGCAGAGCAGTTTAGGCTCGGAAATGGAGGGCGTGTCCTCGATTTGCCATCTTTTGTACGGGACCTCACTTTTTTATTAGGTGTTCGTTCAATTTTTACAACAAACTAGCGGCCCGCTCTAAACGAGTCAACTTTCTATGTTATCCTTCCACAGCACACTGGTTTCCCGTCCATACTAAGGTGCGTCAAAAATACTTACAACACATTCTACGGGTTTTAAAGACTAAACTAGAATGTATTTTATTTAGAATACATTTAATATTCATTTTAAGACAATGAATGCATAAAATAAATTGAAACACAATAGAAATTATCATTGTTTAAGTACCTTTTCTCAATGACAAGTTGTAACAAATCTACGTAGGTAAATAAAAATATTGTAACAACATAAAATTTTATTTAATACAAAATTAAACAATGTTATACATCTAACTTATAAACATATGTATGCATTTTGCATATTTATTTGGTCATCACACTAATAACACTTTTATAATAAAGAGGAAGTGATTGTATATTTGTGACTTTGTTTTAGGGGATAATCTTCGGAACTACTGAACCGATTTCAAAAATTCTTTCACCAATAGAAAGCTACCTTATACCTAACTAACATTGGCTACAATTTAAGTATGTACCTCCCGAGCGAAGCCAGCGCGAGGCGCTAGCATGTAATATTTTTATATCACAATTATAACGTTATAAATGTAAACTTACATTAAACTACAGCACAACGTGATATCAAATTTTTATCTATATCTGTCATTCCAGAAGTCATCGTAAGTTTTAAAAAAAAAATTGCCCGTGTTTCCATCATAAGAAGTGCTACTTCCTCCTTGTTTAGTTTTATCAACAATAAGACCCAACTTTTCTCTGAATTGAGACTGAACTAAGTATGCCTAACTTCAAAATATCCTTATTTTCAACTGGTAAGTTGGCCTTAACTCTTTCTGAACACGCTTCACACGGTTCATATATAGGCCAGCCAATGATTGTTATAATTATCCCCAATATCAAATATAATCATGTGCCTGAATACGCACTAGCAGCTTGGACCTAAATAGTAACAAAAAAAAATATTAAAAATGGTAAATATACATATATTTCGTAATCTCGGGTTCGTAGAAATTTGCTACGACAAGTGAATTTTGGCGTAGCACCCATATATTTCAAAAAGTTGTGAGAATTGACTGGTAAAATTTATTATTTCCTAAACAGAAAAGCATAATCTAAATAATCATGTAAGTTTTCACGATGGCAAGTCAAGTGCAATATAGTAAAACTCAACGAGAAAAGCCAACAATATTTTTTTTCTCTTGATTTATAAGCGTTCGCGTAGCACTCACCTTACGCTACAATATAATTATATTTTAATAATGTAAATATCAGAAAAAAAAGTACATACCTTGACCTTGATTTTCCATTAAAAATCAGATCACAACTGTAACAACTTTCAGCGTAATTAAATCTAATATCGAGTAAAAAGTGCGTCGCTTTTAAATAGCACGGACTCATGCGTCGAACAACTGATACTTTCGATGAAAATATTGAAATGAGGGTAAATAAAAATCTAATTATTTTAGCATTTTTATCTTGTTTGGACATTGTAGTTACTTGATCAAACACTCAATGTGGGTATTTTTATAATTGTTTTTTTTATTTATGACGTATGGGGGAAACCACCGTGCACAGGAATAAATCTAAGAGAAGAGAATATTGAAAACCAAAATAAAAATATATATATTTTTAATTACATAAATGTTTCAATATTAGTCACTACTGTTTATAGTTTTATAATAATATGTCGTGGCTAGAATTATGTTTAAAGCAAATATTTTTAAACAAAATTTACAAAAATTGAATGAATCCAAATTTTTTCTAATCTTTGAAATCCATTAAACCGTGAGGAGGGAGAACCGTCAAAACGATGATTAAACTTGCATCTTTTCGGTTCACCTGACATAGAATACATTTGGATGTACTTAACCGAATTAATCCGGTCTAATACGGGTTGTCTGCTGTATCGAATGTGCGTACATATGGTTTCTCTAATTCCGACGGTCCGGGTAATCCCCTCAGCCGACGGTATTGGGTTACCGGGGATAGACATCTTCTCGCGTTGTTAATTGAAACGCTTTCTGAGACACAAAAAGACAACTACAATTGAAGTTAATTCCAGAAGGTGCTACGAACAAAACGTTTGAATCACTAACTCGATTTCTTTTTCTTCGACGACTTGTTTCAAAATTACATCTCTCTTTATTATTCCTATTCCGAATTTTACAAATTCAGCGCCTCTCGTTTACTGCCTTGTATTTATGTTGTTAAAATGGGTGTTGTTTGTTAATCACTTAGCATAATACAGCCGACAATAAATGATAAAGCGGGAACCATCTCAACTCACAACTTTGTTTCCTAATTTAATTTGCATTTCGAATCAAAAACTTTCCGTGACACTGTTTTGCATTATTAATACTTTAGCATGGCGTGATCTCTCGGGAAGCGCACTAGAAGCCATAAATTGAATTCCGACCTTCGCAATTAGTTATTCCTGCGCGTGAAAACTTTCGAGATCGTTCGCCTTCGTTAACAGATGTTACGGTGCTATTCATTATACATTCCATCGAATTGTAAAGCCGAACATTTAATTTAAAGTACCAAACGCTCCTTTGTTAAATCGACGAACATTTTAGGAGGCATTGTTGAGCTGCTCGGGCGAAGGAGGATTAGCGGTGGGTGCTAGCCGCTAGTTTCCCGTTCACCGGGAACGTCTTAAATGCGGGACAATTAATAATGATACACTTCGGTGGAAACCGAGCAATTTGATACTGTATATTCTGTTCACGTAAATGTATTCCATTTTAAATGAAGTTCTAGTATTTCCTCAAAATAAAACTATCAAATTGACTAAATCATTCAAGGATGGTCGTTGAGTATGGCTATAATATAATACAGCTAAATAATGAAACTTATGTCGTTCTATGTGACGGAATAACAAAAGATAATAAAAAAGTTTCCGTTCTCGCCTAGGCGGCCACCATTCCGCCAGCGTGGCACGTCTCTTATCGGCCTAATTTGGATCAAACAATTCCATTCCCCCTCATACAAATTGCGGAGAGGCACATTTGTTATCTGCAGTTTTCGCCAGAAATTATATTAAGATTTCGGCGTGTGATAATGTTGTATATTTTTACTTTTCTCTCGCAGTGTGGCGAGGGTATGCGTCCTTAGGGAGAACCCGGATTTTATGATAACAATAAATTACGCGAAAAATAAACTAGATTTCATGT
Organism: Ephestia elutella; assembly: GCA_018467065.1. Lineage (NCBI taxonomy): Eukaryota > Metazoa > Arthropoda > Insecta > Lepidoptera > Pyralidae > Ephestia > Ephestia elutella. Next base: position 15,194,994 of record CM031568.1, on the reverse strand, counting down.
ATTCTGTAGGACCAAGAAATTTGTTCCATGATCATAATATTTTGTATGAAAATTACGGTCTTTGTTTAGAATAAACAGCGTTAGTTGTTCTTGATTTGATATACATATATTTAGGATTTATATTATTGAATTCATCATTTTCTAATAACATTTTCTCATTTTGTGTAGTATTACTATAATATAATGAAATTTAATTTTGTTTCTCTTCTATTTCAGATTCTCAGTGGCACATACATGAGATGTTATGGGCTCACGCGGCATAGCGAAGTGGCGTTGGTGGGTGGTAGTGGTGGCGTGGTCGTGGGGCGCGGCGGCGCGTACGCTGTGTCCAACGCGATGCACCTGCGACGACGCACTTCGTGCTGCTTCCTGTGCAAACGCTGGCCTCGAAATAGTCCCCATCCAACTCAATCCAGAAGCAACTCACATCAACCTAACGCACAATGGCATCAACAATCTTCTCTACACCTTTGTGTTCTACACACAACTCACTGTCTTAGACATGTCATACAACAAAATACAAGACCTAGGTAGTAAAAACTTTGAGAATAATATGGAAATGACTCATCTCAACTTGAGTCACAATCTACTGAAACATCTAGATAAGGATACTTTCATCGGATTGAAGAAGCTGGTCGATTTAGATTTATCCAACAATATGATATCAAATGTCCATGCGCAGACTTTCAAAGATTTATCAGTACTAGAGAGGCTTGATCTATCAAACAATAAGCTTGTGAGTTTCCAACCGGATTCATTCGAGCCCCTGTCGACGTTGAAGATTTTATCGCTTCGGAACAATTCCATATTAGACATACCGTCTGCCAACCTTTTCTTCGTCGTTCACTTGGAAGTTCTAGATTTATCAGAAAATTTAATACAACGAGTTCCCAAACATGGTATGCCATATTTAAAGGAATTGAAGCACTTAGATTTAAATAGCAATATCATTGAAGAAATAGACCAATTAGGGTTTCACAATTTGCCATCATTACGGCATTTGGATCTCAGTGATAATAATATGACATCAATACCTACATCAGCTATATCAAAACTTTCAAATTTGTCACATCTTTATCTCAGTGGCAACTTTTTCCATAACATTACTTCTCTATCTTTTCAAAGTTTATTTCACTTGAAACATTTACATCTTAGCAGACTTTATGATCTTGACAAAATTGACTCCAGAGCATTTGTGGACAATATCAATCTACAAAAAATATGGATGAATGAAAACGTGAAAGTAGGGGAGGTTCCCCCTAGATTATTTCATGGAAACCCTAAATTAACCCACATTTACATGAGAAATAATGCATTGGAAACTCTTGAAGCCTCTCATTTCCCTATCGACCGACTTCAAGAGTTAGAAATATCTGGAAATCCCTTCACCTGTAATTGCTCATTGTTATGGTTGTGGAAACTAGGAAGAGAAAGTGAAATCAATAGTAAGAGATCTGGAAATGACAATTTAACGCTCAAAATTGATGATGAGGATGTGAAGTGTGCTGGACCTGCTCATTTAAATGGAGTTCTGTTTGTTCAAATCCCGGAGTCAGAATTTGGGTGCTCAAGTGGGTGGGTAATAGTGGCGGTAGTGGTGCTAACTGTGAGTATTGTAATAAGCGTGGTTGGAGGAGTTTTGTACTTCATGGGACCTTTGAAAAAGTGCAAAGGGGACAAGTCAAAACAAGTGATGACAAGTGTAATGTTAAATGGTGATGTGTCAAAATTAGGGAATGGTTTAGGATACTCAACGCGGAGTCGAGAACAAGAAAATAAACGAGAAGTAGATCGGTATCTAATGATTGGGTCATCAGTTACGAATAACTTCCATTCACTTAATCCTCCTTGGCACAGTGTCGATAAGAATCCTTACTATCAAGAAGACAGTGAGGAACACATTTATCAACAGTTTGCTTATGAAACTATTCCTCCTCATCGGACACCAGAAAAACCGCACATAGTGTACGTCTAACATAAGGTTTGCGCAAAGGACAATATGGCGAATATATTTTCTTTGCAGCAGTACTTGAGTAAACCAGTGTATCGTCAAATAGACAATGAACATTGAATAATGCAATAATGTAAATAGTGATACGATTGAAATTGTAATATGTGATAGCTTTGTATATAGTGGTGTAAATATATTAACCAGTGCGGGAAGACATTAATTAGATATATAACTCTCCATTTTGTACTTATGTATCATTTAGTCATGTTATAGATAGAATCGAGTTCTTTGGACCTGTAAAGTAGGAATGTTTTTGTATCGATCTATTGTTTTGTTTGCTAGTTCCTCTGAAATATGGGTACTCAAATACGATTAAGTGCTTTGTAAAAAGAATTTCAGTACTAATAAATATTATTAGAATTCATGTGTAATTGTATAGTATATTATATATTTTCTGAATTAGAACACCAATACTTGATGAAAACTTTGTACAAATATGAGCAATATAGATACTAATTTCAAATATTATATATATGTCGTTTATTTCGGGATATTGTTATAGCATATCTATTAGTTATATTTAGATGAAAAACATTTTCCGACTAATAATATACGATGCTTAAAACATTAACCTTTATACATATACATGCATATAACTTGACATATAACCATGATATAAACCAGCTGCTCTGATGGTGAGGGGTACAAATAGATACAATTTTATTGGCTATTTTTGTAAATTGATTTCATTGATTTTCATAGATATTCTGAAATTGATATTTTTATACGTAGTGAATATGTATTGGTTCAAAAGTTTTTGATCTGACTGAAAATAGTGTAAGTCTTATTTAAATTTATTCATTTAAAGGTTGAAAAAAATTAAATTGAAAAGATGAAATCAAATCAACCAATGAGTTCACGGTCTGTATATTTTAATAAAAGTTGTCTCCGAATATATTCATGCGTGCGATAATATTACCACAATGATAGCTATTTCAGAAATTTATTTTGTTCGTTCCAGTTTTTTATGATTATGCTATAAAAATTATTAAAACATATTTTAGAGCTATTCGAAATGTACACCCTTTTTGATATGTAACAATTTATATGTTTACAAAGAAACAAAATCTATTGAACCAAATCAGATGTTAGTTCATATAAAGTTTTGCAGAAGCTAATTTTTATATAAATACAACGTATTCGTATATTATAAAGTTATATCGCATAGCAGTCACAATACCTAACCAGTCGATAATACCTACAGTCATAATGATAGTGTAAGCCTATTTATACTTACTACTTTAAACTTTTGTTATGAAACTTATTTAAATATATAATGCATTAAAACAAACGACAATTAAACAATCAATAAAATTATTTCTGTATTTTATTTTTTGTCCAATTTCATTCACTGATTATTGGTAGCTGTATTTATTTCAATAGGAAATTATACTGGTAATACAAAGCTACGCTTTTGAGTAAAAAGTTGATAAAATAACCATTCTTCCAAATTTCAGATTTTTTAATAGTACATATATGATATTGCATAATAAAAATAAATTTTAACATACAGAAGAGTTCTTGTTACTAGTTCGTATATAAAAAGCAATACAGTTTTTCTTACTAGTTATTTTGTAAAAAGCAAATCATCGAAAAACTAGAATATATATAGAAAAATCAGAATAGAAACCCTGATTTGGGGTGAAAGCCAGACCAATGTAAGTGTGAATTATTACTGAATTTTACCATTCGTAACGTATTCACAACCATGAATGTCGATACATTAACGAATGGAAACAAAATGAAATCAGTCATCAAGTTGATTATGAGCAATTTAATCTCATTCATAAGTATCATTGGATGACAGTGATTTGGCATTCGTTGAGAGTCTCCATTTTGGAAGCCTTTTTATTATTCACAAATTATCCGATCATTGGACACGAATTAATGGACGATTTAACTCGATTCTGGAATTGAGCGTTTATTAAGAGGCAGTCAATTTCGATTAAAACGAAGTAAAATATTTATTTGCGCACAATTCGTAAATTTATCATCGCAACTACTTATAGATTGAATAAGTATAACAGGCAATAACTGAAACAACTCCAAGGAAATTGAATGTAAATAAATTGTCAATTTTCCAAAAGTGTTTGTTTAATGTACTATTTCAAGTGGTCTAGACTCTCTCTATTTATCAATAAGACCCATGTTTCAACGGCCATTTTCACCTCTACCTACATGCATCCGGCTATTGGCAGAAGATTAACCAGTAAGTATCCACATGCGTCTAGCAGCGTGACAATGAAGGGAAAGAAGAAGGATAAATTACACATCTCAATGTGCATAGAAAAAAATTATACTACTCTAGCTATACCTAGGTATTACATGATATTACATGCTAAATGTTCTGAGAAAGCGTAGTTTTCTCAGTGAACTCATCACTACTACCACGTCAAAGAAAAAATACACTATGACCTGACCACGTGATTACGTATTAAGTATTTGCGAGTATTAATAAATTACGATTAGGTACCTATCTAATTTCGAAAGTTTGGTACCCAATTAAAAATAGATTAGATAGAAATCACATATGCATAATGTATATAACCAGGATTAAGACATTGTATAATTTATATTTAGTAATGCTTATGCACTCTAGGATACACGAGAAACGAAATTTACAAGGGTAAAGCCGTGAGCAAAATTTATTTCATTTTTCAAAAGATCCATTAAAAATATAGAATATTTTTTTTACCACGTAACTTAAACAGTTGAAAAAGAAACAATATACTACAAACGAATATAAATTACTTTCGACCTGATAAAAGTCACATGCGGACGTCCACGCTACCCCACTTATTCATTATCTCATCTAGCAGTAAAGGGAAATATTCACTCGGGACTCGTTGGTGCCTCCACAGATCTATAATAGAGATAAATGAATGTCAAAGCAACGTCCCAGTGAGAAGTAAAATTGCACGGGTTACTTTCGTATAATGGAGTAAACGTGTAGGGTATTCATTCCGCAATTAGGCCTCGTTTAAATGACTCGTTATGAGTGTTATTAAACCGTATACAGAGTGGACTCTTTATTCCGTACGGTGTGATAAACAAAATGTCTGGAATTAACGTTTTATTATGTAGGATAATTGTATACAACTATTATATTTAAGTCTTAAATGAATACACACGATAAAATAAAATTACAGTGATAGAGGTGCCGCCGATGACATTGTTTTGGTTAGAGAAATAGGAATGTAGAGTTCTGAGTACTGAGGTTCAGATTTGGTCCTTAAAACCTAACGACCATCCATTATATTGACATGTCTTAAAAAGAAACAAAAATCATATATAATAAGGGTCAATAACATCTATCTAACTGACAGACAAAAACTAATTTAACATTTATTTTATAATATTAATAAGAACTTTTTACGCTCTGAAAATGTATCTAAAAAATGACACATTTTCTGACATGTTTTAATAAAGTGTTTTCAAGTTTTTAATATTCATTAATTCTTAATCGTTCTCGAGCTATGAGCGAATGAGCATATTTTAATTAAGTACCAAGAAAAATTAGGTAAATAACGTTTGGTATTAAAAGCTTAGTACATAATTTAGCCCAGACTAATGGGTACTTAATTTCAGAAACACAATACAATAACACTACAAAACGGCCAAGTAATTCAGTGACTAATTTACCAAAACTCATTAACGATGTATTTCCAGGCAGGAAGCATTCGTGACTTTGAAATTGAAAGTAAATTATATCGGATGGAAAAAGGTACGAGCGAAATGTTATGAAAATAAAGCTATTACATACTGTATGGTCACCTTTAATTCTCAGGTTGAAATGTGATTAGAATCGCCCATAAAATGAATGAACTCAGTTGAATGCCGGCTTAATTACGCCTGATATTTCTTTTCCTTATTACTAGCTGAGCCCCAGGGCTTTGCTCCCGTGGGTATTTGAGCATAAAAAATACCCTATATCACAGAATAAGCAATAGTACTATCGTACAGATGGTCACTCTCGAACAAAAGTTACACAAAATTTCAAAATGCCGTATTTCACAAAAAGTGGATAGGTTAATTTAAATATCTAATTGGTTGCGACTTTACTAATAATATAGGTACTTATATAAGATATGATTTTGAAAGCCTGTGTATTTAAAAAAAAAACCCTGTTTTTTAAATAGGTAAGTGGAGTTATCTGAGACCATAAAGTAAAAAAAAATACATTTTTCCGATTTTTTTTATTTTTTTAAATAATTATTTTTTTATGTCTGACTGAGACTGACGTCAAATCTATTCACATCATATTTCATAATACAAAATTTTACTATTCATTGATACAAAATGTTGGTTTATTATGTTTTCTAATGAATGAAAGCTGAAATTCAATGTTTGCTAAGGATAGTAGAATATATAGATAATGTTGTAGTATATACCACCACACTATTCATCCCATTTGAAAGGTTCCAAGGGGACGCGAGATAAACCGAATTTCACGCGTTCGCAGCCGCAGGCTACAGCCAACACATACATAAGAACGTATATGACAAAATGTTAGTAGGTGAAATGAAAAGGCACTTAATACATGTAAAAGTGGGGTGAATAAAAATAAATATATAGACGTAATGGAAATGTAACCAACGATTTGACGACTATATTGTGAAATACTAGGTAGTTGCTGATTTTGATTTAGTTCTAAATTAAAGATAAAAGATGGTTGGACATTTTTTTTGTATCGTCTGATTATGTTATTCTTACACGTGGTGTTAAGTAGAGAAATAAATTATACCTATCTACCTACTAAACACTTAAAAATGAATGCAATTATTTCTGTCTAGACTTCTTTCTTCTGTTTATGAATATCATTTACATCATGATATTCATACGTTAATTTCACTTCAGGTTGGCTACATCCGGACATGCAAACTTATTTACCGTGTTTTATAGGAACAGAGTGTACAAACAATCCTAACTCGTTGCAATTTCGCATCTATTACCCGGGTATGAAGGTCTACATAAAGAAATCGAAAATGGTGTTGTGTGTACCCTAAACAATGATGCATGAAACACTCTGAAACACGCTCGTTGTCTGGTAGGCGGAAAAATGAGAGTGATAAATGTTTTTTAGATTCGTGACGGCGGACCGTTTGGTTTAAATCTGCAAACGGACGGACGGACAGTTTTAATGGTCTCTGTAAGGGAACGGGATTGTAGCATAAATTTTGGTAGCCTTTTCCGCTGGCAATTCCAATTTTTCGGAACACTCCTATTGGCGGACAGGCTCGCTCTATTGGCTTTTAATTTATTTGTCTGTGCCAAATTCGTGCGTCGATTCCGCTTGATTGACTCTCAGTGTGGCCCTCGATTGATAAAACATTCCACTTTTCGAGCGTTTGTAGATATACTTGTTATAGTTATTATTAAAAATTTTATGATTTTTTGGATGAAATTGTTATAATGTATAATGTAAATAAAATATGAGAAACACAACGTATCTAATTTTCAACTCTCTCTACTAATGATTTGTTTGATTAAACAATTTTACCCTCCAACCCATAAAATGAGAGTTCAAATGAAATCAGATAATAAGCACACCTTCGTACAGCAATCAACTCGATATGAAATCCAACCAATCAAAACACAGCGCCATAAAGGGGCTGCAGCGAGAAAAAATAAAGACCTTTTATCCTCGCCCTGAAAGGAGGCTTTTGGGGTGGGAAGATTTATTCCACAATGAAAGTCGTTATGGCAGCCGTGGGACCATCGAGCGGATGCAGACTGCACCCGTAAGATGGTAGTTTCAGGGGATAGGACAGTTATGCTCCCCTTAGTATCATTATTTTGACCACACCATTTGTGCGGCTCTTTATTTAAAAGTGCAAAAGCAAAGGGGTTATTCGTTACGGCTATAATATAAACAATTCCAATCTATACTAATATTATAAATGCGAAAGTTTGGATGTGAGTTTGTGAGTTTGTGAGGATGTTTGTTACTCAATCACGCAAAATCTTCTGGACGGATTTCGATGAAATTTGGTACAGAGGTAGATAATGACCTGGAATAGCACATAGGCTACTTTTTATCCCGGGAAAAAGCACTGTTCCCGTGGGAAATTCACGCGGGCGAAGCCGCGGGCAAAAGCTAGTAAAATTATAATTCATCATCAATCTAAAAGAAAGTAGTCTATTGACACAGAATTAATATAAGTGCTACTGATGTACATTCGCAGATAGATATTTGACCCTGTGTATATTCATCATGTTTAACATTTTGGTTCTAAGACCAGAGAAGAGCATGGCTAATTCACAACACTACCTACTGGTTCAGCAAGCTTGATTAAGTTATAGAATAGATTTCAAATGAGAGCAGGTTAAAAAGCTAATAGACAATATAATAATCTTGTATTGTATATGACCGCTGATCGGTTATCAAGGGAAGTGTAGGTAATTGGGTTATTGTTAATTAAAATCGCGGTCGGAAAAGACTTGGTGTGTTGCTACATCATCTGTATTAAGAGCGAAAACATTAATTAACGTTCGTATTGCTCAATAATTGGCTGGTGAGTGGTTTTATTGTTTTAAAATTGATTCTTGTTCAAATTAAACTGAAAATACAAGTTAATTAGGGTATCTCTTTTTTGTTTTCTATTTGCGGCTGTCATGGTTTCATACTGGTTGTATTAATTGAATATTTTGTGATGATTTCTAGTGGTTTAATAATCACTGTATAGTTGGTGATTTTTTAATCCATCTTTATTTGGTCTGCAGACCAATCTAAAGGCAAAGCAGATAAATAATATATACTACTAGGTTTACACACCTAGTCTTTGATAGATCGATGATATGCTACGTGTGATGGTGTGTTGAATGGCGTGGTGTGTTGAAAAAGTTTATTCGTTTTCTGGCCTATCGTCTACATGATTATTATGACTCAGAGCACTATGAGGTCTTATGTAAGGAGCATCATATCTACCCCTTGCTAATCGGAGAGATATCGCTGACGTTACTTTCTTTATAAAGTTGACCACTGGTATGACTGATTGCCCTAAACTTTTAAGCAAGTTATTTTTCCATACTCCTGCGATTAACCTAAGAAACAATCCAATAATTTCTGTTACTGGAGTTTCTATCATTTACAGACAAAATTCCTTTTTATGGCGAGCAAGTGACAAAGTTAATAAGTTATCACGATCTGTAGAGTTTAATATCTTTGCGGGCAGTGTCAGTGTGATAAAGGGTCGGCTCACTGGTAATTTTTTCAGCTAGAAATTTTTAAACAACATTTTTTGAAAACATCTGTATTTTTTTTCTTTAGGAAATTACTTTGTTTTGCCTCTGTATTTAATTTAGTTCTTCGACTATAGATAACCAATATAGTTCTAGCTGTGAAAACTTTTAATTGGCTTACTGTTGCTAATTTTGTTGTTACTTTGTTTTTGATTGTAAAGTCCTTGCTTTCCATATTTATAAATAAAAAAATAAATAAATATCGTAATGATGAATTCATACAAAAATCTCAAATGTTATAATATGCGGACGTATGATTCCTCATAATAATAGGCTCTACTTATTTCAATTTAGTTACTAAATAAATGTTAATATACTAAATGTTAAGGTGAATAACAGCAAATAGTAAGAGCATCCAGAATTCAGAATTCAAAACTTTATCCCATAAATTTCATTACGACAAAAACTAATTTTGCCATGCAAATAAATTATTCGCTGTACATTACGGAATGAAGTCCTGATAATATACTAGAAGTGTAAATAAATTTTACAGTCCCAGATAAAACCATTACGACTGCTTTACGAGTACCACTCCCCTAATGACGGTATGCAGGGGAGTTGATTGTGCTCTGCTATACATATAAACTGCTTTTGCAATCTACCACGCAAATAAAAATAAATCTATGGAAAAGTAGGTTTTTAGCCCCGAGTGAACAGCCATCATTGAACAGTGTGAATAAAAAGAAATAATTTTCTTATGTTCTTTACACATGTTTTGTTCATCGACCTATAAACACTCTATCTGTAGAGTGCTTCAAGAAAAAACCTTCTCTCAAGGATTTGCTAAAAGTATTTTGACTTCAATCTTGTGGATTGGTGATATTGTCCTATTTTCTAAGGCTACTGTCGATTAGCGGCCTATTTATTAAATACTGGCTTTTGCTCGCGGCTTCACCCGCGTGAAATTCCCACGGGAACAGTGCTTTTTCCCGGGATGAAATACCCTATGTCCTTCTCCGTACTTCTAACTATGTGTATGCAAAATTTGAGGAAGATTGGTTCAGTAGATGAAGCGTGAAGAGGTAACAAATAAACAAACAAACTCACTTTCGCATTTAAAATATTAGTTAGGATTAGGATGAGTCATCATACTTATGTCTACATCCTCTATCTCCTGCCGCTCCTGTAACATTAACCCTTAGCCTCTCTTTTAGAGTCTCTTCTTAGCCTCTATATTATTCATGTTCTATTTTTATGACTATATAACAAATTAAAATCAAATTCAACATTTTGTGACTAAACAACTTTAGGACTTCACAAGTTTTGTTAACAAGTCAACTTTACTTTTAAAGACAGTTTATAAAAGACTTACTATATTTCTTCCGTTACATGGAAAAAAAGAAAAATCGTTTAACACAAAAATGTACCTACCATCGTTAACATCAGCAAAAAAACACAATAATTACACTTGTATTACTGAATATCACTCCTAACTTAGGAGTGATATTCATTGATAATTAAAATTGATAAGATTGATAAATAAAAATAACCACAACAAAACAGACGTTATTGAACTACTATAAAATCGTAAATTTATCTACTGTCCAATTTTTCGCATCACTGATTCAATCTGTATTTTAAAAAATAGGACTAAATCAACTTTGTCCCACCCATACTTGATTCTACTCATGTCAAAGAAATACCACCCAAAACAGAATACGTACAAAGCTATTAGTCTATTTTCGGGGCAAAATAAGCAGTCTTTCTGTGGAAAGAATAACAAAGGGCATTTTTGAGCTTCACATTGTTTTAAAAAGTATAGAGAAAAATGCGAGCGTGTTTTAAGCTTTCAACGTTGGATCAGTAAGGGTTTCCGACTGAAACTTGGCTTCGAATGTTAAAGCTCCTAAAAGCTAAGGGAGAGATGCTCTATTTTTGTTCCAGTTAGGTAGCTTGACTATGGGATATTTTGATGCTACTACGTAGAAGTAGATTTGAAGAAATTACTTCTGATAGAAAATTCATTATTTATTAGATATTTTTTTACAGATCTCTAAGAATAATTTCGAAAAAGTTTTGTTATGGTCGTTTGTCATTAAAAGTTATTAAATATTTTTGTTATAATTAGGTACCAGTGAATCTCGATTTTATTTAATAATTGGCTTTTAGAAATTACAAATTTAATATGATAAATATAATATGAACTTATAATAAGTATAATGAGCAATTTTTCTGACAGCTAATTAAGAAAAATAATCAGTACCTATAAAAAAATCTCAATAGATGGAGTTTTATTGAAAGCCGAGTTGTAATATTGGCTGTACCTATATTGTGCGCTTTTTATTGGCAGCCAGAGGGAAAAAAAAATCACCTAACAGTTTGACAGTTGCACAAATCATAATATTGATACTTTTTAGATGTTTTTTTTACTAAGTTTTTTTTTTAATGCCAATTCCGTGAATTTTTGCTTTTTGTATGGAACTTTTTTTCTCGCCTTTGCTTAAGCGCCATCTATGAAGTGATCTGGTACTATTTTTTTTTTTAATTTGGGTCTCGGAAAATCCTTCATTGAAGTAATCTACGAGCTTTTAAGTAGAGCGAGGGAGGTTTATACCCAGCAGTGGGTAGTAGAAAGCTGACGATGATAAATAAGAGCTTGTAAATATAGTTTACTAGCTTTTGCCCGTGGCTTCGTTCGCGTGAATTTCCCACGGGACTAGTGCTTCTCCTTACTTTTTACTATGTATATGCGAAATTTCAGTCAGAAATATAGCGTGAAGAGGTAACAAACAAACAAACTCACTGTCGCATCTAAAATATTAGTTTGGATTTACAAGACGCTTTGACGCATTGTTGCGCTGCGCATCATATTGTTATACTCATAGCAGTCTTGATACAAATTTCCATCAAATAGATAGTGTGTCCAGCAGTGGACGTCTTTCGGCTGAGAGAGAGAGTGATAGTGTGTTCATTAAATTATTCAGTAGTGAAAAAACACATAAATAACATGAATCCCTGCACAATAATTTCGGTGCATAGCACAGGAATGGCATGAATTAAATTCACCAACAAGTTTATCTTTTTCTACCATCAGCATACTAATGTCTCCGAGTCCCGAGGGTGCTGTGCATCAATAAAATTAACATTGTAATCCACTTAAAATGGCACAGAAATTACAAGTGAAAAATACTTCTTTTTGTTTTTACTTTGCAAACCTTCCAGGGGCGAGTGGTATTCTTTGTATTTAGTTGGAATGAGGGATTTTCCAAGAACCAATTAAAAAAACAAAAATAGTTCCAGATGAATTCATAGGTGGCGCTTAGTAAAAGGCGAGACCATTCAAAAAGCAAAAATGCACGGTATTGGCATTTAAAAAAAATAAAACCTAATAAAAAAACATCTAAAAAGTATCAATATTGTGATTTGTGCAACTGTCAAACTGTTATGTGATTTTTTTCTGCCTCTGGCTGACAATAAAAAGCGCACAATATAGGTACAGCCATTATTACGACTCGGCTTTCAATAAAACGCCATCTGTTGAGACTTTTTTATACTGATTTTTTTTCTTAATTAGATGTCAGAAAAATCGCTCATTGAGTTTATTTCTACGTAAGTACTGTACTTACACCCTTAATAATGAAGTTTTGCTTGTCATAGCGCGTGAGGTTTGCGAAACATAGATGCTTTCAAAACATAGTTTGAGGCAGATTTTTTTGTTATATTATTGTTTCAAAACTCTTTATCTATTTCCTCAGGACTAAGTAATCACTTTTAATTAGGATCCATTAAGTAATTGAACCCAGGATCTTCAGTACCTAATCAGTCATTCAATTATTATGATTAGTCACTATTATACCTTAAATGTAAAGCCGAGAATAGAGAGATGTAGCGTATACTCCACCGACAAGAGCATGGCTCTTAAATAAGAAGAAAGTCAGTATTACTTACATATTACGTAATTTAGTTTACTTTCTTCTATCAAAGGAAACTCAGAAGTAAATTGGAACTAAACTAGAACGTACACTAAAGAAAATTGCAAGTTGCCGCTGAAAGCACTTCTGGTTTGTCCCTAATCAGAATCATACAATGTAACACCTGAGCAGAACACGATCCATTACCTCAAGACACAAAATAACGAGTGTGTAGATAGGCATACCATATTTTTTAAAATTAAGATCATTATAAAACAAACTTTAATGTGCTACTGTAGTTTTATTTTAAGTTTTTATGTAGTATTTTAAGAAGTGCGAATAACATACAACAAAAAAGTTATATAGAAACAAACAATTAATTTGTAAAAAGGCAAATGCAAATATAACTGCTAAATTAAATTTCATCTAATTATACAACATATGCAAATATCAACATATACAATTAAAAATATATTCTTAAACCTATCGTGACTGTAAACGAGAATTATCGTCCTGGTTACAGAAGCTAACTTACGACGAAACAGAAGCACTACTTATTCCATTAAAATAAATAAATAAATATAATAAATAAGTAAATACATACACAATATCTGATACTTGCTAGACACTTATTACACTTCACATACACTACATCATTAAGATTAAAACTTTCTAAATTACTTGTACTTTTGTTATGCATTTATTTAGTTTTTATTCTTTACTATGATATGTCATGTTACGAAAGAGCGGGACTCACCAGACACAGGTTTTATAAAACTTAATTGGTGAGCCCCTGCAACCTATGTATTATGCATTAAGTTTAAAGAATAAAGAATTTTTGAATTTTGAATTTTTTGAATATGCATTGTGGATATTTTATTATTTTTGCTTATGTACAATATATGTGGATTTTTCTAAATTCATGCCCATTTAAATCGTAATTATTATTTTTTTAACGTTGCAATACTGTAAACATGACAGCTGAATTTTATTTTTTGCACAGATGCACATAAGAATTGGTATCCTTGAAGGTAACTAAGATTATATCCCCTGAATACCTAAAATCCAGTTTCAAACTTTTAAGTTCCACTCATGATAGGCACCTGCGTTCTTCCAACTCTCTCATCCTAGCTACCCCCCTCATAGAACTATCTTCTTTGCTAATTCTTTTACCGTTAAAGCTGTGCGACTCTGGAATGCGCTACCCGACTCCATCAGAAGGGCTCCTAGTAGAGATTCTTTTAAAGTGACTGTCTACAAACATATGCTGAATCATCGGCAAAACTGACCCTTGTTTGATTGCTTCATCTTTATTTGTAACTAGCTTTTGCCCGCGGCTTCGCAACAGTGCTTTTTCCCGGGATAAAAAGTAGCCTATGTGCTATTCCAGGTCATTATCTACCTCTGTACCAAATTTCATCGAAATCCATCCAGTAGATTTTGCGTGATTGAGTAACAAACATCCTCACAAACTCACAAACTCACAAACTCACAAACTCACATCCAAACTTTCGCATTTATAATATTAGTATGGAAGTATGGATTAAGTATATATATTTATAGGTACGGATATTCTTGTGTTTATTTGTATTATAAATGTATTATATGTTTATTAATTTATTTTATTTACGTAGCATCTTTATATGTATCTGTTTAATTTACCAATAATTAATTTGTATAATAAAATTTATTTACACCCACATTAACTCTCTGCTCAACCCTAAGGTTTGACTGTCAGACAATGCTTTTGTACTGTACTTTTGTATGTGTGTACAATAAAGTTTAAATAAAAAAAATATATATTTTTGGTTTGCATTAAAATTTTAATGTGAATTCTGCGTTGTCGTTAGTTTGGTTTCAGAGCTCCGAAATTTATCAATTATGCACTATGCTTAATTTGACGAGACAACAGAAGTAGCATCTATATAACATCGTTTGCATGCGACTCTGTAATTTGAATGTAGGTGCTTAAACATTGATGAAGCATTTCCGAGACTAGTAGTCTAGTCTAGTTTCCGAGACTAGTAGTCTAGTCTAGGCTGCATTGGTCTGTGAACTGTGTCATATTTAGAAATAGCGAAGCAAAATTATCAAGTCTGTCTACTATTTTCTTCGAGCAACAAGGACTGCCGCGCGTGGTCCGTGTTGCTTTATGCCTATTTTCTATAATTGGTCTTATTTCAACTTTAAAAGATTTTCTACTTTATATAGGTATAGTGTGATACTTTTAGGGTTCTGTACTTCAAAAGGCAAAAACGGAACCCTTATAAGATCACTTTCTTGTCCGTCCGTCGGTTTTTTAGGCTGAACCTTATTATATACAGTACTATCTTTAGCCCTCGGTATCGCCCGCGTGAATTTCTTTTTCACTAATTTTACCCCCTAATTTCTAAATTTCTAAAATTATTTTTTTATTGCTTACTTACGGTAGAATGATGAAATTCTGTCTGCAAAATTTGAAATTTTTACGTTCAGCGGTTTCGACTTGCGTTAATTGATATCTATACCAATCAGTCAGTGACAAATTTTATTTATTCTTATCATGTGTATCCATAGAGATATTATGTACTTGTGCCTCGTATTTTATTTAGGAGAAAATAACGAAATCAATTTTAATTTCAAAACTTGCAATAAAGAAACGTATCGAGGCAATTTTTAGTTCAATATTAATTTTCTCCAGACTTATTCAATTTACATTTGACAGTAATGTGATGGAAGACAATCTTGTTAGGCATTTCCCCAGTGAATTAAATTCGCTTATTTGACGGCGGTGTGATATAAAATGCATTTTAGACATCTGAATTTAGACATTGGTTTTAATGTGGCTACACACAGGTATTTAATTTATAAAAGTAGTTTTAGTAAGGGTACCTCCTTAGGTACCTTATTATCTTAAAGGCTTCTTGAAGTAATTGGTATCCACATGTAGATAAATTAAATTTTATGAAAGTGATGATCTAAACAGGTAGTTTTTTTATTAACCTTGAAAATGTTGCGATGATAGTCTAAAGACTGCCTACAATGTCCAACAAAATAGAAGCTCAGAAAAAAATACCGGCTTCCTGAGAGCTAAACGTAACGCTAAAGGACCACAGAACATTTATATTAATCAAATTTGAGCAAACCAATAAATAAATAAAAAAATAGTTCGAAAAACAACACATACAACTAGTTGACACACATTTGTCATTCTTACATATTTCATCAAAATTTTTCATGAGCGTGTCAGTGCCTAATATTTGAGAGACCTAATGTCTACTGCACTAATGCAGGAGTCTCTTAATGAGTTCCAACTCGGTTGAACCCACAAATTGGATTATAATGTTAATATTCGTCGGGGCCCGCTCCCGAACAATTTGAACACTTCTTAGGGGCCTCTATTATCCTCATTTCAATAAGAAATAAATTACGATTTCTTATTACGTTTTCCATTACGGGGGAAAATTTATCAAGTTTCATTCAGCGGTGCGTGTTATCAAATATTTTAATGAAATCGCGTTGTTATTATGTTTTTGTAGGCTTTCGTGGGTTAATAAAGAAATTTTCTCGTGTCACGTGTTTTTCTACGGCTGCCCAAATCAAAATTAAGTAATATTTTCAGGCCTCATGTATCAATGTAGTTATGTACAAAAATAAATAATAAAATGTAGTCGTATTTTTGTACGAGTTGTGTATTCCTGATAATTGATAAATCCACTAGCTTCCCGCCCCGGCATCGCTTGGGAGGTACATACATAAATTGCAGCTTAAATCACTCAGTGTAGTTTTCTATTGGTGAAAGAATTTTTGAAATTAGTTTAGTAGTTCCGAAGATTACCCCCAATAAACAAACTCACAAATTTACAAACCTTTCTTCTTTATAATATTAGGGAGATAAAATGTTATGTGACATTTTTGTATGAGTCGTGCATTCGACGACCTCCGTGGCCCAACTGTCATCACGCCGGACTGCCACACCAGAGGTCCCGGGTTCGATCCCCGGTCGGGTCAAGATGGAAAATGATCTTTTTCAGATTGGCGCGGGTCTTGGATGTTTATCTATATATGTATTTGTTATAAAAATATGGTATCGTTGAGTAAGTATCCCATAACATAAAACAAGTCTCGAACGTTGGGATTGAGTTAGCTCAATCTGTGTGATTTGTCCGTATACCTACCTATTTTTATTCTTGATAATTGATAAATTCATTAGTTCAAAGCAGTGGGGTAAAAGGGATTAATAGTGATAAAAAATGTTGTAACTAGTGCTTAATAGAGAAATACATTAATGGATAAGGCTTTATATTAAAAAAAAAATATATTTATCACCACAATATTTCCGTGCCCATTGTCATTGAAAATCCCAGTTTGAAAGTGGAACAATAGGGATAGTGGACAACAAGCTCATAGCGGTAATAGCGAGCTTATTCCGAGCTTTAAACATGAACAATACCATGCTGTGTGTAATAAATATAAATAATTGCGATGCGTTCTTATTTTTACACGACTGAGCAAAAAAATAGTGTTGTGTTTTCAGGGTTCATGTATGTAAGTATGTATGTTTGTAGGTTTCTTTATTCCACCAGTCCTGAACTGAATGCAAGGAATCTAACAATACCTCTCACCAAGGGCGTCGCCAGCCGATGGTGCAGGGGGGGGCAAGTTGACTTCTTCCTACTACAATTCATACTTTTCTCATTCTCTATGAATGAGAAAAGTAGGTATGAATTGTAGGTAAAGTCGACAGCACATGAACTTTTAACTTGTACTACGAGCCTTACTAACAACAGTATCTTAGTACTATATACATATATATTCTGTGACAGTACAGAGTCCAATGTGTAATAAAAATCTCTAGGGGGGGGGGGGGCAGCCGCCCCTCCCTGCCCCCCCTTGGCGACGCCCTTGCCTCTCACATGAAAATATATAAGGTATTGTTAGATTCCTTGCATTTCTCCGAGTGACATAGGCTATGTAAGTTGTTAGTCGTGTTTTTTATTTTTAAATAATTAGCTTGTTCAATAGTCTAGTAAAATGGCAGATTAAAAAAAAGTTAGCTGTCATGGGAGGCCCCACCCAGATGTAAATCAAATGAGCATCGTGGCACGAAGCATCATGCCATTTCCCGTCACAGCTTTTAAGTCGATTTTAATGCCAAGCGGCGCCAATAGATGTTTTACATCAAAAGTGAAATACAAGCCATAAAATAAAATATGTATAATATACATAAAACAAAATATATATTGTTAGCTGACTGAAGATTTGAAAAAAGAATACCCTGTCAAGATGCAGTATGAAACCCTTCAGTCTTGAGTAGTCTGTGGTAGACTGCACCAGTGATGGGTTGTGATGGTTGTTTAGTGCGCGTAGCTTTACATAATGTTTATGTGATCTATTGTGTTTCCATGTATAAAGTGTAGAAATATGATCCATGTATTATAAAAGGGGTTTGTAAACATAAATCTACGAGTTTTATTCAGAGTAGATAAGAATATATATAATATACGCAAATACCTTTTACATAGTAAAAACAAAACACAGTGCCCAAAATAAAACAAAAGAATGTCGCTGCATGTAATACCTATACAATTTATACCGATAAAGTACCATTGCCAAAAATATCAGATAACAAAGAGTAGTAAAATTCTTTGACACAAGATTTATCACTGAAACAAATGTTAGCCGCGCTAACACAGCCCGCTAGTCTGTGAAAATTTGTAAATGAGTTTGCAGAATCGTACTGCTTTATTCACATTGTTCGAGTTGATAGGGGTAGTAGAGTGGCAAGTTAATAATATTAACTAGGATAATGAGATCCTATGCCCCCAGACATTCCGTATAACACTGAGAATATATGTTTTTTATTATTAAATGCAATATTTAAAAAAACAATGTTTGTGAAATGTACGACGCCACATCTCTTCTGAGATTTTCCGGGTCTCGGAAGTTGTCGTCAAAACACATCAAAATTACTATCTAATACAAATAACACTATAGCTTAGAAATAGGAATAAAATAATATAAAGTAAACCATATTTTTTTTCTATCTTTCCAACCTGTAAACGGGCCGCCCATTCAAAAAACTACGAGCGAGTACGCATACACTCTTCAATACATCAAAGACTATTACTCCTTAAGTTTCGTTACTGAGATCTGGGATTTTGGATTATGATGTTAGGTCGATAATTAAGTTCATTTTTAAATAGTTAACGTAAGCATAGACTACTTTAGCATCCTGTATATTTTGGTTTATACAGATTCCACTTGTGAGACAAATCACTGTTCTCAGCAGACTTTGGTGAGTCATACCACAATATAGTGTGGTCATACTTTACAAATTTAGCATCCACGAACTTCTAAAACCACTCGTCAGACTACTCGCCACAACACCGACTACTTTGAACATGTCCATCTATGGTGCAATACCGGGTGCAGGGCACTGAGAGAGATTTATAATCTGTAGTTAATGTCGGACAACAATGAGATACAATTTAACTTCTCCGCGACGATATTTGCAAAGCTGTAGTCGACCGTATTCTGGTAATGTTTTTTGGCCCGGCCATATCCACATCTTAACTAATAATAAAAATGCGAAAGTGAGTTTGTTTGTTTGATACCTCTTCACGCCTTGTCTACGGAACCAATCTTCCTGAAATTTCGCATACTGGTTCGAAGTACTAAGAAGGACATAGGGTACCTTTCATCCCGGGAAAAAGCACTGTTCCCGTGGGAAATTCACGCGGGCGAAGCCGCGGGCAAAAGCTAGTTGTTTTATATTTGCAAAGACCGGAAAAGATTGGGAAAAAATGTTAATTACTTACTGTTAAGTACTTTGTGGTTATAAATTTCTTTAATGGATGAATATATTCCCAAGTTTATTAGATACCTATCTTAAAATACTGAAATTTCCAAGCTGCTTGTTTTTTGCCTTGTTCACTTATTTTTTTTTTATTTCAATGATAATTATAAACAATACGCATAGTTAGGAGTACTGACAAGAACATAGGGTGTTTTTTATTTCGAAAATTCCCACGGGATCGGAGCCCCGGGGCACAGCTAGTATTCCATAACATCTATGGAACTATCATACTTCACTATATATTTTCCTGTTAATAATGTTATCGCCAGCGCGGCATGCAACTAACGTTTTTAATTTATTAATGGCACAAACTTGGCCTAATTTCAAAATTATTTCGCGCTGCAAATTGCTAGTAGACTTTAGCTAACGTCATTATCACTAACTGGCTCAGTTAGCGTTAATTTTTGAAAATGTATTGTTTTATCATTAGGTTAATGTGTGATGTTTGTTTTAAGTACTTCATAACATTAAGTGCGTGTAATAAAAATCATTAGTTAAGTAGTCGGAGACGGAAAAAAGTTATTTTTTTCTATTTACATAAAAAGTAAGTTTAAAATATATGAAAGTAGTTTTAATTTAGCTTCTGTGGTTTGATCCAAAGTAACTAACGGAGTTGTAAAGGATTCGTTTTCTTTGCTAATTGGTTATTTTCAATTTCCAAACCAAACCCACGTTACACAAAAAAAAATCTGTTCCCAATCTTTGCCAAAAAATTTGATAAGAATAAATCAAAAAGATTACGACGTTAATTAAATCGACTTAACCAAGAGACCTTTTTTCACTCCAGAGACGCAATAATCGAGCACTTTATTTTTATAATCCTTTGCCTTTCTGCAGGACAATGTGTTAATTTCCATTTGCCCTAGAGACAATGTTTTGAATTATTTATATTTTAATGAAAAAGGTAAAATGTTTTGAAAGGTTGAAAATGTTTTACCTTTAGATCTAGTCCCGTTTTTTATCTAGAAATTATTATTTTTATATTTATATTCGTTTATGTAATTAAGATTAGCATTATTTTTAGGTTACTTCGGTGAATGGAATCTTACATATTATAAATGCGAAAGTTTAGATGCGGGTTTGTGAGCTTAAAGTATTTGTAAAAAAAAGGAATGTTAAGATGGTTTGGGCATGTTGAGAGGATGGATGAGAAGAGATTGACGAAAGATATTTATAATGCAGAGGTGAATGGAAAAGTTGGTCAAGGTCGACCTCGAAGAACGCACTCCAACCAGATTGCGGACCTCCTTAAAAAGGGAGATATTAGGAGCACCCATAACCGGAGAGCATGTATGAAGAGAGTGATGAGTGTAGAGGAAGCAAGAGAGATCTGTAAGGATCGTAGCAGGTGGGAATCGCTAGTCTCTGCCTACCTCCACGGGAAAAAGACGTGATAATATGTATGTATGTAAGTATTTGTTACTTTATCACGCAAAATCTACTGGATGGATTTTGATGAAGTTTGGTATACGGGCAGAAATATACCGGTAATAGCACATAGACAATAAAGACACTTCAATGCTTTAATGAAGAACAAATTGATAATGCATCATTCAATATTTTTTTATGTTATTTTAAATAAGTATAGATATTTTCGTCAAAATAATTCAAAACTTAAAAGAGTATTCAGCTCTTACGAGACTTTCTCGATGCTTTCAAATAGCGATTCTCAGACGCAGTATAATATTTAGGTACTTAACTCAAAGCCATCATTAGGCTCTAAAATATAATGCAAAGTCATTAATTTGATATGGAAATTTGCAAGTTCACACGAGTATTTGGCAGTAGTTGGCGAAGCGGTCATAGCTTGTGACAACGAAATTCCATCAGCATAATGTCGGTAATAAGCCGACGGTAAAATTTGCCTCTGCCTCCGGTCACAAAATATTAATGCTACAGAATATGATATCAAAAATCTGAAATTCTTTATTGAAACTTGGCCTTCAAAAAAGACTCTTTTTCATTTCAAAAAATAATTATACAATCGAAGTATATTATGTCTCAAAGCTACAAACTAAACGAACACTGCTTGGAAGAAATGCCGAAAGAAACTCATGAAACAGTCTTGAGGCCCTATTTTTGAAAGTGTGACATACCGCCGAAAACGAATAGACTATTATGTCGCACTCGTCCTATTATGTCACTTAAAACATAAAAGCCGTATTTTTGAAATCACTCTTCTAACAATGTTACCAGTGATATAAAAATAATGCGAGAAAAAATTTCTGATCCATTCTAAGCAACGAAAACCGAATCGGTATGTAACAAATCTTTAAAAAAATGTTCGTGAATTTTCAATCAAAGTGAACATAAGCGTTAAACGGAATGCAAAATTAAACTTCTAATAGACACCATCTATATCCGTATCCGGTTGTCAATGTCAATCAAGATTTTGACGTAAAAATCGTTCGACTAACAAATCATACGAAAACGAGTGGTCTAGACCACTCGTTGCGAATTTTTCGACACAAACAATTCAAAAATACGGAATAATTGATATCGAAGGAAAAATCATTCGGCTCACGCGTTATTGGTGAGTCATACTTTCAAAAATAGGGCCCTCGGTCGCCTAACATACCAGACGGGCTATTTATTAGATTTTCAGTTAAGTCACACTAAAGCTCAGATTATATAATAAGTAATATCCATGTTATGTTGACTTCGCTTGTTACAGAATTGAGTTTTGCAACGAGGTCCAAATATACTGCTTTGTCATAGCTTTATTTAAGTCACTGTTTCGATCAAAGACAGAAGTTTGTTCTAACTTTATGCCTTTAAACAAAGCGAAAAACAAGTATTTTAAGCAAACACAAATAATTTTATTATCGTAGTCGATATGAACCTAGTCTAACTCCTTTCATTTTTGATAATAAAGAAGACTTTATTTATTGGCAAAATCAATTTTTACCTAAACATTCATCCACTGCTGTTGGTATATTTCCGTTTATTTGTTGCAAGTGGAATAATAGACTTTTGGGAAATGGTGTAATTTTCTTAATTTTTCTTCTGTTGCTTCTACATTTTGTCATCGGGCGGTTAATTCATTAACTTAGGATGGAGTTTGTTGTCGGTGCAAGCGATTATAAATCATACAAAATGTATGCAGCGGCCGAGACTCGTGACGTGACTGTGGGTAATTTTAAAACACACACATACATATACATATTTACATGTAAGAAAAGTAA
The DNA here is from genome assembly GCA_018467065.1 of Ephestia elutella. Classification (NCBI taxonomy): domain Eukaryota; kingdom Metazoa; phylum Arthropoda; class Insecta; order Lepidoptera; family Pyralidae; genus Ephestia; species Ephestia elutella. The sequence goes on along the minus strand of CM031568.1, from coordinate 15,171,867 downwards.
AATTTAAAAAAAAAATAGAAAATAGAACATTTACAAATTTCAGTATCATCTCTCTACCTGAATAATTAAAAGAAAAATTGCTAAACAATGAAAACATCCATTAAGATAAAATTTATCGCTATTTATAAGTCTCGTCTGTAAATTGAAACATAAAACTTTTCTATTTAGCACTTAGATTAAAAAATTATGGCTAAGTATCTTTTGTGACAAATTAAGGTTTTACCAAAGTTAAACAGTAACTTAAAAAGCGTTATTCGTCTCTGTCGAGAAATTAAGATAAGAATTTACCAAAATTAAATTCAAGTAAGTATCTAATTATTAATAGTCTTTTTACTTTGAGCACTAAGTATTTGGGTAATCAATTAACTATATTTTAACCACTTAGCTTCGGTTTATTAATTGCGTCATTTTGTGTGTAACGATGAAATATTAAAATTAAATTAAGTACTTCAAAATTATATTTAAGTACATTTTAACTTTATGTATGACTAGCTGTCGCCCGCGGCTTCGCCCGCGTGAATTTTGCTAAGATGAAAAATCTTTTTGTGTTCCAAACTGTTTCAGATATTTCGGATTTTCGATTTTTATACGCCTACAGAAAATGTTCATCAGATTAATCAAGTTTTGCTAAGGCGCCATCTCCATATAATACGTTATAGTGTAGCTGGTCTCTTGGAGCTTTTCATCAGATGTTCCAGATCTTCAATTTTTATACGTTAGCAGAAAATGCTCATCAGGTTGAACGACTTTTGTTAAGGCACCATTTCCATATTTCTTATAGTTTAGTTGTTCTGTTATAGTTCTTCATCAGGTGTTCCAGTTTTCAAAATCAATTATAGCCTATATGTTGCCCAGACTTTATAGCTATACAACGAAAAAAGTTTCATTCAAATCCGTCCAGTAGTTTTTGCGTGAAACGCGTACATACATACAGACAGACAGACAGACAGACAGACAGACAGACAGACAGACAGACAAGAAATTCCAAAAAAAATTTTTCGCTTTCTATTATTCTTTTTAAGTGTCCCTCTATTCATTTTAGTCAAAAATACTAAAGGTACAGACAAAATATTTTTACTGTTTTATTATATGTATAGATATGGGTAAGATTTAAGGCGACTTTTTTAGCGTTTGTGATATTTTATGTTTTTTATTAAATTTTCTGAAAAACCTGAATAAATTTGACGAAATAAATGACCACGGAAACAAAATTTTGGAACTATTATTACTAGTAAGTATGTAATACGTATTTTTTTTGTTCATATAACATACTATATAAGTATGTTAAAATTATTACAATCTAGCCAGTTACAAGCTAATAAGTAATTTTACTTTAACCTAGTTTTATAAATAAATTGAATAAGAATGTGTACATCGGAACTTTTCTTAATGTCTCTATTAAGGAGAAGTCACTTTGTTGTTGTGTCTTTATTCGCACTTTTATTGCACTATGTTTTTCAAAATATTCACTTTTTCACTACACTAATTCGAACGGTTTAGTTCTCTTGAGCCGTCGCACTATGCTGTATTATCGAGCTGTATTGCCTTAACGTTTACATGATGAAACAGTCTATTCTCATGCGCTTCTGCAATTTTTTATATGACTTTATTGACGAACTGTATATTCAGGTCCCGGGGCAGGTCGACATTCATAGCCCGTAGTACCTTGTTTTGAAATCTTTGGATAATTTCTACATTACTCTTTTTGGTTTTGCCCCATAGCTGTATTCCATAAGTCCATACCGGCACAAGGACTTGTCTATATATGAGTAGTTTGTTGTGGACTGATAGCATGGAATTGCTCCCAAGCAACCATTGCATCTTATGAAACTTAAGATCATATACGTATTATAAGAAACCATTTCTCTTGTTTTTCTAGAGTACGGTTTTGCTCTACTGGGTAAATGAAGGGTTTCGTATGTAATATTTCATAACGTAGAAAAACTACTACTAAGCCCTATGAGTGATTAAGATGAGATTTTGTATTCCAACAGGCTCTACGAAGCAAACAAAAAATACCACTCCCAATCGTAGTTTGAAACTAATACAAACTTCTCTATCGGGCAACGTTTTGCTAATTCTATTTCGAGTAGGCGCCAAGTTCTGATAAGAAAATACTCAAAGGTCAGGGGTCTGGGCCAATTCGGAATCCAGTTTATTGGGCCTTTGTTAGTTCTGATAAAAGTAGGTTAAGAGACTCTTATAAGGTTTACAGTGGTCTAGTTGACGATGAAGACTTAAAATAAATCTATAATTCAGTGTTAGCTATTTATTACAAACTTGGACGGAAAGAGAAAGCTTCCAGAATTTTTGCTTTGGTTGTGGTTAAAACTCAAATGTCTAGGGTTAATAGGAGAGAATCCACAAGGCTACCATGTGAATAATGACATACCTAATTTTTTTCTACTTTTGATCAACCCCTCAGCTTCTCCAATTGCTCACTCGTCCAATATGAAGTATTACAACTTTTATCTGATGTTTAAAGTTAAGTGTGTATCAAATAATATTAGCGGAAAATTTCCTATGCTTATATATTTATAATGACGATATAGGGTTTGTTATTAATATCTTATTTCAAAATCTTGCAAGTTTTTAAATTTAAATTTATGATGCTTGTGCCATCATTGATTTATTGATGATAACGTCACTACATTATCTAAATGTACTACGTCACTACATTATCTAAATTCGGGTGATTTCTTGCATGTTTTTCCATACGAGAACTTTGCTAGTTTTCAATAAACTCATTTATTACGTTAGAACGTATTTCGTCGTTCCGAAGGTTATACCCCAGACTCGTCGGCAGAACGCCGAAGTGGTATCAATTTGCATGTCCTCTACTTAAGGGCCTGGAGTGTTGTCCCTTTGAAACAATCGTTTTTGCCTCTTGACTGCCTTTCATTATTTGAATATGAATTACCTAAAAGGACTTTTAAGTGTTGGTTTTTAGGTGAGAAAATCTGTGATTTCGATCTTCGTGTTTAGTTTATTTGTATCGAAATACGAATCATCATCGTCATCATCAATCAATCAATCAAAATCTTTATTGTGAAACACAGGTTACAGAGATAATAATAAATAGGTACTGTATAGTTTCACTGTGCCCTGTCCTTAACAGGACGTACAATATTTTAGCAGTCAAAATTAAAAAATATATATATTAAAAAAAATAATTAAACAGACGAATAAAAGAAAAAAATCATTATTATACAAATTAAAAAACCAAAAAAAATAAGTCACATTATTGTCATTCAACAAGTCCTTTAGAGTGTAATAACATTTTTCAATGAGGGATTTTCCGTGACACAAATTAAAAAAAGAAATAGTTCCAGATGACTTCATAGATGGCGCTTAGTAAAAGGCAAGAGTAAAAGTTCCATACAAAAAGCAAAAAATTCACGGGATTGGCATTAAAAAAAAATAAAACTTAGTAAAAAAAAACAACTAAAAAGTATCAATATTGTGATTTGTGCAACTGTCAAACTGTTATGTGATTTTTTTCTGCCTCTGGTTGACAAGAAAAAGCGCACCATATAGGTTCAGCCATTATTACGACTCGGCTTTCATAAAACGCTATCTGTTGAGACTTTTTTATACTGATTTTTTTTTTCTTAATTTAGCTGTCAGAAAAATCGCTCATTAATAGTGATTTATTTTCTTATTAAGCGTCCTTACATTTAAAATTTTATAACTATTCTGGCAATTTATTAAAGATGGTTGGAGCCATACTAATGAGCGATTTTCCGAGACTCAGATAAAAAAAATTGTTCCACATGACTTCATAGATGCCGCTTAGTAAAAGGCGAGTCCATAGAAAAAGCAAAAATGCACGGTATTTGCTTTTTTTTTAAATATAATCTAATAATAAAAACATCTAAAAAGTATCAATATTGTGATTTGTGCAACTGTCAAACTGTTACGTGATTTTTTTTCTGCCTGTGGTTGACAAGAAAACATTAAATTAATACAGCCATTTTTTCACGACCCGGCTTTTATAAAACGCCACCTGTTGAGACTTTTTCATACTGATTTTTTTTTTTAATATAGCTGTTAGAAAATCGCTTATTACATTTTTATTAATTAAAGCTGTATTATGCCCCCCCCCCCATTGACTAGCATATGTTGGTATTGAGGCCTTACAAGTGTGGCCTACTTCGCCATCATTTCAGACGCATTGCTGGACAAAGGCCTTCCGGAAGCGGCCTGCATCTAGCGAAATACGAATCTCCGTATAGAATGCATGCGTAAGCAAATACGAGCCTTGAATGAGTATTTTAAAATAAAATATATGAAATGATCATTTTAGCCACAATGTCACAGAATAGTAATTTTATTTTTTCGAAAATTTTTTTTTTGCTCGAAATTATCATATTCAATCAAGTTTTTTGGTCAAGAATATTTTTTAAAATTAACTACTGCAAAATTCGTACAAAAAAATATTATTATAGGTACATATAAATGGGACAACAAGTCGGAAACGTCAGGTAGAAATATTATCGTTAGTAATATTGTTAAATCAACTGTATTATTAATATTTCACTGTCCAAGTAACAAGCAGGCTACAATGCTTGTTCCAAGTAAGCTGACCGGTTTGCAGCCTAGATGCAGATATCTAGAGAATAACAAAATATTAAGTGGAGCATTAGCACGCTTGCGCATGTCAATGCGATGGCGTGACTCAGATTAGCTACTTGTGAACGTTTATCTGTAGCTTCTGGTATTGAAAAGTAGATGACGGGTCCATATACAAAGAAAATTTTGTAACTATTTGCATTTGGTAGTTTTTCATGGGACTGGATTGGTCCAGTTCCATGAAAAACTAGTGCCACACACAATACTAGGCCAACCTAGTATTGTTTTTTTTTTATTTATTTTCAAACAAAAAACAATTTTACAATTTATGCAAACCAAAAACCAAGAAGGTTTGTTATCTCTATAATTATACAAAAGTCACTAGACTTTACAATACAATACCAGGTTTGTTTGGTTTCGTTATCGGTTGTAGAATTAGATGAAGAAAAACTTTTTAATTAGGTTCTAATTACCAACAGTTCGGTATCATTACGCTAATCGACTGCATGCATAGTGCCAGGCCCTATAATATGCAATAATTATTTATTACCCATGCGAAGCATAAATACGTTTATAAATACGTCAGAGCTGAAAATGCGACTTTATATTTAAAATACGAAGTCAATATTTTACCTTACTTATTAATCAAATTTGTACGGATTCGTTACTCTATAAAAGATACACGGACAGAATCCATTAAAATATTACTGAGATTAACATATGGGACTGAAAGCCTCGGTAACGAAATCTTTAATGAATTAATATTGACATACAATGTTGAACGAATCATCATTTTCAAATTGTATGCAAGGTTTTTTTGAACAGTTCAGCACAAAAATTTTTTATACTTACCTACACAAAATATTTTTTTATTGAAACTTGGGCTTCTAGAAGGCACTTTTTCAAGTCGAAAACGAATTATCCTAACTAATATTATCCTAACTAATATTATAAATGCGGAAGTGAGTTTATTTGTTTGTTTGTTTATTCGTTTGTTTGTTTGTTACCTCTTCACGCTTTATCTACTGAACCAATCTTCCTGAAATTTTGCATACACATAGTTAGAAGTACGGAGAAGGACATAGGGTACCTTTCATACCGGGAAAGAGCACTGTTCCCGTGGGAAATTCACGTGGGCGAAGCCGCGGGCAAAAGCTTGTATAATATAATTTGGACGAAGCGTGTTGCTGATAATCATTTTCACCAGTACTTTTTCTTATAATCATAGTGTATTTATGTCTCAAAGCTACAAACTACTACCATTTCGGAACGACCACTGCTGAGAAGAAATTTCTTCTCAGCAGTGGTCGTTCCGAAATGGAATATTACAAGATTTAGTTCACCAGACTTATACAACACTCGAAAGTAACACGGAAAACTTCTTACACTTATTCACACATCACACAAACCAAGCATAAAACGTCGCCTGGCACTGCTCCAGTATTACTGCCAAATAGATATCTTTTATTCAGTAAAACTCAAACTTTTCTCGGCATAAATTCACAACTGGAGGGTACCTTCATGAAAATGTAATGAGGAAGAACTATTTATGGCTAATCCTTTTGAAATAAACTGCGCGAGTGTCCGTCTGAATTTCTACGCAACGCTGGCAAGAAAGTGTCTGGGTGCCGATGACATCTACTTTGATATTAGTGCTAGATATAACACCAACAAGTTCAGTACTTTTCAGGATATTTATAATTTACTAGCTTTTGCCTGCGGCTTCGCCCGCTTGAACTTCTCACGGGAACAGTGCTTTTTCCCGGGATTATGCCTTTCTCCGTACTAACTATGTGTATGCGAAATTTCAGGAAGATTGGTACAGTAGATAAAGCGAGAAGAGGTAATAAACAAACAAACAAACTCACTTTCGCATTTAAACTATTAGTTAGGATATGTAAAAACGTAAAATACTGATTTTATATCAATAAATTTACTTAAATGAACGGATTAGACATAACTTAAATAAATGATTGAGAAACGCTTATGGGTTGGCCATATAATATTTCTTTGAAATATTAAGAAAATTGTCAGCGTTTTGATTGTATTACATTTTTTTATATTCAAAAGTACTTATACAAAAATTATGTGATTATGTCTTATTGTGCATATTTTAATACATGGTTAGCTTTGCAAGTTGATTTAATTTGGTTATGGTACATCGTAATTTTTCTATTTCTCTCTAAATGGAACCATATCGTCCTATCATACCCTATCGAATTAGGGTTTGAACGTCCATTTCCCCCAAAGACCACATCTCTTGAACGGCCACATCCCTAAACGGCCATTTCGTTCGAACGGCCACATAACTTGAAATGACCATATGGGCTATCTAGTATAACAAAATTCGTAGAAATCCTTCAGCGTCTCTGAAATGTTTGTAGTAAAAACTAGTGAGTGGGATAGATTTAGTGGCTGCCGTTGGGTACGAAAGGGAGGGAGTGATAGACAGACGAATGAGTAGGGACTTTTGCATTACAAATAGGGGAAATAGGGCTGCCTTGGCCGGCACCCTCCGCGGCTCTTCCGGTGTTGTAATCATGGTTATTAACGCATTGCTTTAATGAATTTATCTTGCGATCAAAGCTGGTGTAGTAAGTGCTTTTGTTGAGTGTGACATTCAACTGTTTTTAATGAGAAAGTATTACATAATGTACGTATTGTAAGGCTATTAATAATGCATTCATTTAATTTTATAAAGGTTGGAATCGACTACAATAATATTCAAATTGAAGTTTATAAGAAACTACTTTTCATGTTGCGAAGAGCCTACATCAAAAGCAGTTTAATAAAAATCGTAACAACAATGTATGCTAAAATTTCATATTTTAAGTAGGCTTATGAAATTTTGCAAACAGATCATGTTTAACAGTTCTACATAAATATGTACATCAAATTTATTAAAAACATTAAATTATTATCGGGTTTTCAATGTTAGTAGAATATGTGTACATTCTTTTAAATATAAGTATTTTAAATATTAGTTAGTATTATTTTTTGTGTTTCAGTACATCATAGAACTTTGTAAAAATAGGTACATAAAAAAAGTATTAAAAATCACAAATACAGGTATTTAATTATGAAAAGAGCTTGTGGGTGATTTAATCTCTACAAACACGCACGTTAAAATAACGCCAAGTTCTTAGATATAAATCTTCGGATAAATAGAGCCTTATACTCAATAAATACACCTGAATGATAATGTCATCCGTATATCAGCAGATGATGAAAAAATGCTTTAGATAAAGCGTCAAATTATTATAACATTTTGTAGATGTTTAAAAATTTTCAAACCGTAGGTTATTTTTCTAATTACCTAATTATTTGAAAACAAAAAATTATTATCTAGGCTGTGCTCCTCAAAAAGTCGTTTTCAATTTAATACGAGTTTTTTATTCAAAATTAACAAATTACATTGAATAGTCAGTTGGAAGTCTAATATATTTGAAGATCTCATAATTCAAACTTACTCAGAATTATTATTATTATTTTATTAAAATAGTTATAATAAATAAAAAGTTGTAATAGTAGATATAACACTAACAAGTTCAGTACTTTTCACGATATTTATAATTTAGTAGCTTTTGCCTGCAGCTTCGCCCGCTTGAACTTCTCACGGGAACAGTATTTTTTCCCGGGATGAAAGGTACCCTATGCCCTACTCCGTACTAACTATGTGTATGCGAAATTTCAGGAAGATTGGTACATTAGATAAAGCGAGAAGAGGTAATAAACAAACAAACAAACTCACTTTCGCATTTAAAATATTAGTTAGGATATGTAAAAACGTAAAATACTGATTTTATATCAAAATTATTTTTACTTAAATGAATGGATTACATATAACTTAAATAAATGATTGAGAAACGCTTATGGGTTGGCCATATAATATTTCTTTGAAATATTAAGAAAATTGTCAGCGTTTTGATTGTATTACATTTTTTTTCATATTCAAAAGTACTTATACAAAAATTATGTGATTATGTCTTATTGTGCATATTTTAATACATGGTTAGCTTTGCAAGTTGATTTAATTTGGTTATGGTACATCGTAATTTTTCTATTTCTCTCTAAATGAAACCATATCGTCCTATCATACCCTATCGAATTAGGGTTTGAACGTCCATTTCCCCCAAAGACCACATCTCTTGAACGGCCATATCCCTAAACGGCCATTTCGTTCGAACGGCCACATAACTTGAAATGACCATATGGGCTATCTAGTATCACAAAATTCGTAGAAATCCTTCAGCGTCTCTGAAATGTTTGTAGTAAAAACTAGTGAGTGGGATAGATTTAGTGGCTGCCGTTGGGTACGAAAGGGAGGGAGTGATAGACAGACGAATGAGTAGGGACTTTTGCATTGCAAATAGGGGAAATAGGGCTGCCTTGGCCGGCACCCTCCGCGGCTCTTCCGGTGTTGTAATCATGGTTATTAACGCATTGCTTTAATGAATTTATCTTGCGATCAAAGCTGGTGTAGTAAGTGCTTTTGTTGAGTGTGACATTCAACTGTTTTTAATGAGAAAGTATTACATAATGTACGTATTGTAAGGCTATTAATAATGCATTCATTTAATTTTATAAAGGTTGGAATCGACTACAATAATATTCCAGTTGAAGTTTATAAGAAACTACTTTTCATGTTGCGAAGAGCCTACATCAAAAGCAGTTTAATAAAAATCGTAACAATAATGTATGCTAAAATTTCATATTGTAAGTAGGTTTATGAAATTTTGCAAACAGATCATGTTTAACTGTTCTACATAAATATGTACCTACATCAAATTTATTAAAAACATTAAATTATTATCGGGTTTTCAATGTTAGTAGAATATGTGTACATTCTTTTAAATATAAGTATTTTAAATATTAGTTAGTATTATTTTTTGTGTGTAAGTACATTATTAAACTTTCAAAAAGTAGGTACATAAAAAGTAAAAAAAAATACAAATACAGGTATTTAATTATGAAAAGAGCTTGTGGGTGATTTAATCTCTACAAACACGCACGTTAAAATAACGCCAAGTTCTTAGATATAAATCTTCGGATAAATAGAGCCTTATACTCAATAAATACACCTGAATGATAATGTCATCCGTATATCAGCAGATGATGAAAAAATGCTTTAGATAAAGCGTCAAATTATTATAACATTTTGTAGATGTTTAAAAATTTTCAAACCGTAGGTTATTTTTCTAATTACCTAATTATTTGAAAACAAAAAATTATTATCTAGGCTGTGCTCCTCAAAAAGTCGTTTTCAATTTAATACGAGTTTTTTATTCAAAATTAACAAATTACATTGAATAGTCAGTTGGAAGTCTAATATATTTGAAGATCTCATAATTCAAACTTACTCAGAATTATTATTATTATTTTATTAAAATACCTAGTTCACATTTGACTTGGCGTTTCAGCCACTGCGCAGACATGGGGCTAAAATTTAATTCTAGGAGAGGCATTCCACCGCAGATTGCATTCCTTTGGCACTGCTATACCGCCTAATGCCGTGATGGAAACTATGCTTTATACAAACCTCTTTTTATCACACGACCGGCATAAAGTGATTCCACTGAAATTGTTTATGGTAATTAGTTTTTACCCTTTTAAGAGCGAATACCTGCCATAATTTCGCAAATTACATACGTACCTAACCCAAATATTTGAATGCAAAATTGCTGTTTTGTTTTTCTTAATTATGTACATACTAGCTTTTGCCCGCGGCTTCGCCCGCGTGGATTTCCCACGGGAACAGTGCTTTTTCCCGGAATAAAAAGTAGCTTATGTGCTATTCCAGGTCATTATCTACCTCTGTACCAAATTTCATCGAAATCCGTCCAGTAGATTTTGCGTGATTGAGTAACAAACATCCTCACAAACTCACATCCAAACTTTCGCATTTATAATATTACTAGCTTTTGCCCGCGGCTTCGCCCGCGTGAATATCCCACGGGAACAGTGCTTTTTCCCGGGATAAAAAGTAGCCTATGTGCTATTCCAGGTCATTATCTACCTCTGTACCAAATTTCATCGAAATCCGTCCAGTAGATTTTGCGTGATTGAGTAACAAACATCCTCACAAACTCACAAATTCACAAACTCACAAACTCACATCCAAACTTTCGCATTTATAATATTAGTATGGATAGTATGGATTATTCCTTTATTTTCAACCGACTTCCCAAAAAAGGAGGAGGTTATATGTTTCGATGTATGTATGTTTTTTTTTATGTATGTTCGCCGATTTCTCCGCCTACAGTGGACTGATTTCCGAAATTGTTTTTTTATTCGTAATGATATATACCCAAGTTGGTCCCATTTTAACCACGTCAGAATCTGTTCGGTAATTTTAAAGATACCTAACAAAATATAAAAATACCAACATTGCATTATAGAGCAAAAGCCCGCGATAGCATGCCCTTCCTTATTTTATTAAAACTAAAGATTTTCTGTGTATGTTCCAAACATAGAAATAGCGATTAGCGACTATAAAAGTTGGATCATGATTACTTAGGCAGATTATTTGTAGCAATAACATTTAAAGTGGTAACTCAATTTCCTTAAAGTAAAGTTTTTTTAAGATTTTATTCCTAATAATATAAGAAATCACGCCATCCATTACCAGGCAATTGGTGCAGATATAAACCCCTGCTAGTATACTAAACTAGTAGTTCGCCGCGAACTTAGACCTCGCGATTTTTACTCGCGTTTTTATTGATTTACTCTTACGTATGTATAGTATATGACTGAAGAGTGCTGATGAGCAGGGTAAAACACAGTTAAAGAAATAGTATAATTTACAATATAAAAAAATTGGAAGACCTCTTAATAGCCCAGGCACTAAAATAGTATTAATCAATCATCAAAATAGGTATATAAAATCTTGGGTACACCCTCATATTACAAATTATTGTTTAAAAATTTAAAAAACAATCATTTTACAAACAACTCCAAGTCTTTCCGGGTGGTCATAAAAAAAACTACCTGAACCTAACTTTTTTCCGCCATCAAAGTCTTTCCGGGTGGTCATAAAAAAAAATAACCTGAACCTAACTTCTTTTCCGCCCTCAAAGTCTTTCTGGGTGATCATAAAAAAAAATAACCTAAACCTAACTTTTTTCCGCCTTTAAAGTCTTTCCGGGTGGTCATAAAAAAAATAACCTAAACCTAACTTCTTCTCCGCTCTCCAAGTCTTTCCGGGTGGTCATAAAAAAAATTACCTGAACCTAACTTTATTCCGCCGACAAAGTCTTTCCGGGTGGTCATAAAAAAAAATAACCTGAACCTAACTTCTTTTCCGCCCTCAAAGTCTTTCCGGGTGGTGGTAAAAAAAACAACCCGAACCCAACTTATAATCTGCCCTCAAGTCTTTCCGGGTGGCCATAAAAAAAAATTACCTGAACCCAACTTATTTTCTGCCCTCAAGTCTTTCCGGGTGATCATAAAAAAAATAACCTGAACCTAACTTACAGCTCAGATCGTTTGGAGACAAACTTTCTTTTTTTTTATTAAAAAAAATAATGTTTATTTACTCCACAACAAATGGCCTTGGATTATATTACATAGGTATGTGATAAATATTAATTAAGGTTAATACCATAAAGGACAGTATCGTTGTGGAGATCTTACTAACTAATTCAGTTTCCTAAGTAAAATGTAGATGGCGCTATCCAAAGTTAGAACACGCTATGGTTTCGTTTGCTACGTAATCGCGGACATTTTTATTAATATTTCAAAAACTACTGAACCGATTTTGATGCCCAACGAACTTGAAAATTCTATTGATATTTCCTACATGCCTACCAAATTTCATCAAAATCGGACTATCGGTTCGGCAGTTATCGCGGTACAAACATACATACATACATACATACATACATACATACATACATACATACATACATACAAACAATGTGTTTCGCCCCCAACTCGATTTAGAGACCTTCGCTCGCTTCGCTCGCTCGGTCAATTATAGTTATATTTGTTTTATTATAAAAGCTGAATTTAATATTACTTTGGAAGGCCCCAAGGGTGCTTTTTATACCTATAAAAATCATCCTTGCTATCCATATTACCTGCATAAGCAACTAAGATCCAAACTTCATACCTAGTCGCTAATATTTTTTACTCGTATATACCACGCAGAGAAATATTCAGCATTTTTAAAATAAGGAAGGTTTGGTCGTCGCGTGCTCACGGTCTATTTATGTGCCAAAAATAATAGACAATTTGACATGTTCTGACATTTCAAATCAAACTGACATAAAAAGTTTCGAATTCTTAATTCTTTATTTTCGGCCACCAGTGAAAGAAAAGTTTAAGTTTTTATTAAAGAAAATGAAAAGGTGTAGAAGCACTAAAAATGATAAAATAAAACTTTTTTCCAAAAAAGTGAACCGACTTCCATCATAAAACTTAAAATCATGAAATAACAATAAAGAAAAATGTATTAGCATGCTACCTACTGAATGAGGTGAAGTCGGTGCCAAATTGAATATTAAATAATCTAAATTAACATTAGAATCATGTACATATACGAAATGCCTAGCTAAACAATTACATAGTCCTGCACCTGGCACCGACTTCACCTCATTCAGTAGGTAGCATGCTAATACATTTTTCTTTATTGTTATTTCATGATTTTAAGTTTTATGATGGAAGTCGGTTCACTTTTTGGAAAAAGTTTTTAGCATATGTAAGCAATGGTCAATCCTAGTGACTAACTTAATTTTATTATAGGTAGTAGCAGGAACTAAGGCGAATTTGTTTTCTATTTCAAGTCATGCTAAACTATCAAGTTATAGTACCTACTGAGTGTAACTGTAAATACATATACTCGTAGATGTTATAAAAATACCCTTCAATCAGTAAAACAAATAGGTAATTAAGGACTATAGATAGATGCCTTAAAAAGAAAAATCGAAACACTAGTTGTTCATTAGGTAGGTACCTAATAATTCATTTGTCAAGATTACTGGCTTTCAAAAATTGGTATTATGACAAAATTATTGCACTCTTTTGATAGATATACATAATTAGTCGTAGAGTATTCTAGCTACTCTAGATTCTCGCAGAATTAGCTGATAATATTCAAGAAGGAAGAAATTATCCGTGATTAACAAAAAGCTATTTTCTACAACTATTCCAGGCATTTATCCTAAAGATGATCAAACACCATTTAACAATCCTTATTTTTCCACTGTACATATACATTATATCCTTGCTGCTATCACATGTGGAGCTAGTATTAATGATCGTGTTTATTGCTATACGATATATCGCGTTGCTCATAGGGGGATAACAAATGTGACCACGCTCGGGGCATTTTCCCTAACTAAGGTTTTTGCGCAGAGAGGGCCGGGCCACCAGAGCGGAGAGGAGAGGAGATATGTGAGCGACGATGAGAAGAGATGTGTGAGTGACAGAGAGAATGTTTTTGTGCTAGAGTCAAAAACTGTAAGATGCGGATATATGTGCCGGCTAGAGTTGAGTGCAGCGGGATTTGACGCTCATCTCTGTTCGGTCTTCCTGCATACAGCTTTTACCGTTTAACACACAGATTTTTTCTAATCGCGCTATTTTATGGACAATCAGGGGCATAGTTCCCATGTGCTCAATTATCTCTACCGATCCTAAACGGAGAGATTTTGAAAAACGTAACAAATGTCTATTTGTTATTTTTGAAAAAATCTCCTCTTCTCTCCGCTCTGGTAGAGACGCTCCATAAATACGAAACGCTTATCTCATTTACGATATTGTTCCCTCCGCCCGGCAAACTTTGGACATCTATTACGAGTTATAGGTGTATATCTTTTAATCGGAAGCGAGTACGTTATTTTAAACTACGTGGAGCACTTGTGCAAAATGGCAATGAGGTGGTGAGTGTAGTCTAGTTAATAACGAAAGATAGTATAAAAAAGGACTAGTGTGTATGAGAATACCAATAAAAAGCGTGTAATGTTATCTTGTGTCGTTTCACTCCACATGCGATTCGCCCAAGAGTGCTTTTTGAATCGCTTGTGGTGTGAAACGACCAAAGATCCAAAGTATGTAAAGTCCGTTTTTTCATAAATGTCCTATTATGTGAACAATCTTACCATGTCATTTTATGATTTTACAACAATATAAATTAAAATAGACTTACTCGCCTTGAAAATGACTTCCGTATGAAGTCGAAACTAGTCGGCAAATCCGGCTAACAAGACGCGTGAGTATCCGTATCAAAATCATTAAAATAGACTTTTTAGGAAATTAGGTAGGTACTTTCGTGGTTAATAAATGTTTTACTTTAGAATGTTTAGGTTTGAACTAATATTTGATTTATTTTCAACAAAATTCAACAAAAAGTACTGTAAAGATTGTATACATAATAGGACAATTAAGAAAAAACGGAGTTTATATGAGGTTCTTTGTTGCATTACTGACACTAACAGAGAATATAGCTGTATTTGAGATGACGTCAACTCTGCCTTCACTAGACTAACCCAAGTATTAGCATATCGTAAGCGAATTACAGTTCCCGTGGGAATCGCAACGAACAGGATTCTATTGTTTTGCATCCCTAATTGCTATTACCATCTAATTTTGTGTGCAAAGCAAACCGACAACCGTTGTAGTGTAGGTATTCTAAAGAGATTGCCAGATTGTTTTGTAATTATTCATATGAAGATACAGGATGCATTAATGGCAATACAGGACGTAATAGCAATCATCTACGTTGTATGAAAATTAATCTTTAATCCCTTTACATTATAAGTTGAAAACGACCTTAACGATTTCATAGATTTTTTTAAATAGTTTTTAAAAGGGCTTTACTAAAAATTGCAAAGAAAATTGGATATTTTCAGAAAACTTATTGGCTATTTTGTTAGTTACAAGACAACATGCCTGTGCATGCATGATGGGCAAAGTCGCTGAAAAGAGAAAGGTAAGAACAAGGAAAAAGTCTTGGTTGCGAAATATCCGAGAGTGTACCGGGACAGCGAATGTTGCTGAACTGTTCCGCAGAGCTAAGGACAAGAAGGACTAGTTAGAGAGGCAACTTTAAAAAAAGAAGAAAATGTACCTATCTACCAGATATTATCTTTTTTAAAATCTTGAAACTTTAATAGTGTCTTAAACCAAATCATTCCTATTTAGTAAAATTCGATATTCTCAATCAATACGTATACTACTACAATGACACATATATAAAAGAATTTATATTTTTTTTCTTTTCCTTTCAGCCAGTATTAAAAAGACCCGTAAGGGGTATATAAGCTTCTAAATAAATTATGTGCCGACAATACCTCTATAAGGATATTTGGCAAATGAAAAGTGTTGAATTTCGCGTGTGTGCCGTACGTGACGGTAAGAGGAAAGGTCGCAGTAGTGACATGAATTTCTAATGAAGATATATATAGCCAAGGCTTTTATTTAAGTATTATTCACAATTGTATGTGTTCTTACAAATTATATCATTTTTGTACGTTTATTTTTAAAAGTAGAAACCGTGTGTTTCGGTTACGTTCCCAAGAAAATGTAGGATAATGTCTAGGATGAGGAAATGCCTGGTTGAAATCATATCCATATTGTTTTACTTTCAATGTGCTTAAGTTATAATAGCAAAGCACGAAACTTTTAAAACCAACTTAAAGGAAGTGTGATCAAAGGCTTGTTTGTCCTTTCGACCAAATTACAGAAATTAAAATTTTAGCAATAATGCTTAAAGTTTATTTCCGAATAGATATATGTAATTCTTATCTTGCTCGATAGGACAAAAACAAACACTGACGACGATATTTTACATAGGAGTCGATAATATTCCATAATAATAATTTTTAAACTTTAAAAAATATTAACACATAAATCTTTTTAACAAACAATCAGCAAATAAAAATGTTTTATACAGCTTGTAGTTATATAAAATCGTTTAGCAGACCGTGATAACCACGCCGAGATAAAAAGAAGAGGCAGCAAACTTTATTCGGTCTTAATTTAATTAATTACAGTCTCCCTCGTTTGTCGCTTGCGTTTCTTTGTTCTATATCTTTCCGATTATTTATTAACGAACGTTTTTGTTTCCCAGAGGGAAGGGATAGTCTTGAGTATTTTATTTCCATAAATGTAGAGTAAAATCAATCGAAAAACTTACTTATATTCTATTTTGGGTTATTTTTTAGTTTCGTATCTACATGTTTTTAGTCGATGAGTTTGAGATATGCCCAAACTCATCGACTCCTGATTTTCATGGTTTATTAAATTAGTAAGATATAATTAAGTAATTGTAACACTTAACCATGTTTGTTAGTAAGATTTAATCCTTATAATTTACTCTTTCGACCAAAATAGTACAGGGTTGTTATTTATTCGAATTTTAGGCAGTCTAACTCTAGGGCAAGAAAGTTTTCAAAAAACTTTGAATGTAGTTTGGTTTCTTGTAAAAAATAAAATAATTCTTTGAATAAAATTTTCTATCTTCAGCATTTTACTTTCCCAGTAGGTGAGGTTAAAAATTTCCACCCTGTATAACTTCGTAATATAAAGTTGATAAAATTTCCCGCTAATTTCCTCGTGACTGTAACTCACAGTGGATGGTTCTCGAGGAAGACACTATAGGCCACCTGGTGCGATCGTTGCCACTTAAGAAAAACTGGTCATTCTTGGCACCGGTTTAGCTTGGCTGGCCAAAGTGGCCGCATACTGGACACTGATATTAAATTTATATCACTTCTGTAGGCATTTAACGCAATTTTGTGGAGAATCTTAGCATCTTACTAAAATTATAAATGTGAGAGTCTGGTGAATGTGTGTGTGAATGTTACGCAATTACACAAAATCTACTCAGCGAATTTCGATGAAATTTCGTGAACGGGTAGAATAAATCCGAGAGCGAAGACCAGCAAGCTTCGTCAATTATCTACTTGTAAATATATTTTTGTTAAATAAAAACTTGTTATATAATATGTGTTTTCCACTGGAGAAGGTACCTTATGGTCATTGGTACGTCGTCGTTTAGTAAAATACATCATACAAATAACTTAATTACTTAGCTTAATATGCACAATGTCGTAAGTGACAGCGACCATAAGGTACCTTTTCCCGTGGATGGAAAAAAATGAAAATGAAAAAGTTTTTTATTGACCCGTTCTAAATTACATTCGCATTCAGGCGGATCCATCGCTCAACCAACTACCATCGAACTAGGCATTAACCTGTATCTCGAGTGGCAGAGGGCATCGCCAAGGACCCGCCGAAATGAGTACAATGGAAAATTATACCTAAATAGAAATGGTGGAAATGTATAAAGTACATGAATTCCATAATTCCCAAACTAGAGAAATCTGGATATTGGGAATTAAAGTAATAGTTACAATTTATATATGCGATGTTAACTAAAGTGCACTTACAATTATTACTACAAAAATAAGCTCTCCGGATTGACACATATTATGTAGTTATTGGTTAAAAACTGAAATAAAATCTTGTTGAGTCATAACTTTTAAAACAATGTTTCACGTAGACTTCATAAACACATGAGCGATTTCGTTTCATTTTATATTTCAATCACCAAGGGAGCTTTATTTTAAACATATCACCAAACTTCATTCCATTAAGTGGTTTAATGTTGAAGGCTTCTCGTTGAAATATAAAATTTAATTTTTTAATTAGTATTTCTCTTTCGATAATAACGATCCCATTTTTTTAATGAATAAACCCTTTCATATTTTTCAACTGCAGGAGGGTGTTATTGAAAAGGTCCTTTATTGAAATCGCAAGAAATCGAGCGTAAGACGGCAGTTAGAAAAATACCAAGGGGGTATTCATAAAATCCTTTTTGGCGCCATTAGGCTATCGAGTTCCTTTCGACCTCTTGCTAAGGTTGTTTGTGAGATTTTTCATAAAAATCACTGTATTTTTTGTTTCAATGTATTTAAATCTGTAGATACATACTTAGCCAAAAAATGAGTTTCTGACGTTTGGTTTGTTGAATGAACTGAACAGATTGAATGATATACATATTTATTGAATTACTCAAGCAAAGTGCAATCCAGAGTTAGAATTGCTTTTTTTAATTTTCCTTATAGACACAGACAGCTAAGGAAGCGGAATGTTGTAATGATTTTTTTTCTTCTATTATGGTGCAATCATTAAAAGTTACCTACATATTTTTCGCGGAAAAACAAAAAAAAAACGAAAGATATTGTCTTGAATTTGGAAGAATTCTTTGAGGATCAGTAAGTAGCCTTTGAAGAGTTGGAAGGACCTATCATGAATAATCTATTGCGAGGAGCCCTTGAACAGATATAAGGGTCATCAGGAATATTTTTTCTCAATAGGCCTCAAGCATTCTAGCGTAGAAAATGCGATAAAAGCTTATGCCGGCTATAGCAATGCTAAGGAAATGAATTTATTATGTTCTACTTTTAGTTATTACTTACGCATTTATCAGATCTTTTTTACAATCTTTGTTTAAAATAAATTGGCCCAAAACTCCTGATATCCATAGTCGATACGACAAAACCGCAAATTCTCGTATCCATACTAATATTATAAATGCGAATGTTTGGATGTGAGTTTGTGAGTTTGTGAATTTGTGAGTTTGTGAGTTTGTGAGTTTGTGAGTTTGTGAGTTTGTGAGGATGTTTGTTACTCAATCACGCAAAATCTACTGGACGGATTTCGATGAAATTTGGTACAGAGGTAGATAATGACCTGGAATAGCACATAGGCTACTTTTTATCCCGGGAAAAAGCACTGTTCCCGTGGGAAATTCACGCGGGCGAAGCCGCGGGCAAAAGCTAGTAAACAATAATTGTGCCGGCTGAATAATGTTGCCATTAGGCAGGATCTACACGTGGGAAGTTCATCAGGAGCTGTATTAACGGAGCCTTAAGTGCCGTCTCGCGGCTCCAGATGTTTTAAGGCAAGAACACACCTTATTTCAAAAGCATGTATGTAGTTTTTATTTTTCTTAAAAGTGTAAAAATGCTCATTTCGTCTCAACAAGAAGCTGAAAAGGAGTTTTTATTTTTCTGAGAGACATAGTATGCCTCATTTTTTTATTTATCGCTTTAGATATCATCTCAATGATGGTTTCCTAAATGCCAACTTGTGTAGTAATGTTCTGTATAGATCAGTAATAGGTATTTAATAATAGGTACTCTATTTTGTATCCTACTAATATTATAAATGCGAAAGTTTAGATGTGAGTTTGTGAGGATGTTGTCACTCAATCACGCAAAATCTACTAGACGGATTTCGATAAAATTTGGTATACCGGTAGAAAAATACCAGGAAGAGCACATAGGGTACTTTTTATCCCGAAATTCCCACGGGAGCGAAGCCCCGGGGCGCGGCTAGTACCTAATAAAAATGGATGAAATCTGCAAGTGTGTCCATTGCTTCTCACGAACCGAGTACTGTGTGTTATACGGCGCATTTAATTAAATTAAGTTGCGTGCTTCTACGCCGCAAAGAGTCGACATTTTTACGTGAAATATGCATAATATGTTAATGTTTATTCCACTGTGTAATTAAAATGACTCGCTTTATAACGTTCGTGACACGCAGATTTAAATATGCTCGTGGAAGTGTGCCGGTTAGGTGATGAAAAGTTGTTTTTAGAATAACAAATATATCGTTCGTAGCAAACTACTTAGATATGTTTAGACAAGATAGGGCATTAGACAATAAGTATACATACATATTATCACATCTTTTTCCAGTGGGGGTAGGCTGAGACTAGAGATTTCGACTTGCTCTTCAACACTCATAACTCTCGTCATACATTCTCTCCGGTTATGGGTGCTCCTAATATCTTCCTTATTTTTCAATAAGTATAGGTATATATTTATGGAAAGTTGTGTCAAATTTGTCTTTATAGATAATTAAGCACTTTATACAAATTGATTGAAAATAAAAATTACCTAAATCTTATTTTCAATCAATTTGTATAAAATGTGTGTATTAAAATTAAGTACCTTGGAAATTGATTGGAAATTGATTAAGTTCTCGGTTGTTGATTACAAAAGCAATAATTTTCACAGTAAAAAAAAATATAATGTAAGACTACATTCATTTTATACATAACAATTTCTGCGATACAGCTCAATTATTTTCATATCTAAATAGAGATGCTATATTAAAAGGAGATGGAGGAAATGATATATCAAATATATTTATACATCTCCTAAAAAAACCCTAATAGAGCGTTCCAATTTTCCTTAGAAAAAGTATAAAATGGAGAGTAACAACAGTGTTTACAGCGATGACCGTGCAGATTCGACCCCACTGGCGCGCCCTCGAGCCCAATCCACGAATAATGGACACCATAGACCGATTCGGACTCACACACAATCGAATTAATTAATCATGGAAAGCAAGTTGGAGTTAAAAAACTTATAGCCGACCAAGTTTTAAGAGGAAGCTAACGACGAATGAGATGAGAAATTACGGTGTGTTCCCTTTGACACCGTGTTACTACCTCCTTTGTATTTCTAGGGCGGGCGTTTGGTGCATAATGGCTTACGATTTTTGAATATATATTTAAGTAGGTATATTAATACGAAAATACTACCAGCCTGAATAAAAAATTCTAAACCAACTCTTCACTGTTATTGCTCAAACTAGTTTAGTCTTGTTTTGAGTGGGGGAGGCATGTAGAAATCGTGATAACGTTAGCTGAGCTTCGGGACTCAACTCCGTTGGGACTTCCGGGTTATCTTTCATCTTATTTTTAGTCCATGTACCAAACATCATCAAATTCTGTAAGTAGGTAGGTGTTTTCTATGTAAAGGTGTACCTATTAATTAGATAGGATCTTCTTTCTATATTGGTTTATATCACGAATTAGATTATCCTTAGATTTTGATACAATTTCGCACCGGCGACAGTGGTGCCAACGGGAATGCATCGGATTGAAAGTTTAGGAGTCCGCAGCGCACCAGACAAGAATTGCAGCAATTTAAAACTCGATTAGAATTTGAGCATTGAGTCGGCGCGGTTATTAAAAAACCGACGGGCGAGGAACTGCGCGGATTTTAAAACGGAACTGCAGTTAAGTAGTTCCAAACTTAATTATAAGCTTAGGTTTTAAAACCGTTAGGGTTAAAGTGACCTATTTTCCGTATTTTAATATTAAGATTTACGATTGGAACTGTAAGCTTCTACAATAATTCTATGCACCAAGTTGCGACAGCCGGATTTCTTTTAGGAAAAAAAACCATGCAAATGTGGCATTCGTGTTTACAATTTAACTCCCCATGTTTGCAAATAGCAACTCAAGGCGTGGCATCTATAAAGAACCTTCGACGAAGGTATGGTAAATTCGCGTTACAGTGCGACAAGGATCTTTTTGCACGTGAGTGAGGGCGCCACCTACGTTTTAAATAAGAAGTTTTAATAGTTTAGACATTAGTTCCTTTTTCTACCACGTGCAAAAAGATCCTTGTCACACTGTTCCATAAAATCTTATTCACCATAAACTGTCAAACGAGAGTGGCAGAAGTTACTAGCTTTGTTTACGGGCTATAAAATAAATCGAATGAAACTGACTTCAATGGAAGTGCCAGTATGGGGATTGGAATCTCAAACTTAGGTACGTCTTTTAGTATAGAATTACTCGTTCAAGTTGCCTGTACTTTGTTGATGTGGATTTATTTATATACAATGCATGGAAAGTTGATATTATTTAGGTGAAGCAAATATGCTGATAGGTGGGAAGAAATACCCAAGGCAGAGTTTGAGTAAGTATTACTTCTTAGTAATATTATCAAAAGTTTGAAAGATCGTTTGGATTTAAAGTAATATTTTTCTATCCACAAAAATAACTTGGAGTTCCGTTTCCGTGATTTTGGGAAAATTGTTAAATATTTGGAAAAAAATCTTTAATATTTTTCTTACTGTACCTAATCATTGAAATACAACTACATAATATCTCGATGACTGTAATGGACAAATCGGTAATTCGAGGAAAATTGTAAGGATGGATAAATTCACATGAACTACAAATTAAATAACAAACGTGATATTCCATATTCCAATATATCATAAAATCAACGCAATTTCCATATTGAAATAAAAACAAAAGAAGCGTTATCTCGAAATAGCTTCATTTTCCGGCATCAGAATCGAATATAGCTATTAACAACATTCTGAATTGAATAAAGTTTTATTTGCGCAAACGGTGAGTGCATTGTTATTGAATTATAATTCGACAATCTGTTCTAACAGCAACAACCAATCAAAATTGCAAACGCAATGGCTTCGTTAACGTGACTGTTACAACGATAAAAATGCATCTGATTTCCTTTTTGATAATTTCCATATAAAATTGCCGGTTGCTTGCTACGAACTCTTGTTTATATTGATAACTAGCTTTTTCCAGCGGCTTTGCCCATGTGAATATCGTTTTTTATGTGTGGATTGAATTCACAAACTGTTTTCTTGCTTACTTAAACTTTCATAAATAACTTGTCTGCAAAAATTTTTGATTCTATGTTTTGTTTTCTTTCAGTGGTTTTGGTTCTGGATTTTTAAGTTAATAAGTAATTGTCCTTTATATACCTATATGAGTTAAATGCATTAAGGACAGAATTGGAGTAAGTATTTTACATATTTTCAGGTATTCTTCAATAACTGTAAGGATAAAAATGCAACATTGACACAATACAACATTGTAGTGGCCGAGTAGTAGGGCGCCCGCTTATGGCTGTAAAGGTTGGGACCTTTGCAGCGACAAATCCAACATTCAAATCCTACCCATGCTATCAGTTTGAATACCAATTTGACTCATGTGTGGTAGTTTTCATCGACCACCACTTGCTTCGGGTGAAGAAAAACATCGTGAGGAAACCTGCACTCTGGTTGATGATAATCAGCTAGTGTGTGAAATAGAGAAGGCAATGGAAAACTACTTCATTAACATTGCCAAGATAGTCGTTGTGTGTGTTTCATTCCATATAATGACCACGACCCTCAGTTATGAGGAATACGACTGAAAGAGGAAAACACTGAACGTTTCATTAATTCTGGGCACGATTTAAAATAATTTACCTGATAAATAACCCATTAATAATAATAAAACAGGATCTTAAGAAAGGAATAAACCTGAATTGTATAATAACAAAATTCTCACTTCCTCGTTGGATATTTCAAAGTAATGATACTTAACGCCAGTATGAATAATAAACAGTGGCTATAAAGTTATAGCCGTTATTTAGGCAAAATTTCATCTCATATTTTAGTCAAATGGTTTGATAAATTAACATTTTTGAGGGACACTAAATGTATTAAGCAAAATCATGCTTATTAAAAAATCTAGAGATTTTCGTATAAACTTGACATTTATCAGTGCTTATGTGTGTGTCATCATTTCTAATACAAATTAAGAGTTTTAAGGCTTAGTGTAACTTAAATTGGTTGCTTCTAAGCAAGTACAGAATTATTATATAGTTACAAGGTATAGGTATAGAACGAACGTATTTTTGAAGGCATGGAGGCTTCGGCAGTGAGAAATCCTTAAGGCAGCTTAACAAGTTAATTATTAAAAATAAAAAACACGACTGACAAGTTTTTACTCAAATGTACATACTCGTACAAACATATAAGTTATACACAATTTTGAAAACGCCTTTTAAAGCCCTTCAATTTGATATCCCACTTGATAAGATTGATCAAATTTTATTTTTTTGGTCTGGTATTTATCGCATATATAATCCGCCATTTTGTTTTTATGATGACGTCATATAGCCTATGTCACTCGGAGGAATGCAAGGAATCTAAAAATACCTCTCACATCAAAATCTGTTAAGCCGTTCAGGACTTATGGTGGAATAAAGAAACTTACATACATACATACATACATACTTACATACATACATGAACCCTGAAAACATAACACTCCTTTTTTGGTCAGTCGTGTAAAAATCTGGTGACAATGTTGGCCACTCAATATTGGTACTATATATTTATAACACAAACGAAAAAAAGGTTTTTTTTGGAAACAAAAAAAAAAGTTTTTTTGTCTTTTTATTGCACTATTTTATAACTTAATACAGGCAGGGCAGTCACTTTATAATACCATTCCTGATGAATAATGACCAATAAAAGCGGCCTGTGAGCGCGCTTAACCAATTAAAGTCGGGCTATTTTGCTTGTAGGAGTAAATGGTAATGGCTTTACTTATTACATAACGCTGTTGTTTTAAGTTTTCATCACGAAGGCTGAATTTATTCGTAATTTTCGTCACATAAAACTTTTTATTGTTTAAGTGAGGTTATTTCAAAATGCGGAGTCGGCATTCCAATTTTACAAAACCCACTGAAAAATGTTTTGAATCCTTTTGATACCCAACTTAAAAATGACCAAATTCCTTTATAATTTATCACTAAATAATTCCAGATCGTCCGCACGTCGTCGTCGACTCCCTTTGAAATATAGTTTTGATTTAAGTAGTTTCGTTTTGAAATTTACGAAAATCTCTACTTTTTTTCGAAATGTGTTTAATAGTTTGTGTTAGTAGCAAACGTCCCATCCATCCATCAAACTTTCTCAATTACAATATTATTAAGAAGTAAGATTATGAACACGTGTCCGTTTGATCCCAGTTATATACTTCCCCGACTTGAAATAATATTTAGCGGAATGGACGAAGGGGGCTTAATTAATTAAATTAAGTTGGGAATTCGTAAGGACAAAGTTGTGCCGGCTACCGTGGACTTGTTAATAGCTAGGGAGCTGATCCCTTGCATGGTCCCTGGAGGCCCTCACACCCTCATGCTAATAGCCAATCATATTCTGTTTACATTCCATCGCCGAGTATGAATAATTTGTTATTGTCTGTACAAACACGTCGCGTCACTAGCATTGTCCGTCGGATTAATTTGCCGTGTGGATGGTCGATTCTGTAACTGTGAAATCTGTATAGAAATATTCAAAACTTTTAAAAATAACCTTATAATGTAGTTATTTGGGGTCATCTCTCCTCGTCAGTCTTCGCTAAGTATTTTTGTGGTTAATCGTCTCAGTATCGACTCTAGCTTTCTTTAGTTCATGATAACGGACATCCAAGTTTGGAGTGGTTGACCTGATAGGCTTTCTTCTACCAGAACCTTGATGTTTAGCTTAGAAATTCACATTTCTGGTCAAGTGATTTTCTGGTTTCATCAACAATTCAACATGTTCGTCAAAATAACAATTTATCATATTGTAGGTAGTGCAAGACAAAAAAAATGTAGCCACCCACAATTAAACCCTATCCTAATCCTAACTAATATTATAAATGTGAAAGTGAGTTTTGTTGATTTGTTACCTCTTCACTCTTTATCTACTAAACCAATCTTCCTGAAGTTTCGCATACACATAATTAGAAGCACTACTAAGAAGGACATAGTGTATCTATTTCATACCAGGAAAAAGCAGTGTTCCGTGGAAAATTCACGTGGGAGAAGCCGCGGGTAAAATATAGTCTACAATATATCAGAATCTGCCATGACTGCGCGCGACTGATTCAACGTTTCCGAAATCAAAGAACAGAGCTGACTGATACCAGCAGATTAATAAAGATGTTAAATTGGATTCTGCTGTAACAAAACACATTGTTCCAGCTTTTATTGCCATCTACTTTATTATTGGCTTCTGATAAATGTGTATTGTTTACTTTGTACATGATCTCAATTTAATATGATCTATATAGTATATACTATTTGTATCAAATATGTCTAGATATATATTTTATGGCTTATCAAGTTTCGAATACATTGCTGTAGTAGACTTTAGTAGAGTAGGTTGTAATAAAACTTAATAGCGTGTTCTTGAGATTTATTATCTATTTAAATCTTTAATTTTAACTTACATAGGTATGTATACTATTTTACATATATATATATATATATATGTCTCTTTCTGATACCTATTAGTATTATCTTTTATGGGAAGGTATAGGTAGGAACTAAATACTTATTCATGTGCAACATATCTCACTCAACACGACAGTCCTACCTAATATTATAAATGCGAAAGTGAGTTTGTTTGTTTGTAACCTCTTCACGCTTTATCTACTGAACTAATCTCCCTGAAATTTCGCATACACATAGTTAGAAGTACTGAAAAGAACAAAGAATACCTTTCATCTCAAGAAATAGCACTGATCCCGTGGGAATTCAGGCGGGCTGAGCCGCGTGCAAAAGCTACTAATATATATTACAAGTTAAAGTATCAAGATAGTATGAAAATATGTAACAATCAAAAATTAAATAATATTTAATTAAATCCAAGAACACGAAACGGTTTTCATTGTGCAAAACTGGCATTTTTCACATTGTTATTATTGAACTTTGTGGCTTGTCGATTTATAGACAAACAAAGCTCGCAAACAGGAAGCTTTCCAGTAAGGATGAGAAATGGCCGGCGCCGTTCCATTTCTGTCAGACAATATTGGATTTTAATTACAGTTAATTAAAACCCAATATTGCCTACAGTAGGTCGAAGCCGCACTAATCTGAGTCGGTGTCACGGTTATTGTGGCTATTTCCATTTGTTTAGTGGCTCCTTTATTGACAATATTAATAGCTGAATAGCGTTTTGATTGAATTTGCTCCTGATTTAGTGGCAATTTTAGTTATCCATATTGTAGTAATTTTAGAATTATTGTTAGTTGCATTTAATACACGACTGATTTTAGAATATTTTTTTTTAATGGAAAACCTTTATTTTTTCTTTAGTATTGTCACCAAAAACTCAGGTAGGATACAGGTTGGGTAGGTTTAAATTAGATTTTTGAATTTTTCAAACATCATCTTTTACTTATCCTTTCTATGAAATTTCGAAAACTTCTACTGGGCAATATTTTAATTTCGCATTTAGATAGAACTATTGTAGAGCGTCAATAAATCTGTATCTGTATTCATTTGACATCTAAAATCTATCATAAGTCGGGAGAGTTCCAGTTTTTCGTCAGAAAAAATTATTTCGCGCTTAAAATATAACCGTGCATTGCGAAATCGTTCACGTCACAAAGGCGACCAGTTTGATGATTTAAAAAACTTTTAAAATACATAAAACGTCAGAACGCTCGCTGCAATAGTATTATGGCAAATAAAACGATGACAGTCGGTCGTGCGTCGGCAATAAAATAAAACTGGCTGGTTCGTGTTCGTATGAACGCAAAAGAGAGAAAATTCAGATATGACATACCCCAAAAACAGAGGACCAGTTAGTCACTTAAAATATTGAAAAGCTTGATCTAGCTACTCGGCTAAAAATTTAGCACATGGATTTAGTTGTGAAGAAAATACTTGCACGTGACGTCATTTGCAAGTCTTCTTTCGTAATTAATTTTGATTTTGTTATGTCGCTGAATTTTGGGGATAATGAAGTGATTCTTCTAGCGACCTGTGTATTTTATAAAGTTAGAAAAAAGCAATTACATTTTTTTGTATAGTACATTTGCTCAAACATTTGCTAGATTTCTAAACAAATTACCTTTTTTTTTACTTGTGGAAATGGCCGACCCACGCCATTCTCCCGCGGGGACGGGAGAGAGGCAGTGTGGAGCTCGAACCCACTAAAACCACATGGTGTGCCCCTCTCGTCGCATAAAGCCGTGGACACAGGGTCACCTGACTAAGTCCGGTATTCAACTGTATCACGGCAGCGACTACCTGCTTCCAGGTCCCTCTTTAAATCGAGTCTTAAGCTCAACCGTCATAAGAGTTGTGCACAGACGCACGTGCACACATCCTCTTCAGCCTAGTGGACGACAGACTATTCCCCGAGCCGGTCGCCCTCTAAACAAATTACCTATGTCAACTTGTATCAAGTAGCCGCTTTTAATACCAAAATTGATATGGTTACCATCATTTATATGATATGGTATATTTCATTCCTTTTATTTATATCGAAAGAATTTTAGCAAAGCAATTTAATTCAGACCTTAGTATATTATCGCGTTGCACTTTATCGCACCACCTTACTATCTCTGTTTGGTCTAATGGTTGGATGCCATATTGCGTTAACCATTTGAACATAATTTTTAAAATTCTGTGCAATAAGTTTTAAAAAATAAATAAATAAATAATAATAGTAATGATCAAAGATAGAATTTTGTAAATTTTTGACGCTTTTGTGTTTTCAATAATTTTGCGCGTGACGTCGAACTGAAATATAACAATATTTCAGTTCGACGTCACGCGCAAAATTATTGAAAACACAAAAGCGTCAAAAATTTACAAAATTCTATCTTTGATCATTACTATTATTATTTATTTATTTATTTTTTAAAACTTATTGCACAGAATTTTAAAAATTATGTTCAAATGGTTAACGCAATATGGCATCCAACCATTAGACCAAACTGAAATATTGTTAAACTTGCAAAACGACAGCGTGGTTAGTTTTGTCCTAGGCGAGCTGACGAATTGCAACGCTATTTTATTAGACTCGACACTGTTTCCACTATTTTTTCATTCAGAAACAAAAAAGAGAAAAAGTGTACGAACTTCCGAACGTTCTGATTAAAATCTTACCATATTTATACATTTTTCAGCTTAACATTTTCATACATGAAACGTAGAAATTTAAAACTTTGCAGAAGTTATTTGTATTATATACCTAAATGGAGCACTAAAAAAGAAATTTCGGAAATTCCATTCCTACGAGGTGAATTGAGTCAAAAACGAAATACACGCGGGCGAAGTCGAAGGTAAAAGCTAGTTAAGAATAATACTAATAGGTACTAACAATAACTTTGAGAATCAGTTCAATGAACACTTATGTCGTGATATCCATTTGCCATGATTAGCGTCATCCAAACCTTGATAATAATTGAGTAAATTATTACACACATTATCATTCACCATCCATTAGCTTAACTATGATCACATACAATCATCAAATATACACGGAAAGAAAAGATCTCTTCAAACAAGAATATATTTATTGGTCAAGAATAATATAGTTTCATATATAAGCAAAATATTATTTTCTTAAATTTAGAATTTTATTGTTTTATTTTTCAACACATTATTATCTCAAATTGAGAGGATATATTCTGGATAGGAGAAAAAAGCAATGTCTCCATGCAACAGTGTCAAGTTTCTTGAATTCAAAACATACGATTTTCTTGAACAGAAAAAAATTAAATATTCATTGCAGAACTTTTTGTTTATTTTAGCCAAGAGTATAATTATTTTGTTGAAGAATGCATTTGTCTTGTTCAGAAATGATATAAGTCTTAGCTCGACAATTCGACCTCTTGGAATGAAAATGTCGCGTGTGCACCAGGGGCATATGCGACATTGGTGCTGTTTACATCTAAGACTTGCATCATTGAACGAAGATTTGTCACTTTGAACCAAGACCGCCGAATCTTAACCGAAGATTTGTTTGAGTTGGTAAAAGAAAAATTTTGGCTTAGTTTTGTTTACGGAAATACTTTTGATTTCAGTTAAAAAATAAGGTATCTCCTATAAACAATACAACTTCTTCATCGGATTTACATAATATCTATTTTAAAACTAGATTTATTTTAAGTAGATACTTTCTGAGCGTTCTTTGGAGAGTATAATTTGCTTAACTCAAGAATTTTTAATCTTAAGTAGAGAGTAATGACGTTTTTGATTAGAGAAGCACATTTTTAGGGTAAGTATATAAATATTTTTAATTCAAATAAACAAAGTTTTCATACTAAAACCAGATTAATCTTAGGTGGATACTTTCTGTGCGTTGTGTAGATAATATAATTTGCTTAACTCAAGCATCTTAAAACTTAAGTGGAGAGTAATTATAGTTTTCAGTTGAGAAGCACATTATTAGGGTAAGTATATTAATATTTTTAATTCAAATAACCAGAGTTTTCATACTAAAACCAAGTTTATCTTAGGTGGATACTTTCTGTGCGTTGTGTAGATAATATAATTTGCTTAACTCAAGTATCTTAAATCTTAAGTGGAGAGTAATGATAGCTTTCAGTTGAGAAGCACATTTTTAGGGTAAGTATATTAATATTCTTAATTCAAATAACCAGAGGTTTCATAGTAAAACCAGATTTATCTTAAGTGGATACTTTCCGTGCGTTGTGTAGATAATATAATTTGCTTAACTCAAGCATTTTAAATCTTAAGTGGAGAGTAATTATAGTTTTCAGTCGAGAAAGAAGATTTTAAAGATAAGTATATTAATATTCTCAATTCAAATAACCAGAGGTTTCATACTAAAACAAGATTTATCTTAGGTGAATACTTTCCGTGCGTTGTGTAGATATTATAATTTGCTTAACTCAAGCATCTTAAATCTTAAGTGGAGAGTAATAATAGTTTTCAGTTGAGAAGCACATTTTTAAGGTTAGTATAGTAATATTCTTAATTCAAATAACCAGAGGTTTCATACTAATACCAGATTTATCTTAGGTGAATACTTTCTGTGCATTGGGTAGATAATATAATTTGCTTAGCTTAAGTATTTATTTTTTGAAGTAAGAATATATGAGATTTGAATTCCACTTCAGTTCAAAATATTATTTTTATTATATTGAAAACCCGGGAAGCAAAACCATTAGTCGGAAAATGCATGAAAAATCGGGCATTACAAAATCAATCAAAATCGACAAATTTGAACTACGTCAAAATAATTGTCATGCTCATCCGTCTACCGGATTTTCAAATTAAGTAATATATTAGTTTCAACTAAAGTGGAATTCTCAATTTTAATCTCATGCATTGTTACTTCAAAAAACAAATACTTGCTAAGCAAATTATCTACACAACGCACAAAAAGTAAAC
The DNA here is from genome assembly GCA_018467065.1 of Ephestia elutella. Taxonomy (NCBI): domain Eukaryota; kingdom Metazoa; phylum Arthropoda; class Insecta; order Lepidoptera; family Pyralidae; genus Ephestia; species Ephestia elutella. The sequence goes on along the minus strand of CM031568.1, from coordinate 15,140,533 downwards.
ATTAGATAAAGCTGGTATTAGTACCTATGAAACCTCTGGTTACTTGAATAAAGAATTTTAATATACTTTCCTTAAAAATCTTCTTTCTCAACTGAAAACTACCATTACTGGATTTTTAAATTAAAAAAATATAGTTTTACCTAAAAAGTGTAATTCTCAAAAAATTCTTGTACACTAACAATCTTATTATTAAAAACTTGAGCTAAGCAAATGATACTTAAACTTAACACCGTTATACTATACATTCCGTTTTAGTAAGAAACCACTAGCTATTTAAAGTAAGAGAGAGTATTAATATACTCACCTTAACAATCTGCTTTCTGGGATGTCCATAATCTGTGAAATTAAACCAAATAATAATTATGTTGACACGTAATTTATTAAATTATATCAAAAATTTATGGCATTGCCAGTAAACAACTATCACAAAAATAAAAATAATGAAAAGTAGGTTATTTATCTTCTTATTATCGTTCTTAAATCAAAGTCTGGGAAAAATATATTCTCAATTGATATAGTATTTTCCAAATCTTCTAGTTCATCGTGAGTGTCACTCGTTACAGACTTTGTTGTCAGTGTAGAATCGGTATCAGTCTGAAAAAAAATTATTCAATTATTGTTTGTCACACTATCATACTTAACACTAATATAATAAAGAGGAAAGATTTGTATTTTTCTATTTTTGTATGTTTGTAACGAATAAACTAAAACTACTAGACCAATTTCAAAAATTCTTTCACCATTACAATGCTACATTATCCCTGAGTAACATAGGCTACTATTTATACGACTGCTGGGCATAGGTTGCAATCCACGCGCGGGTGAAATCGCGCGCGGAAAGCTAGTACTAAATAAAACAAATAGGTAAATAACACATGTAGTTTGTATGCAACGTTCTAGGCAAAAAACACTTCCTCTTCTACAAATAACCCAAAACCTATTAGTTTATTAGCCTGTAGCCTCGCTAACTGTTTGGTTCACAGATGAAAACACTCCAAGGAATATAAAATTTACATATTTTAATAGTAGGTAAGTACTTACATGTCCAGTGAAATATTCATCCTGATTTTATGAGTGGCCTATTACCGGGCAAAGTTCCTTAAGAAGTTTTTCACTTCCCTTAGTTGATTTGGTTTGATTTCATGTTCTGGAAAAGAGAGGTAATAATATTAATACCTACCTAGTAAGTACACTTTAAATTAACTTACAGTAGTAGGTGGCGTACGTAAATAGAAAGTCGGTACCTATTTACCTTGGAACCGAAGAATTACTGATTCTGGAACCTGCCATGCCTTCAGTAAAGAAGCAATTTCGTCCCGATGATGATCTGGGCTTAAACGAGTTTGCACGTGTTCACCGGAGGCGCCGGCGCCTTCATCAAACAGTTCTTCGTTCATCTAATAACAATCAATATAATGTTTAATTAATTAACATATTTCAATTCAGTAAAATAATTTCTTTAATATTACACTCACTCTTGTGTTCCTGTTTCAACGAAATAACTGTAACCAAACCAACCACGTAGCACACGCGTTGCATTGTAGCCGAGAGTGACCAGACCAACACAACACAAAACAACAAACAACGGTTGGCTGTCGCAGTGTTGCCACCCCATGATTTGGATTTTCCCCGGACTCCTCGTGAATTGGGAGGAAAAGGTGGCATCTTGTCTTTGGTACCTTTCTGCCTCAAACAAACTATCCGAATCTTTTATTTGAATCACTTTTTGTGTTAAATGCTAACAAAACAAAACACAATCACAACAAGTTATTTGTACATAACCTAAAACTGTTTGTACGGGATACGGGTACCAACGATTGCGAGCCATCTGTAATTTGCTTTGCCTTTTCTCCCCTAAAATTTTCCCGTTTCAAAACTCTTTCCCAAAAAAAAAATTAATACGCGCAGCAAAATTACATGACCGCATCTACCGTATAGGTATAAAATCGAACACAGAAAAACACACAACGGCAAAGCAAGTTACGTTTGGATACACGCAGTTACTTATTTTTTTACTTTCCGCTAAATGAAATCCCTCAAAATTATTTTCCCCTTAATATCCATTTAAGAACACTACTGCCGTTCTAACCTAATTATTTGGTATTCCTTAAATCTGCGCGCCCACTGCATTGGAATGGGAGCGTACGATGCTAACGGATTTGTCATTTGTATGGATTTGTGTGTGATATAGTTATAGCTATAGCCATAGAAATCCATACAAGCGAAAGATCCGTACGCATCGTTCGCTCCGATTCCGATGTAATGGTCGCGCAGCTTAATACTTAGTCGTCGTTACAAACATTGAAACATCCCCAAAATCGAGGAGTTTTGAGATGGTAACACTCAATGTCAGTCTTTTCTTCCGTTTCCGTTTGCTCGGCGTCTAACCAACCAATGACGATCGAACGTCAGTCAAGAAAAGTAATTTTAATCTAAAACTTAAATTCTTGGATAGCAATGTTTTAAAAAAAGTTTTCTTAGATTAAAATTGCATTTCTTGACTAACAGTCAACAAACACAATTTTGATTCAAGAGTTTTCGTTATCTTATACTAAGAATTTGTTTCTTGACAGCATAGGAGAGAACTTTTTTAGGGTAGGTAGGTATGTACTCTCTCTTAAGAGAGCTAAGTAGGTATTTAAGTACGTACCTACCTTCTTACTTTTAAATACCTACTACCTACCACAAATTAGAAATAAGCTAATAAGTACCTAGCTAGCTACTAGCTATTTCAAACGTATCATGAGATTGGTTCTAGGTGAACCGCGAACTACTACGGTAAGTACCTTCTAACCTAAGTCCGATCTAGTAAGTATTTAGGTACCTATGCCTATGCGAAGCTAAAACTGCTAGGTACCTACTTATATATAATGTAAAAAGTCTTTTCAAGTCAAATCATCTACAGATCCTTTTATTAAAATTTCATTTTATAATTCCGTACCCAAAGGGTGCAAACGGGACACTGAGACTCCGCTGTCTGTCCGTCTGTCACAGGGCACTATGTTTTGAACCGTAATAGCTAGACACTTAAAATTTTCACCGATTATGTATTAATATGGCCGCTATCACACAAGTACTAAAAATAAGATAAAGTAAAACAGTACAGGGGTCGTCATACAAGAAACGTGTTTCTTCAGCGTTTTAAAACATTTTACGGTGATATATTAGAATAAATATCATTTAATTCTTTGTGTGCATGGACACACACATGATTAAGTATTTGATCAAATTTTTTATTAGATTCAGAATTTGCTGTTCTCAAAACAAATGCAAAATCGTGTGAAGGTAAAAAACAAATTGACGATTTTATGAAATTAAATCATTTATAAAAAACAAATTGACCATTTAATAAAATTAAATCATTTATAAAACATTTTTGTATTTTACTTCATTCGGTGAACCCTAAGGTAATCTCATACCAGCTGACGTCATCGCCCGCTGTGCACTTATGGTAACACTCAATGTCAGTCGTTTCTTCCGTTTCCGTTTGCTCGGCGTCTAACCAACCAATGACGATCGAACGTCAGTCAAGAAAAGTAATTTTAATCTAAAACTTAAATTCTTGGATAGTAATGTTTTAAAAAAAGTTTTCTTAGATTAAAATTGCAATTCTTGACTAACAGTCAACAAACACAATTTTGATTCAAGAGTTTTCGTTATCTTATATTAAGAATTTGTTTCTTGACAGCATAGGACAGAACATTTTTTAGGGTAGGTAGGTGCTTTTACTTTTTTTAGGTATTTTTTTGTACTCAGCAATTCAGCATAGGATCACATAGGTATCAAGAACATACGAACGGAATTTTTATATATAGATAAGTAGGTATCTCTATAAGAGAGCTAAGTAGGTATTAAAGTACGTATCTACCTTCTTACTTTTAAATACCTACTACTTACCACAAATTAGAAATAAGCTAATCAGTACCTAGCTAGCTACTAGCTATTTCAAACGTATCATATCATGAGATCGGTTCTAGGCGAACCGCAAACTACTACTTGCCTATGCTAAACTAAAATTACTAGGTATCTACTTATAATGTAAAAAGAGTGTTACGCATATTCAGTGTTCCTACCTACGTAAGTAAAATAGGTACCAAATACGACTCCCACTGTATTAGTTTTTAAAAATTCGTAAAGGCTGAAAATTTCTTCGGTAGCCTGCAAAATCGCCAGAAAATAAGTCGGTATAAGTACGTAGGTTAACGTAGATAACAAACATTATCTTTTTCTTTTATTGGGATGTATTTCTTGCACATCAAAGGTGCCTTTTTTCACAGCCCACTTTGTATCATTGCATTTAATTTTACTCTTTGATGGTTTATAAGTGCTTGCTACTGTGCCGAGGTGGCAGGATATACGAACACTTCGCGCACTATTACTTTATGAGAATTGAGTACCCCACTAATAAATCCGATTTAATTCGCAGGAGAGTGGAAAAAAATATATAAAGGGACAAATCACACAGACTGAGTTAGCCCCAAAGTAAGTTCGAGACTTGTGTTATGGGATATACTATTCTTACGTCAATGCTAAGTACGAACTTACACTCAGACATATTTTTAATATGTGTCTATAAAATATAATAATAATAATATGTGAAATACTTTTTTTTTATCTAAACTTTACAAAGTACTTAGTTGAAACTAAGTATTAATTATTCTCAGAAAACGAGAAGGTATTGTGTTAAAACATTTAACTATTTCAATTCAAATAATTTGAATTCTTAAGATAATGCTGACCGTACTTAATTTTAAACACTTTTTTCTTGATCCATACTTTACAATAACATACCAACAAAAAACCATCTTATATTGATGTTATTAGTTGAACAATATACTAAATTAATTATCAGAAAACGAAAAAGTCTTGAGTAAAAATAAAAACATTGAACGATTTCATTAAAAATAATTTGGATTCTTACGCGAATTTACCTTACTTACCCTAAAATATTTTTTTCTTGGTCCAATCAATTAAACGTATTATGAAGAATCGTTATTCTTTCTTATTTAGAAAAAAATATATTCTTAGTTGCATATCATATTTTGTTCTTACAAAACGAAAACGTCTCGTGTGAAAACATTGAATTATTTAATTTAAAACAATTTGGATTCTCAAGCCAATGCTAACCGTACTTAATCTAGAACACTTTTTTTCTTATTGCAAACTTTAAAACAACTTATATAAAGAAACATAGTTTTTCTTAATTTTGAAATATCAATATTATTAATATAACAATATAATTACTTACCAGAAAACGAAAAAGTCTTGTGTAAAAAAATTTAACGATTTCAGTCAAAATAATTTGGATGCTTACGCTAATGCTGACTTTACTTAGGTACCCTAAAATATTTTTTCTTGGTCCTAACAATTAAACGTATTATGAAGAATTGTTATTCTTTCTTATTTAGAAAAAAAAAATATTCTTAATTGCATATCATATTTTGTTCTCACAAAACAAAAACGTATTGGGTGAAAACATTGAACGATTTCAGTAAAAATAATTTGGATTCTTACGCGAATGCTAACCTTACTTAATTTAAAATACGTTTTTCTTAATGCAAAACTTTTCAACAACTTATAAAGGAACATCATTTTTCTTAATTTTAAAATATCAATATTCTTAGTTGAATAGTATAATTTATTCTCAGAAAAAGAAAAAGTCTTGTTTGAAAACATTAAATAATTTCAGTCAAAATAATTAGGATTCTTACGCTAATGCTGACCTTACTTACCCTAAAATATGTTTTTCTTGGTCTAAACAATTAAACGTATTATGAAGAATCGTTATTCTTTCTTATTTAGAAAAAATAATATTCTTACTTGCATATCATATTTTGTTTTCACAAAACGAAAACGTCTTGTGTGAAAACATTGAATTATTTCAGTTCAAACAATTTGGATTCTTAATCCAATGCTAATCGTAATTATTCTAAAATACTATTTTCTTAATTCAAACTTTACAACAACTTATAAAGAAACATAATTTTTTCTTCATTTTGAAATATTAATATTATTAGTTGAATAATATAATTAATTATCTGAAAACGAAAAAGTCTTATATAAAGACATTGAATGATTTTAGTCTAAATAATTTGGATTCTTACGTTAATGCTAACCTTACTTACACTTAAATATTTTTTTCTTGGCCCAAACAATTTAACGTCTTATGAAGAACCGTTATTCTTTCTTATTTAGAAAAAATAATATTCTTAGTTGCATATCATATTTTGTTCTCACAAAACGAAAACGACTTGTGTGAAAACATTGAATTATTTCAGTTCAAAAATTTGGATTCTCAAGCCAATGCTAACCGTACTTAATCTAAAATACTTTTTTCTTAATGCAATCTTTACAACTTCTTATAAAGAAACATCATTTTTCTTAATTTTGAAATATTAATATTATTAGTTGAACAATATAATTTATTCTCAGAAAACGAAAAAGTCTTGTTTGAAAACATTGAACGACTTCAGTCAAAATAATTTGGATTCTTACGCTAATGCTAACCTTACTTACCCTAAAATATTTTTTCTTGATTACAAAAACTAACTTTCTTCAACAAAAAAATGTTTTCTTGTTTGAAAACTTTCCTAATTTTGGGATAAAAGCAACGTAAATTTATTAAATCAGAGAAAATATAGATTTTATTTTGAGAATATATTCTTCAGTTAACAAATTTTGATGTTTAGCATTAAGTCAACAAATGCAACTTTTGGTTCAAATCTATAAGGCTCTTGAACCCAAACAACTTCCCCTCGGATTAAAACACATGAAAATCTTAATTTAAGACATTAATTTTTATTCAGCCAACGCTTTAAAACACTTGAATTAAAAATTATTGTTTTATTTTTAGTAAATTTACTAAGAATAATAATGTTTTTCATGGAGAATATCATATTTGTTGAGCTGAGATATTCTTGTTAACTCAAGCACACATTTATTTAACTTAAAACAATATTTCTGAGAATAAAAATATTCTTGATGCAACAATAATTCCGCGAGCTTTTTTTCCGTGTAGCCTCTCAAGTATTAAGCATGGTTTACATTTTAAGAACCATATTATTAATTGTTTTCAGTGAGTCCCTCCCTCACTCGCTACCTAGTGCCTACCGCAGAAAGGTAAATAAATACCATGTATATCTGACGAAATAAATGAATAATGAATAAATGAGTGCTAGATAATGATTGATAGAGTAAGTATATGTATTTAGCTTTCATAATACTAAGTGCTGAAAGTTTCGATCCTATCGCTAAAAACAGCACAAATTGATGGCAAAGGTAGAAAATACCTGGTCGATAGGTAAGGCTACCTTAGTCGTACTAGCGCTTAAGTCGTACCACGTCGATATCTGCGCACTCGTCTTGAAAAGATGACATCTAGCGGTGCAAAATGGTTCTACTCAGTCGCACGGGTAAACAATAAATAACACGCGGCGGCTTGTTGGATTTCGCGATCGAAAAATAATGAAAAAGTAAGTTTTTGCACAGTTTTCATTAATATTTTTACGTCAGTCTTAAGTCATTTCACGTAATATTATGATGAAATAATTATTTTTCTCATTCCTGGCTGTTTTTGTAGTGTTTTCAGATTGATGTGAGCAAGGTCAAACGCTAAACGGTTTTTAGGTTATGTTATTAATTTTGATTTATAACTTTGTGCACCCCGCTGCTTAAGTCGTACATGTAGAAAATTCCTAAATCTTACTGGTACGACTTAGGTGTTATGGAAATATTTTTCTAATAATAAGTACTTTTAACTATTATTATTATAATGAAGAAGACTGAAATTGATCTCGTAGCATATAAGTCTACGCAATTTTTTAATTGTCAAATGTTTTTTCATTACTCATACTCTGAAAGTAAGTTACTTTCACCCACACGTTAACATTGTACGATTACTTGAAATTAGATATAATTACTCGAAGCACGACTTAGGCTATACGAAGTACGATTAAGGCAACCGGTTACCTTAATCGTACCGAAGGAAGGTTTTTGTAAAATGTTAAGAACACAATTTTATAAGGAGATTTTTAAATGTCTATTAATGTTTTCTGTTACGTTAATAAACGAAGATTTTAAGTGCAAAGATTTTTGTTTTATTTAAATTATAATATAAATTATAGTGATTTTTCCTGAAGTGGTACGACTAAGGCAACCTTACCCTATAATTAAAAATAAACCTGCATTTTGCTGAAACCATGTGCGCTTAATAAGCCTCATGTCGGCCGTATAAATAAATCATCTACAAACATATCAAAATAAACAGTTACCTTCATTTTAGATTCAGCTCGTAAAACAAGGTTGTGACAAAAATCCCATGGGAGAGGAAGTGCTTCGCATCACATAAAATCATTTTACGATTCTATCAGGTAGGGAAAAATCGAACTTTTTATGAATAAATTGTACATAACAATGATTGTAAATAATACGTTGAATGGTTTATTGTTTGAATGATAGAATAGAACTATTAAGTTTCAATTTTTATGTTTAACAAAACGTAGTAAAGATTTTTTAGTAACAGGATATTTTTGGGGATATCTAACGATGGTAAAAAAATATTAAGTAAATGATTAGATTTCAGACTTGAAATGGTCGAAAATGGCAATATAAGAAGTTGCGATTATTTTCAAGTTCTAGTAAAATTAAATTGAACAATAACACTTACTCTACTGAAATTCAGGTACAAAGCTAACTGTGCATACCTAATTTAGTTAACGACAATAATTAATTACAGATTATGAATTCATGGTTGATTGTGTAGACTGAATTAATCAATATGCAATTTGTCTAATTTGAAGTAATTAATTGTCCATCTATTGGCCAATATTTTAGACAAACTTTTCAACTTTACATTTTGTTCATGATAAAACATGACACCTACCACCTATTTGAGATGGCTATCGTAGCATTATATTGGAAACCCTGGAACTTTTCCCTTTAATGTAGTCTATCTAGTTGAAAAATCTCTAACAAGCTGCTAGCTGGCCAAGTCCCTATGCATGGACTTGGCCAGCTAGCAGCTAAAATTACCGTAAGCACCAAAAATTATAACAAAATATAATGTAATTTCATTACTCATAAAGTTATTTCATTCAATAAGGAAAAAAAGCTACTATAATTTCCAAAATTCATGACTGTTTAAAATGGAAATGCAAAAGCTGGGAAAGCTCACGCCGCACAGAGCTTTTACTCCGATTTCCGCATAGCCAAAAGCACATATTAACGTTTAAGTGTTATGGCGGGGAGTTTTTGCATTTTTAACTGGCAGCACTCATATGTAGGTACTTGTACACTGCAGGTACATGCAAACAGTGCCAATCGAAATTGCAAATTTGTGCAGGGGCCGAATCGGTTCGTTAGCGACTTGTGTTTACGTGTTACCGGCTGCTACAGGGCTGTCTCCCATTAATTGGTGGCATTATATATATATTTAGCACTAACACTTGTCCTTAGCTGCATTTATGTTGACGTATTCTATGGAATATATTATTGTTCCCAACTAAAGGTACCAAAGTTCATCAAAGTTCAATAATAACTATTAATTCTCATTAGCTTTTCCCTCAGAATTATTATGCTCCAAGAAACATAATTCTGAATAATATGCGATTCATCTTAAAGACAGATAATTCATGTACATAATATTCTTAATACCCTCACCAAAGCAAAGCATCTCGAAAGGCAACGTCTCTACTTGTTGGAAGATACTAAATACATAATTCCTCATATACATTTGTTGTGATAAAAAAATTATATAAATATGAAAATTATAGTCTCATATTAGCCTAAAAAGAATAAAAAATTGATAAATAGCATTCCTATGGGATACGAGGAATCAAAATTGCCTTGATATAGCTGCAGAAAAAGGTTTGATCTACCACCACAAGTACAGTTAAGAGACAAAAGTGCAGTCAGAATGTACAAGGCAATATAATCTTTAGTACTGGGCAATAAGGTCTAAGAGGTATAACTGCACTTTTATGTCTTGACTGTACCTATTTCAACCACAGCTATAAATATGATAGAAAACCTATATAAAGTAATAAGAATGCGAGCGACGCTTGGTTTTAATCGTAATTATCCAGCAATATACAGACGAATAAGTAAAACCCCATAATACTTTATTATGAGATGAATATCGCAAACTGAGCTTTGTTTTGTGATAGGTAGTGTGTGTAAGAATGTTGTAAATATTGTATTAAGTCTGTATTAGTATGATAAATTAAAATATCGATTATTTAAATAGCGCAATTCTAAACTATTTACGTGCGCTATGATTTCAATAAATTGATTGTGGGTTATAAACTTGTAAGGCACATTCTGCTTTGTGGCTTTAACTAACTAGGATTGTCAAACGTTAATTGTGTGTTTAATTAGCTTGTTTGATCAGTTTGCATTGTAAAACGGGTCGCGTCACAGGGGTTGTAATTTTTTAACCGAATTTATTTCTTGAATGTAAATGCTTATCTTGTGAATACTCTATTTTTTAATATACTACAAAACTGTATAGGTACTTATATATTTTAAAAAAATATTATCTATACATATAATAAAACAGTAAAAATATTTTGTCTGTACATTTAGTATTTTTGACTGAAATGGATAGAGGGAGACCTAAAAAGAACAATAGAAAGCAAAAAAAAATTTTTTGGAATTTCTTGTCTGTCTGTCTGTCTGTCTGTCTGTCTGTCTGTCTGTCTGTCTGTCTGTATGTATGTACGCCTTTCACGCAAAAACTACTGGACGGATTTGAATGAAACTTTTTTGTTGTATAGCTATTAAGCCTGGGCAACATATAGGCTATAATTCATTTTGAAAACTGGAACACCTGATGAAGAACCATAACGGAACAGCTAAACTATAAGTAATATGGAAATGGTGCCTTAACAAAAATCGTTCAACCTGATGAGCATTTTCTGCCGACGTATAAAAATTGAAGATCTGGAACATCTGATGAAAAGCTCCAAGAGACCAGCTACACTATAACATATATGGAAATGGCGCCTTAGCAAAAATCGTTCAACCTGATGAGCATTTTCTGCTGACGTATAAAAATTGAAGATCTGGAACATCTGATGAAAAGCTCCAAGAGAGATTTTCATCTAAGCGAAACTCACGCGGGCGAAGCCGCGGGTGACAGCTAGTATTAATCTATAACTACTGATAAAAAGCCTGTTATTTTAAACCAAGTTTTGCGGTTGTAATGAAGAAGGTGTAAATGTGATATACATTTTTCTTTCAGAACAACAAAAATACAGCCCCTGAAACTACTAGCATATGCGACTTCGTTATTTCTTTTCGAGGACGTTTTAATAATAGTGAATTATGTGATTAGCATATTGTGGAGCAATCTATTACTCGTAGGTATTCGCGAGTTAGTTTAAGAAAAGTGAAACACATAAAAATGAAATATACTGGGTTTTCCTTATTCGAGTTTTTTATTCGAAAATGTCAACGAAATTTTTGACATAATTTATTTATATCTACACAATATAGAAGGACTCATATCTACATCCTAACTAATATTATAAAAGTGAAAGTGAGTTTGTTTGTTTGTTTGTTTGTTTGTTTGTTACTCTTCACGCTTCTACTGAACCAATCTTTCTGAAATTTGGCATACACATAGTTAAAAGTACTGAGAAGGACATAGGGTACCTATTATCCCGGGAGAAGCACTGTTCCCGTAGGAAATTCACACGGGCGAAGCCGCGGGCAAAAGCTAGTAATATATAAGAAATCATTTATTATTCTTATATTAATATACTTCCTTCATTACATATCTGCCCATTTTTGATAGAGACTTGTATTTTTTAAAATAACATTTAATCTTGGACACATTGAACCCGTGGACCAATGGGTATCGACCCCTATAACATCATGCTTATCAGATACAAAAAAAATTAAAGTACTTTTTGTAGCAGTCGCTTAGACTAGTCGGTAGGCGACGACCAGCAATTTACATGAGCGACTGAAACCTTGGCGAATAAATTCTACAGATTTCCGTTTATTCGTATAATGGAACAGCTGTTGTAAGGTAGGAAATACGTGTGATTTACGTACGGTTTTATTAAGGGGGCTTATTTTCAGCTTTAGTTATTGAATTTGATGAGAACGCGTGTGTATTACGTCACCAATGCGTCAGGTTATATAAAATACGACACGTACTTTTACTGATATTGCATAGAAGTCAGTAATGTTACCTATCTGGAAACACGATGGCCAGAGAGGAGAGTGTACAATGTAAAGACATTGGACGTAAGTCTTTACTTAATAGTGATACACAATACTATCTACAGGATAAAAAAAAAACACTTGCCTGCTAGTGCTTAGAATGTTACCATTACATGTCTTGTGCTAGGCCGCTCCGAATATATCAACTTAATTAATAATTATAGAAATAAAAGTGAAGGTCTAAATTCTGAATACTAATTACGTTTCGCATCACCTACATTTGTTCTTACACATACTTTCTTTTCACAAATTGTTAAACCGTTACTCACTTATATGCACTTGAAGACAAAACAAAACGCCCGAAGGTGTACTTAGAATTCTGGTCTCATGTTGCCTCTAAGGTGGTGCCGTTATCTTCGCCCTGAGACTTGGACTAGCTCAAAGCAAACCAGTCTAACTGCCGGCTAGACACACTGAATAAATTTAGCACAACACATGTGACCCGAATATCTTGTATGCAAGTGTATTGCAAGGTTTCTTGGAAGATTCAGTGATGGTCAACTTGAGATCATAATTCCAGAATTTAATCTCTTATCAACCGACTTCAAAAACAAAAAAGAGGAGGTTCTCAAATCGACTGTCATATTCATATTCTGCTCTAATAACTTTGACACAAATTTAATTTGATTAAATTGTACAAACTATATCAAGAGATAGAATCCTAGTTCGAACATTCACGCAAAATCGACGCATTTTGCCAAAATTTACTGGTAGAAAAATATCGGGAATAGCATAAAGGGAACTTTTTATCCCGAAATTCCCACGGGAGCGAAGCCCCGGGGCGCTGCTCGTTAGATATAAAATAGGTAAGATGCAATGATACTCACAGATCATTTCTGCATTCTGTCTTCGTTTACAAAAGTAATAAAACTCTACCTATTTATATAAAAAAGATTTTACTCAAATAGAGCAATACATTCACATATATACTTATATTTTGTGTTCCTGTTCTAATATTAAAGGGGTGCCATCTCTGAGGATTTCCTTACAGTTTCTCGAGAACATGACCTCTTTAGGTAATAAAAAATAAACAAAAGTATCGTGTAGTAACAAAGTAGTAGTGTAGTAACAATTTATAGTAGTAGAAATATTATTTTTTTTACATACTTACAAAAAAATACTATGGAGCCCTCTAGGTACCTTCATAGTATTTTGTTTTAGTTTTGTGTAGGGATTTGAAGGAAAAATATATATTAATGATATTTTAAACGATGAGAGATATGGATATCTCTCATCGTTTAAAATATCATTAATATATATTTTTCCTTCAAATCTCTATTTCTTATTTTTTATTTACTCCATATAAAAAAAATCTACGATGCATTCATTTAACAAAATAAAAATGTGTTAAAAAAGGCTTCGCCATATTTTTGAAACAGCAGCAGTACGTTATGGAAACGGTCGTTTTTAACTGAATAACCTCGTTGTTTCATTGCATTAATTGCTTACTGCAGCGAGTTTTTACATGTAAGCATTTTGGTGTTCATACGAATGTATTTTGAGTTGAAAACATAATTAATAATTAAATTAATCGCCTTCAACGACCGACGAAGACACCGAAGGTATAGCGTCTATTGTTAAACAATTGTTATCTAAAATGCCGTAACTGAAGGATTGAATGGCATCAAAATTAAATATTACAAGAAAATAAAAAATGGATTCCAAAATTACAGTTCTTTTTATATCTAACAATTAACACGGAATATTTTCACGAAATTATAAAATAGCTAAAGTTTTAGTAAAATTAAAAATTACAACTAAATTTAAAACATAAATAAAAAAACCTATTTATATTCCCGAATCATGTACCATAGACGACCTTTACCAGGCCAACGATAGGGCGATTGTCGTTGCCACCTACTGGTCTGGGAAAATATAGATGCCATTTCGACTCGTCAAGAAGAAGAAGAAGATTACTTATACATTTATCAACTACCTACCTATTATATATAACACAGAGTATATAAATATACCTATAACAAAGACCTTTTTCCTTGAAATTCTTTTGATTTACAGCCGCCATTCTAAAGAACGTAATAAGTGCCATTCCAAGCCAATGCTCCAACGAGGATAGGCAAAACTATTTACACAGTAGGAAGGGCACTGCAAGACAACTGCAGAGCAGGCGCCAAGGGGCTGATATCTCATAACAAACACAAATAAGCTGACGTGATCCTCTTACCGAAGTAGATTAGGTACAGCTAGAGAATATTGCTGATGTTTTTCTTGCCTTAGCGCGCTCGCTTGTGATTTGTTGTAGTGACGTAATAAAGTTGTTAAATGTTTTTGATAAGTATGATTATGACTATTATTAGTAATATTTATGTACAGAAGTTTTTCACTCCCTTTTTGAAAAAGGGGTATGCCTAAACACACGGGCCTTGGCCAAGCGTGAGTAGGAAATTAGGGAATCATATAATTGTATTGTATGAAGTCGAAGTAGATAAAGTTGTAAGGAATTTTCTAGTAAGACGTGTTTAAGATAACTGCTTTTTGAAGGAGATACAGTGTGTTTATGACTGTTTAGACAGAAATTTTACTTAAAATATTCAATTTATATGGCATCACTAAATGGGGACTGCGGAAGCAAGAGTAATCTAAAAACTAACTATAAAACAACTCATATTCGAAAAATCTTCTGTTATTTGTATGCTACACCTACTTACATAAGTGTATATTTATTTGTATATCTTTGGATTTGTGTATATTTTGCGTGTATGTTTATAGCTATTATACCTATTATTTTATAATTATTTTATTAATTTTCTTTCATAAATATGTAGTTAGTACTCTTTTATTATGTCTTTTTTTATAATATAGGGCGGCATATGAGCAAGCGGGTCACCTGATGGTAAGCGATCACCGCTGCCCATGGACAACAACATGTCTAAATTTTTTTATATCTCTCTCTTCATGCACCGCCATTTATGTTTATTTTTTCCGTTCGCTAAGATTGCCTAGAAGAGATTTCACTTGCAATAAAGCCGCCTATTGTACGCATTACCTATTAAGTCACAATGTTACAATCCCTAATTTTTGGTGCAATAAAGTACTTTTACTTACTTACTCTACATTTCACCCGGAGCTTATGAAACTCGGATGAAGTCACTAGCAATTGCCGTAAATAGAAATCTATCTACTCGTCACACCCACACTTGCTAATTAGGCCTACTATGATTCCGATATCAGGTTATACGTGACCTAATATATCAATGTTCTAGTTCAGAAAATAATGCTACACTTCCACGCAATGTCAGAGCAGAATAATTCATGATTTCTCAGCATTATCTTAT
This sequence comes from Ephestia elutella, assembly GCA_018467065.1. NCBI lineage: Eukaryota > Metazoa > Arthropoda > Insecta > Lepidoptera > Pyralidae > Ephestia > Ephestia elutella. The sequence continues at coordinate 15,125,012 of CM031568.1, read as the reverse complement.
CGCCGTGAAGGATAGTTTATAACGTGTAGGACTGGACGTTGCTGCAAAACAATGTTAAGAAAGAACTAAAGCCACTTGATTTACCGTTGTGTATTGTTTTGAGGTCGAACTTGACATTCATCCCAATTATGGAAATATTATGTTCTTTGAGCCCGACCAAATTCATATAAACTTTCGGGCCAGATAATACCTAGAATTTTAAAAAGTTATTAACTAGTCCGCGGGCGAGTTTTTTTTTGGGCCAGTTAACTACCAAACTTATAGTTTACTGTGGGCTTTTGAATATTGTCAATTTAGGCTACTTCACATTATGTAACAATAGGCTTTGTCAATTTATACTAAACCTGATTAAAATTGACAACATAAACTTTACATCTAACGATCCGCAAAATGCTTCGTCCAAAATGCTTCGTCAAAAATAGATAGAAATGTATCAGCAACAAGCTTTCCCTAAACCAAAACCTTATTAAGTTCCATAACACTTCTTGCAATTTATATGCTATGTCGATGATTGCCATCTCCATTTCACACACTAGCTGATAATAATAAAATAGAGATAATTAATTGTGGTTTCCTCACAATATTTTCCTTCACCGAAACAAGTGCTGGTCTTTGAAAACTACCACAGATTATGCTTGCTTCGTGCTACCATCGCTTCATGACCGTGGTAATTTTATACCTACGTACCACCGAGCTTACAGTTTAAACTAAACTAACCTTTTCTTCCTTTCTTCTTATGATTTGTAATGCGAGCGTTAGATATTTTGCTGATATTATGTAAAGTTGCTGCGACGGAGAAATGGCGCTCCTTGTATTGAATAATGTTTGTTTTGTATTCATGTGAATGTATTGATATGATACTGAGCGCAAATTGTGAGTTGACTATAGAATTTTTGATAGCTGGTACAATAATTGTTAATTTTAAGCTCACAATATTATTACAAATTTTTAAACGAATTATTTGAGCTATTATTATGTAAGGTGCATATGGAGATAACAATTAAAAGGTATTAACTATCAAACAGTCATATTACCATTACAACTGTCCTGGAAAACAAAATGAAACCCGTAAAACAACAAACACATTTTTTATTTGCATCGAACGGAAAAATAAAGCCATTGGTAGTCAATAAAGCGCCGGACTGACTGTCAAATTGGCTATCTTCCGTCGTTAAAATTCAGTACGGCCGGATGAAAATAACAGATTATCGAAATGTAATAAATTTTGTAAAATGAATTCGGCGACCGCAGACTGTTGCGGTGGCGCGGTTGTTTTTCATCTAGACAGTACCTACGATAGCAGATCACAGATAAAAGATAATATACCTAGCTAGTCTAATATTTTAAATCATAAAAGTCCCAATCTTGTTTTTCTCACAATCATCATCGTCAGGTTACTACCCACTGCTGGGTATAGGCCTGCCTCTGTTTACGCCACTGCTGGGTATAAACCTCCCTCTGTCTTCTCACTATAATCCTATTCCTAACTAATATTATAAATGCGAAGGTGAGTTTGTTTGTTGGTTTGTTTGTTTATTTGTTTGTTTGTTACCTCTTCACGCTTTATCTATTGAACTATTCTTCCTGAAATTTCGCATACACATAGCTGAAAGTATGGAGAAGGACATAGGGTACCTTTTATATCGGAAAAAAGCACAGTTCCCGTGGGAAATTCACGCGGGCGAAGCCGCGGGCAAAAGCTAGTACTTTATAATTTTTGTTTTTTTTTTATTAATTTTCTCCAGGTAGGTATTTCTATTTTGAGTCATCGATGTTGGGTTGAAAAATAATTTCAGAACAATATTGCTGTGAAGATATTTTTATAACTGCAGAACAACTCAATGGCCGGGTATCAAGAAAAGAACAATAATAGAAACCGCGTAACACGGTATGTCTTATAGGAACGTTCGAGAAATAGGGATGTCGCGATACTAGACCTCCTTCTTCTTGCGAGTTACATAAGTTGAAAATAAAAATATAGATACGCTCTCTCTCTCTCTCTCTTAGCCAAAAGACGTCCACTGCTGGACAAAGGCCTCCCCCAAGGATACGCTAGTGCAAACTAATTATAAGTTATACCTGCTTCTAGTAGTGACTTATCATATCACTCTGAGAGCAAGTTCTACCATAACTAGGTGCGACGAATCATCCTTCATACGTATAATATTTGGAAAGTTTTCAATTCACAATAAGGTCTGAATTTAATCTTTATCGCCGTTGTTCTGTGATCGCAGTTCGTACAACAAACTCATTTTCACGGTTGACCATAAAATTGCAGATTATTTATTTTAACTGCAACTCACACTTATCGCTGTCATTAAATGTATTGTTTTATATAATTAAATTAAATCTGATGGAAACATTACATATATTATTATTGATCATGCATTGCATTTTATACATAATAATAATAATAGGTACCTATCGGTACTTAGGTATCTTGGAGCTAACTGAACATATTAAAGAGATTAATTAAACCATGCAGTTCTAATTCATGAATTTCAAGGGAAATTTTTAATTCAACAATCACATAATCCTGAAACCTGTAGTGATCGATAGAAGGGAAAAAAATGATTAGTTAAGTATTTTTCTTCCTCTCCACTTCAATTATATTTGTTTCAAACTAGCCGCGCCCCGGGTCTTAGCTCCTGTGGGAATTTCGGGATAAAATATTCCCTATGTGCTATTCTCGGTATTTTTCTACCCGTTTACCAAATTTCATCGAAATCCGTCCACTAGATTTTGTGTGATTGAGTAACAAACATCCTCACAAACTCACATCCATATACATTTGTAATATTACTAGCCACGCCCCGGGGCTTCGCTCCCGTGAGAATTTCGGGATAAAAAGTACCCTATGTGCTTTTCCCGGTATTTTTCTAGGTACCCGTATACAAATTTCATGGAAATCCGTCGAGTAGATTTTGCGTGATTCAGTAACAAACATCCTCACAAACTCACATCCAAACTTTCGCATTTATAATATTATTAGGATAATTATATTAGGATATTAGGATTGGGAAGTAGGATAGGATTAGTAGGATACATTAACAGAATATCTGATAGATAATTTTCTTCTTCGATTTTTTATTATCAAGTCATTACAATGTTAAAAATATGCGTACTAAATTTTATTGAGAATTGGTTAAATAAACACAGCATCAGCGTCAAGTAATCAGCAGATCGAGGGCCGACCCTTCTGATGAAGAAGACTATTTCTTATACTAAATACAAAAAATATCGTTCTTATTACTATGGTGTAGAGTCTATATTGCAATGGCATTATTAAGTAGGCGACAGGCTCACCCGAATAGAACCTGAATAAACTGTGCGACGACGCGAACGGCATACGTTAAAAAGGTCACTTTAAATCATAGATAACTTAGCTATACATGGATAAAATTCTAATAAACATTATCCAAAATTACTAGTATTGTATTTCTCAAAACATTATTCATACACAGTGCTTAAACGAAAAAATACTAGTATTATCTTCTCAAAATTACATTAAATTGGTCACTTCGATGATTCGGAATATGATATATTTCTATTTTTTTTTTATTTAAAAATGAACCTTATGTGTGGCTGAATAAGGTTTATTTTTAAATAAATCATATTCCGATTCATCAAAGTCGCCGTTTTAACCCCTGGTCTCCAAATCAAAGATGTGTATGACTGCAAATTCTACAGGAACTCAAAATAAAATACCACTACCTATAGTTGTAAACTATGCAGGTTTCAATCACGATCATCGACTCATTCTTCTTCTTTACGTGGGATCCACTTATTACATGGGATCAGCACAGTATGTTAGTTCTATCTCTTTTATTATATCGCTTGCCATTTTGCTCTACGCTTCCTTCTATTTGCTTTTTAATTTTATGGCTCCATAGTTCAATCAAACGATAATTTCGCCAATGTCATGGTTGGTAAAGACACAGTGCTATTATTATGAAATAAATGTTTTAAATTGCCAATTGACCGGTTTCAGTACTGCGAGGGTAACCTCAATTGATTTTTCTTTGGTCTTCCCTATTCCTGAATTGTCATCTGATATTTCTGTCTATTTCTTATGTCATCTTTGTCATAAACAAAGGATAGCTGAATGTGCAAGGCCACCCGGGGTTACGAAGACGAGCCCGTGTTGACATAGGTACTTGAGTGTACTTTCTTACGTTTGTAATAGCGATAGTTTGCTTTAGATCAAGAAAGAATGACAAAACCTGAAAAAAGAAGACCAAAGAATTCTTACTAAAAGATTTATTCACAGGATTGAAATTGATATCGACTCGCGATAGCAAATTTGAGTTTCATAATAGGCAATTTTTTTTCTACTATAGAAGATATTAGAAATTTAATTTAACAACATTTCATCGTATGCTCGTTTGGCACAATACCAGATTTGGATTAGACCAGTGACATAAAAGACCATCTTCAATAAATAGTAAATTACCATTCGTCTGTTACAAGTTAGTTAACAAATAGCCCCTCTGGCATGTTAGGCGACCAAGACTGTTTCATGAGTTTCTTTCGCATTTCTTCTCAGCAGTGGTCGTTCCGAAATGCTAGTAGTTTGTAGCTTTGAGCCATAATATATTATGATTAAATAATTAGTTATCGACGTCAAAAAGAGCCTTCTTTGAAGGCCAAGTTTCGATAAAAAAAATGACTTTGACTTACATAAATAAATAAAGAATAAGTAAATAAGTACTGCTGTCTTGACTTTTTTTCATATTTTTGTCATAAAACGGAATTTACAAAAAAATAAATAGGGGACACCCGGATTTGAACCGGGGACCTATCGATCTGCAGTCGATTGCTCTGCCACTGAGCTATATCCCCGCTGGAAAATGCAGTGAAAATGCACTGTAAAAGATTGACGTAACATACGAAAAACATGGTTAGATGATAAATGTATCAAATAAAAAAATAGTGTGTGTATTTTTATTCTTGATATTATTCATTTTTTTTTCAGTAGAGCAGAATAGAAAAAAAACCATTTATTTCTTAGCATATGTACCTGAAATATCTGAATACGACCCACCTAGATAATACGGTAACCGTAGTCGCTACGATCAATCGGCTACGACGGCGGCGGCGTAGCATATGCAACCCAACACAGTCGTCGTAGACTTCGTAGTCGCCTGAGTCGCTTCGTATCACCTACGCGTTGAGTTTAATGTTATTTGAATGAAAAAAATATCAGCTATACTATAACTGTTGGTTCATCATCATCCACAGCCTTCCGTGACCCACTGCTGGGTATAGGCCTCCTTCTGTTTACACAAACCTTCTCGGTCCTAGGCCATCCTACTCCAGCTTTTTACAGCAATATTCTTAACATCAACCACCTACCTGCCGGATGCCCTATACTCCGTTTTCCATTTCGGGGGTACCACTCGGTAACAGCTTTACTCCACCTGTCATCGTTCCTTCTAGCCAGGTGCAGCCCAGTTCCACTTCAAAGTTGCAACTCAGGAACCCACGTCTGTTGGTTAACTGTAAACTAGTGGTTCTGTGAGAACAGTAGACCTCGCGAGTCCTTCCACGAAATAACCGATATTTTACCGTGTCCCTGGCTTAGAAGAGTTTTGAAACCAACCTACCAATGCTGTAAAGAAAGTAAAAAGTTCTTGTGGTTGGTCAATACCACTAAAAAATTGACTGAAACCTGCCTTTTCCGCCTCGAAATAATATAAATAATAATAATAAATATATACGGACAAATCACACAGATTGAGTAAAATCAAGACTTTACGGGATGCTAATTTAACAATACTATATTTTATAACAAATACATATATGTATTGATAAATATCCAAAACCCACGTCAATCTGAAAAAGATTATTTTCCATCTTGACCCGACCGAGGTTCGAACCCGGGACCTCTGGTGTGGCCGTCTGGCGTGATGACCGTTAGGCCATGGAGATCGTCAGTCGTCAGAAATGCATGGTTTGACCTATTGGTTATATGTATATTTATGTAATTTGCGCAACAAAATTTAAGTTAAAAAAAGATAGTTCAATTTGAAATCGAATCTATTATATTCCTATTACGTATATTACTTTTTTTTAATAGGATTCTAATCATACAATGAAGTTTTTTGATATCAGATTTATTTCAAGTGTTCAAGATAATTCCACCAAGCAAAGCAATCCTCAATGCAATACCATTAACCAAATAAATACTTGAGCTTTTTTTTCAGTTTGCGTGTACCACCCTAGATCTCATCTACGCTTCTCATCAGGCAAGATAGAGGTCAAACGCACTCAGTTTAGAAAAAAAATACACGCAATTCAAACAATCTCATTTTAATCAATAAATCAAGTCACTCTTAAATTAATTTGCGAGTATTAAAAGCTTTGCTGCGCCATCTATTGATTTTTTTGTGAACTATCGTATAAGAATTTAATATATGGATTTATAGCGGTTTTATTGAATTTCACTATGTTGTTCATACAAAAAAGTTGCGTCTTAATAAGGATAACAAAAATGTCTAATGACATTTTTGAATTTTTTTTTAAATAGCTGAGATATAAGGTTTTTTTTATATATTATCGCCATTTTATAAAATTTCGAAAAACTGGCTCGACTAAAAAATTCTATAAAATTACCGAACCTGCTCACAAAATTTCATAAGAATCGGTTCAGAAATGCGACCTGTAGGCGATAACATCCGGACAGACAAAAGAATTTTCGGCTAGTGGAAACTGAGACGCTTCGCTCGCTGCGCTCGCTCGGTCGATAATGTCTATTATAAAAATCAACAAGGAATTTATGGAGACTTTTAACACCTTAAGATAAATAATAAACAAGGCTGAAAATAATAATTGAACGATTTCAATGAGCAATAATATTTATTACTGCTGCTAATGTAGATGTAGTATATTTAAAGCATTCTCTGAAAATACTATTGAAAAGAAGGAAAGCTTGAATTCCGCTCGGTCTAAGTCCTAAGCCCACAGTCGAGATAGCCATTGGTTAACGTAGTGTTTGTAGCCACTATCTCGAGGATCGGGGCCCTGGCACTGTAGAGTTCTTATTCTGTTCTAGCTTTATTTTTTTTTGTTTATATCAGGCAATAACGTAATATTTTGTTTATGTAATTTTGATTAATTATGTCAAAATGAACTTTTGCTCGAACTAATTTTCTGTTATTGAAGATAAAATGTACTTTTCTGTAATCATATCATTCGAAAAAACCTTATGGAAAAAGACATTTATGACTTTTAAAATTTACTTGAAAATAATTAACTAAGGTTGAACTTGCCTAATTGTTAAACTAATATGTTAACAATTAGTTAAGCATGACGCTACAAAAAACATGTATGTAAAAACATGTGTGTGTGTAAAAAATATGTTTTGTTGAATTGAGTGTGAAATGAAAAAATAAAATAAAAAAATGCATTCAGAATAAGTCATTCGAGCCGAGCTAGTTCGACTCTGTTTGATAGCGACGCAATTTTGCTAAAAGTGGGTTTATTTTAAAGTAAGAGGCTAAAACCTCCAGGTTTTTAACTTATAAGACTGAAAAGACTCGGAATATATTTATAGTACCTAATAAAAATAAAATATAGAATATACAGGTGGTTCATGATATATTTGTATATATATATACTATTCCTGGTCACCCTGATTTTTCCACGCTAGTCTAAGATGATGTCTAAGTTTACTCAATCAAGACTGTATTCATTTAAATAACGTAATTGTATGAATGAAAATAAGTAAGTAAATGACTCTTTATTGCACCATAAATATACACAGGAATACAATATGTATCTTAATACCTAGTCAATAATATCTATGTTATGTATAAAATTACCAGCGATGTCCCAGAGTTTCTCTTTCGTCAGAATTTTAGGATAAAAGTAACTTATGTGCCAAATTTCATCGAAATAAGACCAGTAGATTTTTAGACGAGACGAGCGTCCATCTACACAAACACATTTAATTCTAGGCATTTATCGTACAATGAGTCTTTAAATAAAAAAAAATCATGTATTTAAAAGCAGAGTGCCAATCAACTGTATAACCTTGCTTGTTTTAATATTCCCTCCTTAATTACACCATTTCCCGGCGCATTCACCTTTACGTTTCGTATTACCCTAAATCAAGATAATGTGACATTTCCACCGTCCTACTACACGAATAATTCGTTTAACGTATGCCCAGATTATCATTTGAATGTGCCCTCAGATGGCAGTACCATTTCGTGACAGTTTCACAATTTTAACAATGGTAGGACGAAGAGAGCAAGAAAATATTTTTAAAGACCATTGTTTTGATACGAAATTACGTTTTTATCACGAGTCACAGTCTGGTTATTTTGATCTATTCATTTGAATTTTATTTTGTTAATACTAGTGTTACTGCTTTTGTTACTCTTTTAAACAACTGCGAAAGTTTGTATGATTTTATGTCTGTTAAAACTAACATGCTAAAATGTCTAGGCTGTCTTTCTTTTCGAGTGTATTATAGTTTTTACGTTCTAGGTATATCTCAGTCAAAAAGTCCCCTGTTAGACTGGAATACCTAAATTAAAATAAGAGTAGATGAAAATCAAAATAAATACATATAAACAATGACAGACGAGTACCTAGCTTGATAAGACCTTTGATATTGAGTGTCCTTTTACTAATGAATGAGATTATCCTTCTAAAATATTTTTGTTCAATCTGATAGTTCTAAAAAAATATTTAAAATTCTCAGAAACTTATAAATCTCTCAACATTGTAAGTGACAGGTACTCTACATATTTATTGGATTAAAATTTCGCCATCATTTCCAGTAGAAAACTTTACAACATTATGCGTAGACGACACTGTACACATACCCGATGAAATTAAAATCTATCACAGTCGCCTCTTGAACCGAACGAAAAATAATTTTCCGTCTGTAGATACGAGTGCGATCCCATTAAAGCATCTATGGCATCACGTCCAAAAACTTGCACTGATCTGACTACAGCCCTATTTATAATAACCTAGAGTTTCAAATGTAAGTGGAAGATGTTTTAGACGTGTCTGTTTGCCATTAAATAAACATCCCCGAAGCATCCCGGTAGTTATTAGCGCCCCACTCGAGGTTTGCTGATACGGCACGCAGGAAGGGAGCAAAATCAATTTCATTTTTCGACACGTGCTAATGTTATGGTTATAACCGCAAACCTTAGATGCAAGTGCAGGCACGCTTGCCCCTGTTATTCAAATTGTTATTGAATAATCATTTTTAAAAAGAACTTTGTGAAGTTGGTTTGAGTTTGGCTGGGATCATGTAGTCTTTAATCTACTAATTGTCTGACAAGAAAGATTACATTCACGCGCACAAAAATCAGTGGCTTGTTAAAAAAGGCTTTGAGGCAGTTATGATCAGATTGTGTTTAATGTTCATGCAGCATCTATTAGCATAGACAATTTATACTAAATACTACTAATAATAAAAAAATATTTTTACCACAACAGCAATAAATTGTGATAGAAAATATAGATATTCATGCATCCTTCCAAAATACTAATAACGCGTAGAATCATATGTGAAGCGTATCGTTTAGCCCATTGAGAGAGGTCCTGTAATCCATTCTGATATCCTCGTTTTCGTTCAAAGTCCACTCGTTTCGTGTCATTACAGCAAAGCGAACAGATATACACATTTCCCAAGCTTCTTCTGTCTGTTCACAAACTATTACAACCCTTATTGCTTTAACTTTATGGTTGAAAATCAAAGGGTTTTTGTAATTGAATCTACAGATTTAGTGGCCTTCCGAGCCATGTTTTACTGCGATTGATTCTGTCCGCAAGACGGACGAAAGGTTGGGGCTCGTTTGTAACTTTTTAATTTGGTATCTAATAAAAAATGTATGGACCTATTAAGGACTGGCTTTGATTTCGTTTCAAGCAATAAAGTCAATGTTAACTGTTTCGAATTGGTGGTGAATAAACAAAACTTGAAATGCTGAAACTGATGTGATTCTTTGATACTTTAGGTAAAACTTGAGTTGATTAGGAGAAAACTTTCCAGACAGACAAGACCAATAGCTTTGGGTTACGAAAGTCTTGTCACTTTATTAAAAAAACAAACAATCAAGTAAAAGAACGGAACAAAAAGAAGATACTTCACTGATAAGAACATTACCATAATTTTAATTGATGTACGAATTTACAAAACGGCTACGCCAAACGGGCTCAACCCAGTCCGACAGTGGTGAGACGAGACTATCCCCCACTTATCTAATTTTATTGTCACTCGTCCGACCCTCTGCTACAGAGCCCGTCGAAGAAAACTAGAAAATTCTTGTCCTCTTTTATTTTATCTAAGAAGGACATCTTTATTCGCCAGCAGTTAAACTCAATTTAACATCTCAGTCGTAAGATAAATGATGCCCTGAGGCTGAGCGAGATATAAAATTGGTGCCTTAAAAATTTGGGCACGCTACCTTTACATTCGAAAATATGATATGAACTGAGCTAAGTACCTGATCTGAATTTAAGAGATGATTATACCTAAGACAGAATTTCATATTCGTATTCACTTACTAATAGGTATGTTTTAGTATATTTCTTTTACCAGAGGGTATTACCTATTATCTATAGTAGTAAGTACGTACAGTCGAACATAGCGAATAAGCAAAACATCAAAGATAAGAGGCTGTCTTGGTGTAACGTTTTTTTAATCTCCCCTTTGTTTGCGTACATATTTAATTTTATACTCTTCATACCACACCCTTTGTATTATAATATTTCTTAACGTCAGCTGAAAGTATTTCGATTCAACTGCAGATATATTTTATTAGAAAAAATACAAATTTACAGCAAAACATTTTAGATTTAAAAGCATTGTGATAGGTGAAAACTTTATGTTAGATACTATTAAATTTCAGAAACAAAGCATATTGAAGTTCCCGTATTTTTGAGTCACTTATTACATCATATTATTTTTACATCAGTATATTAGAAATAAATTACTTTAGAGCCTCTACCATCTCTAACATCCAATTACTTCAAAATATAAAAATTAATACTCTAGGTGTATGCAAACAAGCGCACTCAGAACTCATCACTCCGGTGCGTTAGTTATGATAATTGGAACATTTGCTCTGCGGATTGTCTGAAATCGGGTACTCTAATAATAATGGGTTCGGAACGCCAGTGCACTGTTTGTATTTACGCTTCCAATGTAATTTAATGCTCTCAGTGATACTGATTGACGTTTTACTACACGAATATATTTTCCCTTTTTCGTAGTAAAATTTATTTCCGTCCGACTCTTCTTTTATTATTTTTGTAATTCTAAGTTATCAATCTTTATTTTTTTAAGTAAATAGGTACTTACATTTAGTATTTTCCAAAGCTTCAAGACCGCACAGTGGATAATACCTACACTTAGTCAGTCTTAAACTCCGACACTTTTCTTCCAAATCTTAGCACTATATCTAACGGGATATGAGTTCTAGACGGGAAAATCAGACTTAGCACTAGCTTCAAAACAAAGTCAGCACAGAAAATAATTCTAAAGTCATGTTCCCATTTTAGTTCGACCATTTCTCATTCTATTAACGTACTGGTTCTAATTAAAAGTAAAAAAAAAATAACTTCGAAGTAATGATTTGTGGTCGAAAACGTTAATTTGATAGAAATGTCATTCACTTCTATGAACTGGGCCTATGAGTAAAAGTAAAAATTAGCAGTGACAACACATACCTAGCTCTAATAAAAAAAGTTCAATTAATGTAACTTACACTTACATCACATTTTATAAATTTACTATACTATGTAAAAGTTTATTACTTGTTGTTGTATATTTTATCTTTTTGTTTTAAATTTCTTTGTTTATTCCAAATTTAATGAAGGTAAATTTATTAATTGTATTCTGCGAACTAAATATTATGGGCATGATGTAATCGCTCATAGTAGGTTGTTGCAATTGTTTATCTTTATTTATTGTGTACCTTGTAGCAACCAGTTTGCAAACCAATAAATAAAAAAAGTCGTTTATATTCGTCTCCGTTCGTAGCTTTTTAGTTTGCTTAAAAAAATGGTAAGACAATAACGATATCTTCCATTTAGATCAGAAGAATCTTCAGATATATCTATTTATGAGAGTTCTCTTGTCAAGAGAAGGATTTTTCCAGACTATATTTTGTGCTTAGTACTTGGAGCCACAATGAAAGCGGAATTTTCCACAACGTGCACTAGTCATCAGTCAGATGAAGTGGCTCTCTCCTTAGCGCTGACAAAGAGGTGAAATCCATTCAGCACTGCTCTAACTTCTGAGCTATCGCATTTGTTCTCGTGTTTTTACCCGACAGCGGCGAAGCGTTAGGGTTATGATTTTGACCGGTACCTATGTAGGTATTATGTTCTACTGATCTCTCATAATTTCTAAATTATCCTACTAGATCAAACGTCTTGGTCGCCAGCTTTTTGTAGACTATGTGATGTCATGTAAAATTTGAAACAACGTCATATAGAGGGTATAAAATCATGACCTCAAAAAATATTTATTTTTTTATGAGTATTTTTACGGTTTTGTTAAATTTAAAATAGAAAAAATAACCTCATTCGGACAAGGGTCTCCTGTTTAAAATATAAAAGGGTTTGGAGCTTACTGCGGCGTTACAGGATTTTACGTTTTAGGTCAGCAATGTTTTAGACAGCTGTCGAAAGGCAAATTTACTTAAGTTATTATCTGCTAAAACTTAATTCATAATTTCCTTAGATTTGAAATTTCAATAAAACGATGCAAGGTCAAGTTACTTAACTTAAGTTAAAAGTAAAAATAAAAAAGTTTCATCTGATTTTCTTGCTTCCTGTAAAAATAGCGGATTTATAGACGCTCATAAAATTAAATATACCTATTGGTCCGATTTAAGTGTATTAAAAAAAATAGTTCATACAGTTAAATTATTCACGTTTAAATACAGATTATGTATTACCATACATCATATCATCATACATCATAATCATGTGTATCATACCTGATACACATGATTATGGTTAGATCTAATTATACTTATTTATTTGTTTCTAATGTAACATCTTCATTTGTTCATTTATCATTTCATTTGCGATGAAAAATTAAATTAGCAATAAACTTTGAACTATACATAATTTTTAATTTATGGTGATTTGATTACAATTTACAATTAATTTTACATAAATGGCGGCTGATTCAGTGTTGTAAAATGAACCAATGTAATATTACCACAGAGCAGAAAAATGGCACTTTTTACTCTGTGGATATTACAAACTATACATGGGCGCTGTAAAACTGAAATTCACCTACGAACTCGAAGTCAATAGCAATGAAACAATCGTAAACTGTTGCGTTAGCAAAACTTGGAATATCTTCTCTATTACTTCGGACGCAGCAGTTTGACAGCGGTATGACAAACGAGAGGGTGAAACGGAACGTTGCCAATCACAGATATATAATAGCAAGCTAGATACCACATACCGTGAGACTATATTTAGCATGTCCTTTATTTGTACACCGCCGCATCAAGATCGGAGTGGAAAACCATTTAAGAGGCATACGTTCAGTAGTGGACGCAAATATGCTGAGAAGAAGGAGAAGAAGATATTTTTACACGTATAAAGTGGCAGTCAACTGCGGCACCTTATTTTTAGATTGATTTCGATAGGTATTTAATAAAAGGTAAAAATGCCAAATTGTGCGTGCAGCTATTTATTGTCATTTATTGCTACATGTCATGTAAAGCCGCGCAATGGTGATATTTTCTTCATCGTGTAAAAAAATACACATTTATTGAAAATGCGGTATCTAGCCTTATTATATACTCTGTGATGAAATTCATAAAGTAAAAGTGCATTGAACATCGCAATCCCCTTGTGTCGCTCCAGTAGCCACTCGGCTTGACTGATGACCCAACGTTTCTGCCCGACGCGATTGTTCCCGCCAAAAAGAAAAAGTTTAAGACTTTTTAATTCGCTCTTCTTGTTTTCACTACGCTGGCGTCCGGAACATGAATTTTAGATTATGGTTTCATAAACTTTTTCTCTTCGTAATCCCCATTTTCTGCTTAGTGGATTTGATTTAACTTGCCCATTGCCGATATATGAGAATAAGCTTTTTTGTAAGAATATTTGAAAGGTTTTGTTTACGTATGATATTGGCGAATTTCTTTGTAAGGTTTTTTTTTTGTTTTATAAAAAAAAAATACACGAATAAGCAACGACGCACAGTGAATCGCGTGGAACAATCTAGCTGCGAAAAATTATTTTGGCGTATAAAACAGCTCTTATTAGTTAATTACAGTATATTCAGCTTTATCTATACATATAATAAAACAGTAAAAATATTTTGTCTGTACATTTAGTATTTTTGACTAAAATGGATAGAGGGACACTTAAAAAGAATAATAGAAAGCAAAAAAAATTTTTTGGAATTTCTTGTCTGTCTGTCTGTCTGTCTGTCTGTCTGTCTGTCTGTCTGTCTGTCTGTCTGTCTGTATGTATGTACGCGTTTCACGCAAAAACTACTGGACGGATTTGAATGAAACTTTTTTTGTTGTATAGCTATAAAGTCTGGGCAACATATAGGCTATAATTGATTTTGAAAACTGGAACACCTGATGAAGAACCATAACAGAACAGCTAAACTATAAGAAATATGGAAATGGTGCCTTAACAAAAGTCGTTCAACCTGATGAGCATTTTCTGCTGACGTATAAAAATTTGAAGATTTGGAACATCTGATGAAGAACTGCAAGAGACCAGCTACACTATAACATATATGGAAATGGCGCCTTAGTAAAAGTCGTTCAACCTGATGAGCATTTTCTGCTGACGTATAAAAATTGAACATATGGAACATCTGATGAAAAGCTTCAAGAGACCAGCTACACTAAAACATATATGGAAATGGCGCCTTAGCAAAACTTGGTTAATCTGATGAACATTTTCTGTAGACGTATAAAAAACGAAAATCCGAAACATCTGAAACAGTTTGGAACACAAAAATCATCTAAGCGAAACTTACGCGGGCGAAGCCGCGGGCGACAGCTAGTTAGTTAGCTATTAACGTATTTCTGATGTTGGAAATAAATAAAAAAAAAAACATTGGTACTTAAATACCCATGTAATTGAAATGATAGTTGAAAAACAGTGAGAGAATCATTCACTAATCACCATAATTACTATAAATAAGTAAAGCAGATAGGTATAAAGTTTAAACAATGGCACAGGTTGTGTTCAAAAATATTTTTTCAGTTTTAAATTTACGTTATTATTTTACTTAGGTATATTTAAACCTTACATTAAACTTAAGCTCAAAAGAAAGTGAAAGTAGTACACAATTTATTCATCTTCATCTGATTCGGTACAGACTCAAATATCTTGGTCGTGATAGCAATCCTGCTTTGCTGTTATCTGTTGCTCAATTTAGCTGGGAGTGATACTGGGTTGAAAAGTTGTGATTTCGAATAAAATAGTTCTGATATTTTTGAGAGGGGCTTCGCGATACATCGATTACTGAATCAGAGGAAAGCATATTCAGAAGTTCCTATTGGTTTGAATTATAAATCTTTTACATGTATTCGAAATCCTAAAACGCCGACAATCTTTATTCCTAGCCTCCTGAGGTTCTTCAGAAAGCAGGCCAATTGGGAGAATGCAGGATCCTATGAAATCTCTTTCGTGATGCAAAGTTTTTCTGGTCTGCCAGGAGTCTTAGTACTTTCAGTTTCGTCTGCAGAATCCTCACAACCTAAAGCAGTGAAGTAAATAACTTCGCCCTCCAGCCACTCCTTCTACTTCAACATAAATCTTAGAAAAAACAACATAGATTTCAATTTTATAATTTTTCTCTCACATGATCAAGACAAGAAGTGACCAATTAAGTAATGTTGAAGTCATCAAGTATTTTAGCGTCTTTGTGTGATCAACAAAATTTCTATTTTTTCTCCATTTTCGATTTAAAAGTGTGCAAATATGTATTCTTTCAATATTTGAGATCCTATTTATGAATAATAAAGCCTAAAATAGCTTTATTGCGATTATTTTGGCTGTCGATTGCATGTAGTTCAAAGAATTCCGTTTGGGTCAAAAAATACCTCCCACCTAAAAAATAAATAAAAAAAATATGATGCAAAGTCGTGTGAAATGTACTGACATAAAAAAATGAAAGTATATAACATAAGCTTTCATTTGTGGTAGAAATTGTAATGACACTTTGGTATACTCATAATTAGATTGTCTAAAATATATAAGAAACTTGACTTATTTCGTAAAAAAAGAAACCTCCTTTTTTCAACTCTCATAAACAAAATTATAACTAGTTAACGGGTTAAATAAAAATAGTATCAATAAGTACACACCTTCAAAGCTGTCTCTCATTTTTATCAAAATTTTTGGACACTTATAAATATAAATAATAAATATTCCCGTAAGATGCGTCGAATGCAAATTGATGACATGTTTAATGCAACTTTATATATCCACTTTGAGCGCTCATTACTCGGTGGTGATAGAAGTTAGGTGATTAGTGAATGCATTTTTTTAATCGGTGGACTATCAGGAATCATACTGACTCATCATCAGACTGTTTCATGAGTTTCTTTCGGCATTTCTTCTCAGCAGTGGTCGTTCCGAAATGCTAGTAGTTTGTAGCTTTGAGACATAAAATATTATGATTAAATAATTAGTTATCGACGTGAAAAAGAGCCTTCTTTGAAGGCCAAGTTTCAATAAAAAAATTTGACTTTGACTTTGACATAATTGAGATCTCATTGATCGCAGTATTGGGTTGACTTTTTCGCGGCTAAATTGGGCAAAAAGTTCAAAGTTGAGCAAACAAAAAAAATCATCACAAGTACAATATTCCTCATGGGTAATATTTTTATCTAGATGCTGAATTATTCAGCATCTAGATAAAAATATTTGTAGAGTGTTCGAGGGGCGCCAAGCAGAGCCTTTGTTATAACAATGTAAGTAGCTGTCAGTAAGGGGCTCCGAGGAGACTGCCGTCACGCCCGCGGCTGTCTGCCAGCCCTCGCTGATTTGCATCCAGCCAGCACATGAGTTGACATAGTTGCAGAAGGTGACTACTCATAAAAATCTTTAAGAAAGTTATAACAATGTAAGTAGCCGTCAGTAAGGGGCTCCGAGGAGACTGCCGTCACGCCCGCGGCTGTCTGCCTGCTCTCGCTGATTTGCATCCAGCCAGCACATGAGTTGATATAGTTACAGAAGGTGACTACTCATAAACATCTTTAATAAAGTTATAACAGTGTAAGTAGCCGTCAGTAAGGGGCTCCGAGGAGACTGCCGTCACGCCCGCGGCTGTCTGCCAGCCCTCGCTGATTTGCATCCAGCCAGCACATGAGTTGATATAGTTTCAAATGTTTACTACTCACCTTCACTCACACGCACGCACGTATCTTTATATTTGTATTAATCATTTATTTAGTTATATAAATCATGTGACTTTCCTTGTGTGTCCTTGATTTTTCCTGACTTGTGTGGTGCCAAGATCCAACATTAACAGTGCAGGTGTTAAAAACAGGGGAAAAATAATAAGCACTCCATAGTTTGGGGAGCAGAAAGACCACAACCGTATAAAATTTGTAAAGTAAATATAGATGATAATTTTATCCTTTGGTCATTACCAACCATCATAAATTTTATTAACATCGTCTATAAGCTTAAAAAAATATAAGTAGGACCTAATGCATATAATTTACCTCTGTTTGTCAGTATTCGATCATGCAGTGACAGCTAGCGACACACAAGACAAATGAAATACAGCGTGCTCAAAATTGTTTGCTACAACTACAAACTACAACCCACTACTTTACAAGGCTGCCTTTGAATTTATGTACTAATTCTATTTTGAAACGTAATCTTTGTGAGTTATTGTCTCTAAGATGCCTAACTTGGTGTAATAAGGCTGAATAATAAACGAGATGATTAGGCAGTTCATGACTTCATTTGTTTGAGTTTCCTACTATACCACAATATTAATATCACAATTTTGGTATTATGAGATATTATTATACTGTCACATAGTATAGTAAACATACCCAGTTATGCTCATAGTATACATATCATATCTACTGGCGTATCATATCTATTTTGACTTATTATTTAATTATTTTAGCTAAAATAATTATGATAGACCATTTAACCATTTTAAATACGAGTATAAACGATAAATAGTAACCAGCCCTTGGATGCTCGCAAACATAAAATATCTTTGCGAACCAAAATAGAGTTAGACCAATATTGGGAGGGGAATTATATCAGACTACTGCACCCCGAGGTTCTACTCATAATGGAATTTTATTTTAGTTTGTATGATGAAACTGAGTAAGTTTATGCATATAGAAATCTTTAGCAAAAACTGAAAACCTACTCAGTTTAATCATTCAAACTTACTGCGAAAAGTTAGTTAGTGGAGAAAAAGTGACCCTATATACCTTATATAAACTGGCCTAAAACATTTCTCAAAACATAAAAAAGTAGCGAAAACTAGCGCATATCATTACGCGAAAAAGGTATTCAAAAATGAACGTGAGCTCGCGTCACTCAAACTCGTATACGAGCATGTTGCAGTGTGAAACTTTTCAATTGGCATAAAGTTCCTCTGGCGGCGGCGTCTGATCAAATTATTACTATGTTGCGGTTGCTGCTGCTATATCAGGAAATTCATAGTGTACGTAATATAGTTGACATCTAGACAGGAGGTTAAAATCAGAAATAGCTCCTTTAGTAGTAGGATTGATTTGGTTACTCACTTATTGTGGTCAATAACTGTATACTTGGCAATCAAGTGGTTATTCTAGTATTATTTGGAGAATATTATTTTATTACCTTTACAAGATGTACATAAAGAGAGACTTATGAAATGTAGAGCTAAAAAATTAAACTCAATCCAGATTAGCAATAAGTACATGATTGAATTTGAATTTCGTATGGCTTATTTTGCATATAGGTAATAAAACTGTGGGGCAATGACTTTTCTCAAGACTCAAAGGCAAAAAGTCGTATAAAGGTGACATAAGTAGCCCGATAACACTTACTGAAAATTCGAAATTGGCAAGAATTGCTGTATTTGTAAATGTATTTCGGTTGAGTTTATATAGTACTAGAATGGGCCTGGGACATTGTACGCGTGGGACTTTTGGGAAATAATAATAATAATAAATATCGTTTACTAGCTTTTGGTCGCGGCTTTGCCCGCGTGAACTTCCCACGGAAGCAGTCCTTTTTCCCGGGATAAAAGGTACCCTATGTCCTTCTCAATACTTCCAACTATGTGTATGCGAAATTTCAGGAAGATCGGTTCAGTAGAAAGAGCGTGAAGAGGTAACAAACAAACAAACAAATAAATAAATAAACAAAAAAAAACACTTTCAAATTTATAATATTAGTTAGGATTTTTCTCTTACAAGGGTGTTTATTCATTTATATACAGTCTTGTTTACCCTTGGTTAGAGACTAGCTCCTGAAATAGGTTCCCTTAGGAACCTGTGCTACAGGTAGCTAAGCCCCTCCCTCGGTTTACATTTGGTGTTTTCTTGCCATTGGTGGACACAAAAGTTGGTAAAATCCTGTAAGAGACACTAGTGAAAATAGAAAAGAAGTAGGTACTAAAAATAAAGATAATCGTCGAATGTTATTCGAATTCGAAATCCTCTCTTAGTGCTCCTCAACATGTAGGTGTACATGCCAAATTTCAGCTTCCTAAGCCCAGTAATTTTGGCTGTACTTTGTCTGTACAGCATATTTTCTAGTTCTTAAATCATACGAATTCTTTGATTATTATGTATATTCATTAAAATTATAAAACATTAATAATAATATAATCCAACCAAGATCCACAGGTCAAGTCCTGTCAGTAGTTCTGCATAACAACCGCCTCAGCCGGCAAGTCGAACTTGCGTTCTAAGTAAAGGGAATTGCCTCAACTTCGCCGAGAGCCCTTCGCTCGCAGGTTGTTACTAACAAGATTACTTGCTCCTGTTTAAACTGTTAACGGCCTTCTGATTCAACTAGCAACGACTTTTTGTCGGTTTCGGGTTAAAAGGTTGATGATAATTGATTTATTGAAAGTCGCCACTGAATTCCAAAAATAGAATTGACAAAACGATAAATTTTTTCGTCACCTTTATGTCCCTAGCTCAAGGGTTATCAGGGGGCACGGCAGTGCCCCCGCCAAGTCGAGCGCGAAGCAAACACTGCCGTACCATCCTTTACTGGAACCATTTCGCCGCATTTTCAGGCCCCTATTTGAGAACCTTTGGATAAGACCAGAACGAAGAAATTTTCGTCATCCAGTAAGCTATAATCACATACTTAAAATCCAAAATTTCAAGTCTGTAGGTCATTTAGTTCCGAAGTTAAGCGAAAGCAAAGTTTCGCATTTTCGACACTCACTCACTCATGATCATCAAAATAGAACTAGTACTTCCCATAAACTCAGAGAGCTGAAATTTGGTACAGAGTTAGGTTTTAATGGCCACATAAAGGGAAAACTATAAAAACTAGGATAATCGAAGATCTGGAGTACCTGGTGACCCTGATTAGAAAACACAAGAGCCCAACCAAACTATTAGAGATCGACATACCGCTTTTACAAAAAATATTCAACTTGGTGGGCCGCTTCATTTGATGTCAAAAATCGAAGGTCTGAAGTTTCTCATGAAGAACACTCAGCTGGTCTCAGCTGTATTAGAGATTACCATATCTCTATGGCAACGCCCCCTTCTATTGCTACATAGAAAAATCGACTGTCATTGCAAAAGTCCAGCGTAGAGGGACACATCTTCTTATTTAATCTAGCCTATAGCCACTTTTGAGCGAATGTCTCCCCTTCTGCTTAATCATAATAAAAGAGTAATTACATTTTTATTAGTTTTATTACTACCATAATAATTACATTTTTATTTTTAGTGCTTCTTCGTCTAAGTATTAGTTTTAGTGCTTCTCCATCGGATTCTGTCCTGGGCAATGCACTTTGCTTCCGACCAGGAGAGAACGACTGCCTTTCCGCTGCAACTGTACGCCGCCGCCAGGTTTGCTTGGGTCGACTAACTTTTCTTTTGTCCTGTGGTATCCACTCGAGAGCTTGCCTAGTATATGGGTCTCTTCGAAGCGTGTGGCCGATCTACATTATGGCCGTTGCACATTTCTCAGAGCTCACGCTTGGAGATGATCTCTGGCCAGAAAATGCCAAGTATTTGCCATACGCGTTACCTCTATAATACGTTATAACCATACATATTCATCGGGATATTGTACCCAGTTGTATTTCGATTGTACTTAAAAGACAAATTTTTCGTTGTTGTCTGTTTTCATTTTGCTTTTAAGAGTTGCCCGCTTCTTCAAAAATTACCCTAAGTTCAGT
Organism: Ephestia elutella; assembly: GCA_018467065.1. Classification (NCBI taxonomy): domain Eukaryota; kingdom Metazoa; phylum Arthropoda; class Insecta; order Lepidoptera; family Pyralidae; genus Ephestia; species Ephestia elutella. Next base: position 15,103,648 of record CM031568.1, on the reverse strand, counting down.
ATGAACAATTGAAAATATTATGCCTCCTAGTGCTTGATGATGAAAATATGGTTATCAACTTGCATGAGGCCCCAATTATGTCGAAAATGGGTAATGATTATGGTGGTTTAAATGATATTGTTACATTTAAATTGTCGAAGTGCTGAGGAATGAATAAAAAATACTCATCAAGTATATTTTGGCCCTTAATTTAGGGCTAAAACCCTCAATTTGATAACACTGATCAAGTGTCAAATAAAAAAATCCCTACATATCAAATTAACAAACGAAATTTTATTTACTTTTGTTTGGGGTAAGCCACAAGTTGGAAACCCTGCTCGTGATAGGCCAAGAATGACAGACAATAACCATTTTTTTTTAATTTATTTGGTCTCTGGTTTTTTAGTACACTGACTGTATTATTGCATGGGAAAAATAAAACTTCGATGAAGTTCTTATTTTTTCCTTAGAATCCAGCTAATTTTCAGTTATTCCTTACAATATTCCATGGAAGTAATAAGTACTTTGTACAACAAAGTACTTACTACTTCCATGCAATATTCTGTGGAATAAATTTCTAGAACATAGACATAGGAAAAAAAATCAATTAAACATTTTTTTGCTGTGTTTTTTTCATAGACATAGGAAAAAAAATCATTCTTTAAATATTCTTTAAATTAAACAATTTTTTGCTAGCTCTATGGTCTAAAATTCTAGTAACCAATCTTTATGGGTATGGTATGGTCATGGAAGTAATAAGTACTTTGTACAACGGTATGGTTCATCTCATAAATGTTGACTTCAGGAGTATAAAAGCTCAAGCTTCAGCGATCACCGAATACAACCGGGCGTTAATACCGCTCCGATCTTACAGAAATGAAACGGTCTAAACCGTCTAAAAGATTAAATAATGAACGCGAATGGGCAATACGAAAAACTGTTGCTTACTGTACAAGAATCAGAACCGGAAAAAAAGAAAAGAAAGATTTGTAATAATAATAAAACTACTCCTAAAAGAAAAAAAACTGTGTCAAATAAAAAAATTTAATAAAATAAATCAATATGTCCACGTTTCTACAAAAAGAACTGAAATCCCACCAAAAACATTCTGTAAAAAACTAGCCAAGTCTCGATGGAGCTGTTTGTTTATCTCTAAAAAGTAATGAAATCTAGACAAAGTCGTTCCAAGTCTAAGGTTCCTTACTGCGATTTCTTTATTATTATATTTAATGTTGTGTGACTTGGCCGTTGAACATTCTTTATACGTTAGTGGCTTTATCAAGCCTACAATTGACTGGTTATTGAATCAACGTTTTCCAAGTGGCAATTTTCCATCGTCATTGTGTAGCGGTTTTGGCGACAGATTAGTGCAATGGTGTCATGGAGCACCGGGTTTTGTACCCTTGTGCACCCTTCAACGGCCAAGTCACACAACATTAAATATAATAATAAAGAAATCGCAGTAAGGAACCTTAGACTTGGAACGACTTTGTCTAGATTTCATTACTTTTTAGAGATAAACAAACAGCTCCATCGAGACTTGGCTAGTTTTTTACAGAATGTTTTTGGTGGGATCGTATTTACGCTCACTAGTTCGCTCTACTGGAGAATATGTTCATGTCAATGGTTACAATACTGTCATTTGAATTTGACACATCGACATTGACAACGTCTGACAGATGTCAGATGATTCATATGTGCTGACATCTGGTGGAATATTTGAACGCAATAGCTCTCATTGCGCACACTCAAAATGCAAATTCGAATAGAATTATTATTTGAATTTATGTATAATGCTAGCATTCCATCAAGCGCAGGTTGTTTGTCTGTTTATTAGTAATATTACTTTTTATAGTACCTGTAGGACGGCAAACGAGCAAGCGGGTAAATGGAAACGGATGGTAAATGATCATCGCTACCCGCAGACAACTGCAACAATAGAGGTACCTATCACACAAGAGTGTTGCCTGCTGCCTTTCAAGAAGACGTAGACTCGTTTTTTGTAGGTTTCAATATCGTATAGATTCTCTACTTTTTAATTTTTTTTTATTTTACATATATAAAACTTAATTGCACAAAATTTTAAAAACTATGTACATACTAGCTGTCACCCGCGGCTTCGCCCGCGTGAATTTCGCTTAGATGAAAAATCTTTTTGTGTTCCAAACTGTTTCAGATGTTTCGGATTTTCGATTTTTATACGCGTCTACAGAAAATGTTCATCAGATTAATCAAGTTTTGTTAAGGCGCCATTTCCATATATGTTATAGTGTATCTGGTCTCTTGGAGCTTTTCATCAGATGTTCCATATCTTCAATTTTTATATGTCAGCAGAAAATGCTCATCAGGTTGAACGACTTTTGTTAAAGCACCATTTTCATATTTCCTATAGTTTAACTGTTCTGTTTTGGTTCTTCATCAGCTGTTTCAGTTTTCAAAATCAATTATAGCCTAAATGTTGCCCAGGCTTAATAGCTACACAACAAAAAAAGTTTCATTCAAATCGGTTCAGTACTTTCGGAGATTAGCGTGATCATACATACAGACAGACAGACAGACAAGAAATTACAAATTTTTTTTTTGCTTTCTATTATTCTTTTTAAGTGTCCCTCTATTCATTTCAGTTAAAAATACTAAATGTACAGACAAAATACTTTTACTGTTTTATTATATGTATAGATATTGTACTTAACGCTATTTAATTTGTATAAGTGACCCTGACTACTATTTATTTTATTTATTTATTTAAAACTTTATTTTCTCTACCAGTCAACCATTAGAACTAAACATTACCACTACATTATTATAAATCAAAGCTAAATAATGTAGTGTAGGTCTTTTAGGATTAGCCTAAATAACGGTTTCGTGATAAGCAAGTTTCTAACACCCTCCAAAACTTTTACATTAACTGTTAAATAACACCCAGCGCTACAGTTAGAGCTAAAACAAAGTTATAAATAAAGTGGTATTTAGCTGCCCCATGTTGAATTAAAATTAAGAAGAGAGATACAATTTTTTTATTAATTTCCTACCATTAATAGTCAATATGGAAACCTTGAATCAGACTAGATTCAAGGCTTGATGAGATCGAAATCAGTTGGTTGAGAAATTGTACATATTTTTTTTTTAAATGTACGAGCAAACAACGAAAAACAAATCTTAATTACGTCAGAACTCAGTATCTTGTCAATATCCAGTTTCTTTACAAAATTTATCAGATCTAAAATAACTTACATATTTTTCGCAACAATAAACTAGATTTTGAGATCCCTCTAAGAGCTGCAACGTAAACATTTACAAGCAGAAATTATGACGCTCTCTTGAACTAGGTGAGGGTTGAGGGTGTCTCGTAATTTTCTTATCTTAATTAAACTTCCGACTTGTTTTCTGCTTCAACATTCTTTCAAAACCAAAAGTAATTCGGTGTAGTATTACAACAACATGTTAATGTATGTAATTTAACTTTTTGAGAAAAATAAAGACTATGTTCACGGGAGTTTGTAGAGAACACTAAATAGTGTGAAATTAGCTTAAAAATCTTTGTTGGCTGACTTATTGCTGCTGTACATTTAATTCTTATATTAATACAATTTCATTAATGCCTTTATTTTGGATTTAGGTAGTTTGTTACTTGTGCAAGTGCAGGCTAGAAAATAGTGCTTAGTATGCTAGGTTTGACCATGACTCCAAGAAGAAAAGAAAAGACGATTAAAAATATCATAGAAATAAAGTGTGTACAAAAATACAACAGATGACAAGGAATTGGACAAAATTCACGGTAAAATAGCAAATAACGACAAAAACGACGACGGAAGCGATAGGAAGCCAATAACGACAGAAGCCGAATCGAACTGTATTGGGTGTCTTGGTGTTACTCAAATTACGCAAACTTCACGCCGACTAACAATGGTACAACTGAAAACAAGGACTTCCGCAGACTAATGATCAACATTCTGATGGAGCGAGTTGCAGGTGTGCTCGTGTTGTATCTAATTTTCCATTTGCACTTTTTTTAATGATAGCTGAGTATTTTAGAAAAGGGTGAAAATTGAAGTGTACATTTTTACACGACTGACCAAAAAAGGAGTGTTATGTTTTCTGGGTTCATGTATGTAAGTATGTAAGTTTCTTTATTCTACAATAAGTCCAGAACGGCTTAACAGTATTTGATGTGAGAGGTATTGTTAGATTCCTTGCATTCCTACGAGTGACATAGGATATGTAAATTGTCAGTCGTGTTTTTTATTTTTATATAATTAGATTGCTTGACTTATTTTTTCAAGTATTATGTTACTTTGCAATTACATGTCCTCTTTGGTGACCTCCCTAAGTGTATGCAAAGGTACTGACTTACCCCACCAAATAATTTGGATAGTACTTGTAGGCCTAAGGTTATATTAGTTTGTGGAAAAATAATATTGTCACTACTAATGAAATAAGTTAGGCTTTCTTTTATGCCAAGTATAGTTGATCTTATAAATTGAATTTGTGTTCTTGGTTTGGCAGCATTAAAAACTTATAAAGTTACAATCGGTAATATTAGATCGATGTTTATTTATAGCGATGAAGTCAAAATTATTGGTGCAAAAGGGAATAGTGCAGGTATACCAACAGAGTATTAATTTGATCAATGCCATCAAAGTTCGCGAAACTCGTAAGCAAGTCAAACTGCTGACTTACTCGTCCTAACCAAGACACAAACTGTTACAGTTTTAACTGCTTACTGCCATAGTAGACTAAACAAATTTGATTGACTGTACCTAAATGTATAGTATAAATTCTGTAGTTACTAACTGTACTACACTGTTACTGTTCTGTTCTGTAGTTACCTGTATGTATAGTATAAATTCTGTAGTTACTAACTTTCTTCACCATGTACTGTTTTGGAGAATAAATACATTTTTTACTTACTTACCTAAATATTTGTTTGTTTGTATTGGATTAAAGCCAATATCATTTTACCGACTTGGCCAAAATCTAGACCGAGGAGAATAGACGATATGTTTTATTCCCAAAAATCATGCTTATCATGGAAAATGAATTTTCGCCTTGGTAATGTCGCAAAAAAATCTAATAAGCTACGCATACACGTTGCATTTGTTCTACTAATAATATCCAATGAAAAGTTTTACCCAATTCAGTCTATGCAAACTGGTCCTAAGTAAATTTAATAAACAGATTCAGAATGTGTTGTGTTATTACAGGACCAAATCCCAGATGAACCGGGGGAAGACAACGCACCATGTTTCTGCGATAAAGAAAACAAACAAATACATAGTACAATGCTAATGCGGAATTTTTAATAAGGGCACAAATTGACCTAACAACTAAATCGTGGACACATGTAAAGAAAACCCCTTTGATAATCCCCTCTATTTTCAAGGTCGGCTAAAACGTATTTCACATTTTCAAGACATGAATATTCAACAACAGACCGCACATTTTACAAGTTACAAACAGACGACATCGATTAAATCAATTGGCCATGTCGACAATCGGGATTCGCTTGTCAATCGACTACAAGCCGAGAACACAATTTGTACGCACCAGGGGACTGACGTGGCTGGTATGAACTGGTATGAACTGGTATCGCCGGGTGTCACCACCACTTAGGGCTGTGTCGGACACCGCGCGTTCGCAGCTGACATATGATGGGTATGATTTTATTGGCAGCGAAGGGCGATGCAATGTTTTCAGGTTGATTTGTTCCGGTTTTGAATTTTATTGTTAGTAAATTTGTATTGTAACTTGATATTAAAATTAGTTAAAATCCTGAGTAATTCAACTCGTTGAATGGCGTTGAGTCAATAATGGCAAAGAAGTTTCTTCTGTTTTAATAAAATGTATAGAAAAGCTTATCCCACTATTTAGCAAATGTAAAAGATTTATCACTACTCATATATGTTGTCCAGTTTCATTCCATCTGAATTACAAAAAATAATAGAGAACAATGATAATGGGCAAAAACGCTTTAGAGAGTTCAGTTGATAAAAAAAAAGAATGGGAATTATAGCGAATGGAACTTAACCCAATAGGAAATATTTTTTTTGGGGAATCCGCCTCTACAGTCCAAAACAGTGACATGTGGTAAACCAGCTAATTGCATAAAAGTCACCCTCATCCATTAGCGTAAGGAAATTGAGCATCCCACGTCCCCACCAGATATCGGATTTCGGTGATCTACCTAACACTGATCAATTCTGAGCGAGACAATCAAATTTCCCATCGTCTGGTTTCTATTCCATTTTTGTCATATTTTCATTCATTCCCCTAAACCATAGTTGTCCTGTGTTACAAGAAGGTAATCTCAATTATAAACCAATTTTATTTTCATGTTGCATTGCGAAATATATACATAAAATATTATCCACTTTCTTACGCTTCCGTAGTATTTTAGGTAAAAATCGTCGTATTGTTTGAGAACTGCTTAATGAAATATTTTAATAGTTACTATATATTTAGTTCGTAAATTCAAACTTTTGCGTAAGATTGGATTGTTTTCATGGTTTAAATTATTAATTATTGCATTTGTATTAGGACATAATTAAAAATTGAAAAATATGTAATTTTACTTTAAATATGTAACTTTTAAAAGTTTAAATATAATAATTATGGATACTTAGCAACTAAAATTAAAAATACAAACTTACATTACTAATGTTTGTTGATTTCTTTGTTGTTTTTTTAAGTTACATGATATACTTACAGATACGTAAATAACATAAAAAAATATTCCGATCAATGATTATGACATTCTGGTCATCATTATTTACTATGGATGCGGAATTATGTCCACAGATACGCTTAATTGGTTTGGCGTTGCGGTCCTGTGACATTTTCGATGCATTGCCTTTGTCATCGGTCGGAAATGCGAGAGGCCATTTTTGCGAATTAAATAACACTGATAAATAAATTGGCAAAACGTTAAAAGAAGCGACGGAATAATTGCGAATGGGTTTGAGTTTAAATTTCCATCGCTGAAGTTGAATATGCTAAAAGGCTATTTGGAAACTCTGCTGGAGAGCTTTTGGTCAATTTTAAAAACAATCTCGAAATAATTGTTTCATTTTTTAGTGTTAACAGGAAACGGGTTTCATTGCTTTTCCCTGTTATTAAAAAATAAAATATAAGTAGTTCTTTTTTATTATTGTTATGTTTTTATCGACAATTTTCAGTAATAAAACGCTTATTAATTTATTACTTACTAGCTTTTGCCCGCGGCTTCGCCCGCGTGAATTTCTTACAGGAACAGTGCTTTTTCCCGAAAGGTACATAGTTAGAGGTCCTTCTCAGTACATATAACTATGTGTATGCAAAATTTCGGGAAGATTGGTGCAGTAGATAAAGCGTGAAGAGGTAACAAACAAACTCACTTTCGCATTTATATTATTAGTTAGGTATATTAGTTAGGATTTAATTGTATGCATTATCTCTTAAGGTTTAAATATAATGCAGAGTAGGTACTTACGTACTTTTATTTATCCATACTAATATTATAAATGCGAAAGTTTGGATGTGAGTTTGTGAGTTTGTGAATTTGTGAGTTTGTGAATTTGTGAGTTTGTGAGGATGTTTGTTACTCAATCACGCAAAATCTACTGGACGGATTTCGATGAAATTTGGTACAGAGGTAGATAATGACCTGGAATAGCACATAGGCTACTTTTATCCCGGGAAAAAGCACTGTTCCCGTGGGAAATTCACGCGGGCGAAGCCGCGGGCAAAAGCTAGTTTTTAATAAAATAAAAATAAGAGCAACGTGTGAGACTGCGAATTCAAATTCTTCTAAGTATGAGAATTCCCTATAACAGATCTATACACACATATTGTCTTAAAATCACATAAAACAAAAGAAAACAACCGCAAACAAAGGATTATAATCCGAAAGTCACGTGGCACCACAATGAATATTAACACTCGAATAACGCGCAATGGTACCGCGAAGATAAATTTATCCCCGCGTTGGGAAATGGACCATTTTTCACAGCACCTAACGCTAGGTGTCACCCGCTCCGTACGAAGATGCCGTTACTTACGTGCGACGTGAGAGGAATACAACATGTGTGAATTAGGACTGTATTCTTTTACGGGTTATTGCTTGTTTCATTACTATGTGGATGATTGTCATATTTTCTAAATGTTTCAGTGCAAATCCGTTTGGGATTTTAAAGTTTTTAGGAATATGTTTTTAGATAAATATTTATACCTAATCTGTTTGTATTATAAATATTTATCTTCTGCTTTAGAAAGTTACTTTGTCTACGTTTTTCCATAACTAGACAAACTAGACGAAAAATTGGTTATTGATATGAATGTAAGATATTTTCATTCCGTAATATAGAATGCTCATTCCGTAATATAAGACCCATTTAATGCATATTAAAAAAAGTTATGCACATCTAAAGTTTTTCTTCAAGTTTTCATGATAGAACTATAGAAGTAATAAGTACTGTTTTACAAAGTACTTATTACTTCCATGGATAGAACTAATTACTGACTAATATAAGCAAGCAAATATATTAATTAAATACACAACAATTTTTGCTCAAACAAAACGGTATGTTCTGAATGCTCATTCAATAATAAGTGTATTGTTTTATCATTATTGTTTTATTTTTTCTGTAATTATTACAGAAATGTGAAAATATAGTTAAAAATAGTAAAAAATAGGTCCTTCTCTTATAGGTATAAAGTGGAAAATTGGAAAGCACACGTGGAAATCGCTACACAATGAATGTAATGCCCTGCTTTATGTTATCACAGTCGCACCTGTAATAACCGCTGCATGAAAGGAAACAAAATGGCCGGATCAGCGGTATCAGTTGTGAGTTTAGCTGTCACTTGAAATAATATGGCCGGATACATTTGCGTAGAGTACAATCAAAATTAATTAACGCAGCACCGTGAGTTTGATGAGGTTTTATTTGACAGCATTTAAATTATTAATTTGAGTGGACCGTTGGGTATTATGCATTTATCTATATCTAGCTTTCGCCCGCGGCTCCGCCTGCGCTTATGTTGATTCCTCGGGTACCGTACTTTTTTCCGGGATAAATGATAGCCTATATCCTTCTCTGGAACCCTGACTATGTGTATGCAAAATTTTCTGACGATCGGTTCAGTAGAAAAATCGTGAAGAGTTAACAAACTAGTTCACTTTCGCATTGATAATATTAGTTAGGATTAAAAAGTCAAATAAGTTTGTCTTAGCGATTTTATGATTTTTTGAGTTAGATTCTTATTCTCAGATTTTACCGTATAGTCCAACATCCCGGGCTGCCTAGCCAAGCTAGCGAGTACGCATACAATCTTCAACACATCGAAGACTATCCATTCCGTATAATTTGTTATTGAGAATAAAAAGAAAGTCTGGGGTGATTGGTATCTCAACCTCGTAGTACAGCTACTTAGTCAAATAGTAGATACTTATGCGTGTTGTTAGCTATGTAACGCTGTTATGTTGTCATTTTGACTTCATATGGAAGTCATTTTCAAGACGAGTTTGGACCGTCTTTCCGGCGTGACAGACGGCCAAAAACTAAAACCATTACACGTATGAAAATCATAATGATACTATTATAGTTTGATTAAAACTACGTGAAAAATAGTCTCACGTTAGTTTTAATCAAATAAGGATTTATTTTACGGCCAATAAACCGAAAAGCTGCTGAAGCCTCATGAAAGTTAATTCAAATTCGTGCAACTTCTTTATACCACTGGCGTAGTGCCAGAGCCGACATACCCCCTGACCGATCTAACAAGTAAATAGTGCTTGCCAAAACTCCTCGTTTCTTTATTTGTCTAGATACTAGAGTACTGAATTTATTGTTCATACGATAATATTCAGTATGAGACGCTAGAAATATTCTACTACAAAGAAAATAAGAGGTCGTTGGCTCTAGTCTCATTTTTTATTTATTATTATGAGAATGGTAGTATTTTTATCCATATTTTTCTACACATTTTTTTATTAATTTTTTTTCTCTAGCTATTAATGTTCCAATGCTGGGCAAAAGCCTCCTCAATTATTTTATAATAAATATTCCACGAAAATAGTTACATATTTTGTTTACTGTTTTAATAACGTCACTCATCAGTTCATATATAGTTGAAAATATACACCAAACAACTTCAAATATTCTGCATAAAATGTGAAAACATGATGCTACTTTTGTCGCAAAAGTAAAGTGCCTATAACTCTTAGGCATAGTGCCGACGTGTTGTGCTGACGAAGCAGTGGTCAAGTGCTTAAGACACCCTGTGATCGAAAGGTCCCAAGTTCAAATCCTACTCGTCACCACATCGGATAGTAATCTCAAAATAATGACACAGAATATAAGAAGTATCACAAAAAACTTTGATTCATTTCAACTACTTCTAGCACGAACAAAAATTGAATGTGATGTATATGTTCTTACTGAAACCTTTAATTCAGGTGTTGTTGTCTTTCCTCCGTTAGAAAATTACTCACTCCATTTCACAAAACATAATAAAAACAAAAATGATGGAATTGTCATATATACAAAATCGGATTTACTATGTTCGGTTGACGAAGTACCGATCTCAGATGCCACATGTATGATCATTAAACTTAATCCAAACAGTCTCATTATTGCAATTTATAGATCACCCTCTTATGATAATATAACTAAATTTCTAGAATCATTAAATAACATTCTAACCAAATATAAATCATTTTCTGACATCATAATTATTGGAGACATAAATATTAACATTAAATCTGATGACACTAGTTCTAATTCATCTAATTACCTAGACCTGCTAGCCTTGCACGGATTAATACCTGGACATACGTTCCCTACTCGTGAAGATAGATGCTTAGATCACGTAATGATTAAGTCTAATCATCCGTATGTTGGTGTCGTGATTGATGCTCCTATAACTGACCATCGTGCAGTCATTCTAGGTTTGGAAACTATACTAAAAAGAAATAAGGAAAAACCCACATTTAAACACACCAATCTTGAGGCCACTGTTTCTGAAATCCTAAACTCTGACTTTACCAACATTATTTCTTCAAGTGATCCAGAATGGTGCTCTGAGGAGTTAGTTAGTGTTTTGTCTTCATGTATTGATAGAAATACAACCGTCAAGAAAATATCCCGTCGTAAAAGAAACATTAAACCTTGGATAACTCCAGGGCTAATGCGTTGTATATTAAAACGGGATGACATGCATAAACAATGTAAACTTGAACCCAAAAATGAAAATTTAAAACTAAAATACATAACATACAAAAATCACTGTAATGACTTACTCAAAAGATTGAAAAGAATACATGATCAGAGTGAACTAAATAAACACGGAAATGATATTAAGATGACATGGAAAACTATAAAGAGTATTACACATCTCGATTCCAAAAAAGTAGATCCAACTAACCTATTAAATTTATCAACCTCTCCCGTATCTTCCTTAAATGAAATTAATAATTACTTCTCAAACGTAGGTAAGGATCTAGCTAGCAAAGTAGTAACCAACAGTGGCAGAAATAACTTCTCACATGAAACTTGCACGGTCAGTAATTCGATGTTTTTGGAATGTACCACAGAATCCGAAGTAAATTCAATTCTAAGTAATTTAAAAACTGATTGTGCTATAGGATGGGATGGTATTTCAACAAAAATCCTTAAACTGGCCCGGGCTAAACTTGTTCCCGTTATTACACACATTTTTAATCTATGCTTATGTTCCGGCACCTTTCCAAAAAGTATTTAAAGGGCAATTATACACCCTGTATTCAAAGCAGGAGATAGAGACCTCATAAGCAACTACAGACCCATCTCGGTACTTTCAACTCTTTCGAAAATTTTAGAAAAAATTATGAACAAAAGACTTGTTGCATTCTTAAACAAAAATAACATTATTTCTGAAAACCAATTTGGATTTAGAGCTGGGAAGTCAACTGAGGACGCTGTTGTTGAACTGACACAACATGTTGCGAGACTTATTGATGCCAAAAAGAAAACTTTAGGAATTTTTCTCGATTTAGCTAAGGCATTCGATACGGTTTCTATTCCCAGGCTCCTGATTCAAATGGAACGTATAGGTATTCGCGGGGTCGCGCTGAAATTATTTAAAGATTATTTATCAAACCGAACACAACGGGTGGTTATTGGTAGCTATTCTAGCTCTGACGCTCCAGTTACTTTCGGAGTGCCACAAGGTAGCGTTCTTGGTCCCAATCTCTTCTTAATATATATTAACAATTTGTGCGATATGAGTTTGCATAAAGGCAAAATATTTACATTTGCTGATGACACAGCACTCATTTTTCATGGAAATACTTGGGAAGAGGCGAGGGCAAACGCGGAAAATGGTCTGAGTCAGGTCATGAGCTGGTTATGCAACTACATTCTTACATTAAATGTAAAGAAAACCAACTTTATCACTTTTGGAATCAACCGTAATGAAATGCCACCCACCGACAGTTTCAGAATTAAAGCGCACACATGTAATCTCAACTTCAGTCAGTGTCAGTGCAACTGCAGCTTCTTAGATAGATCTAGAACAATCAAGTATCTAGGAGTCTTGCTTGATGAGTCATTTACATGGAAAACACAAATCAGTTCTCTAACATCTAGAACAAGACGCTTGATACCAATTTTCAGAAAGCTCAGACATGTAGCTGATTATAAACTCCTGAAAACTATTTACTGCGCTCTGGGCCAATCAGTATTATCGTATTGTGTAAGAGCATGGGGCGGAGCACGGAAAACAACGATCTTACCACTCGAAAGGGCTCAACGTGCACTCTTGAAAGTTTTAAAATTCAAACCGTATCGATTCCCGACAATTGAACTGTATTCAGAATGTGACCTCCTAACAGTACGGCAACTGTATGTTGCAAATACTATAAAATACCAATACAAATCTATACCTTTCGAACCAGAAAAATATAATTCGATGCGAAGAAAAAATAATGTTTGTTTAATGCCCATGTTTAAAACCTATTTTATCACAAAATTCCAATGTTATGCGGCACCTAGATTATACAATAAAATAAATAACATTATCGAAATTCACAACCTTAATTCATTTAATATGAAAAGGAAATTGCATTCGTGGTTAAAATCTTTGGACTATGACAGCACAGAAAAACTGCTCTCAATTTTATCCTAAATTTCTGTAACTATTAATATAAGTGTAAAGTATAACGCAAAATAAATGTTAATATGTAAAAATAAAAATAAAAACATAAATTAATAAATATTAAATAAATAATAATCTTATTCTTATAATACATAAATTATCTTATAATAAAAATATATATCCAAAACCTAATCTAAATAACAGCAAAATCATTATACTACCTATTTCCTACATTGTAAATTAAAATAATAACTAATAAAATTAAATAATAAAATGTTCCTATATCCTAAGTTTCTATGGTCTAACCTAATATGTCTCACTACCGACATCGATAACTGGTTCTCGCTTTATGCATTCCTTGTGACAGTGAGCATAATGAGTGCGCTTGATTCACAGCTAAACTTGTTTACTCCACTCTAATATAATTTATACGGCTTGTAGGGTAGCGGTTAAAAAGCGATTACATTTTGATCGTATTAGTATTAGTTATAATTTAACAGATAGATTTCAACATGTTTAATTAATAGTATATTTAAAGTTAGTATTTACGTTAGGTAAGTGAAGTTTTGTTTGAACATACATAGGAAGGACCTAGTGCCTAAGATACAGGCTCGGCCTAGTTTGGGTACTAGCGGATTGGACGTATGTACGTATTCGATTGCTTTTTGTACTTTTTTGCTTAGAGCTTTATTTTATTATATGTCTAACTTGTGTATTTTTATAAGATAAATAAATAAATTATTATTATTATATTAGTTTACATACCAACCTGCCTCATGTATAGTACGAGTAGTTTTCATAGACCTCAAACTTGTTACCGGTGAAGAAAAACATGGTGAGGAAACCTGCATACTAGCTGTCTATTCAGCTAGTGTACTCACGACAATTGCCGCTAGATGGCGGTACTTGTCAAGTCACGTCAGATCTGAAAGATCAAAGGAAAATCTGATAGAAGTGTTATCTATAACACACTAAAAAGAAAGTGCTGACGAGATGGATGAAGGACTTCCGAACTAGGACTTCCAACAAGCAAGCTGCAGCAAGTTTGTATCGTATTGTAACTGATAAAACAACTGTTGCAGAAGAAAAAGAAACAAGACAGGACATTCAGGTAGAGCTTCAAACTCTATGCATGAAAATTACTTTTATTTATTTAACCTTTATTTTATAAAAAATACAAAAGTAAACGTAAATGGAAGGGCTTAATGCTAAGGCATTATCTACCAGGCAACCTACCTTTGGATCATACAGAGAATTTTGTAAGAGGTAGGTGTATAATAAAGATAGCTTACTAATTACATATACTGATACATATATAAGTTCTGGTGAAGGAAAACATCGTGAGGAAACCTGCACTCTGGTTGATGATTATCAGCTAGTGTGTGAAATGGAGAAGGCAATGGCAAACCACTCCATTAAAATTGCCATGAGAGTCGTTGTGTGTGTTTCATTCCATATAATGACCACGACCCTCAGTCATAAGGAAATACGACTAAAGAGAGAGAGAGAGATATAAGTTCTGATAGTTTTCTAGCTGATTGACGAGTTACTAAACTAGCTGCGCCCTGGGGCTTTGCTCCGGTAGGAATTTCAGTATAAAAGTTTTACTCTACCCGTATTTGGTTCACAGGTAGTTGTTACATTTCATCAAAATTCGCTTAGCGGCTAAGGCGTGATTGTGTAACGAACATACTCACATACATCCAAACTTTTATTAGTTAGAGGATATTTAACTGAATTAAACGAAATATTAATTAAGTTCTTATAATACTTTTACCAATATAAAGCTTTAATTTCTACTCGCAGACTTGCGTACTTATAACGTAATGAAAAACTTTGTGAAATTGACTTGACTTTTCTAAAGTAAGTATTTCATAATTATTATTTGTGAGTTTTAAACATCTGGTAACTTAAATAAATATGTATATTACTTTCAAGTTACAAAACGCAAACTTTACTTCTGTTTTTGTATTGTGTTTTTGATCACTGTCTGTCTATCTGTAGATTTACACGAAATCTTCTGGAGCACATACAGTAGTTTCTGACCCAAATACGGATACATAACTTGAAGTCACCAAATCAACTGTTTCTAGAAAATCCGCGAAGGGGAAGTTAGTTGATAGAAACTTTCCCTAAGAATAGATTTCTGAAAATTTCTACATAAAAGATGATTATACTGCAAAATCAAGCAGTTGATTTATCTATGTGATGCTATTAATACTAATCTTAATTTGGTGAACATAAATCATACCCCAGCAATATTTAGCACAACTTGGCTGATAAGACGCGTGACGTCATACAAGGGGCATGTCATTTGTTACGCGCCCTGAGGCAGCTGTGTTTGCTAGGAAATATTCCAATTATATTATAATGCTTTCCCTAGTTTTGCTTATGAGGCACGAAGGTCTTTGCGCCCTTAGGAATTTCCGGATCAAATTTTGATATAAGCCTTTAGACTAAGTAGCTTTGTGTAAAAGATCAAGGATGATATTTCTAACAATCGACAAAGTCTAGTATTCTTTCTTACAAAAAATAAAATAATAAAGGCATCTCCATTAAAATTTAATGGAAAAAAAGACGCATTTTCTTAGTTATTGCTTGAAGACTCTTTGGTCTACAAAAAAATTCTCTAGATTTTTAAAAAGAAATCACTATTTTTCTTTTATCGGTTCAATATCCGAGCGGCTCAAAACCAGCCAAAACCAGCCAGTAACTGTCAAAATATTGTTAACATTAATCTTCTACTGAACCCTTGCATAAACTTTCCTACAAATAGCAAACCAATTTGCCATGAAGCGGTCTATAGACGTGACAAAAGTCAACAAGTTCAATGGCAACGAAAGAACAACAAGGAGTGTGACGTGACATGAGGGAAGAAAAAAGGGATGCGGTATTGTGACATGTTTTTTACACGACTGACCAAAATAGGAGTGTTATGTTTTCAGGCTCCATGTATGTACGTATGTAAGTTTCTTTGTTCCACCATAAGTCCTAAACGGCTGAACAAATTTTGATGTGAGAGGTATTTTCGAATCCTTGCATTCCTCCGAGTGACATAGGCTATGTGAGTTGTCAGTCGTGTTTTTATTTTTTTTAATCATAGCTTGTTTTATTTCGTTTTATGTACTGTATTTATTTCTACCTGTGATTAGATTAAGGAATTTTGGTAGGATATTCGCCATAATACTATGAGATAGAGTTATAATCGAAGATGGCTTTTTGTGGTCATCGAGCCATTTTAATGTCCCTACTGCCGAGGTGTTTGCCTTCTACTTGGATGGGTTAGGAGGATGGCCAAGACCCACAACACCTTCCTAAGTATGTGATACCTTGGTAGGTTACAGCTAAAATTAATTCTGTTAATATTACCAAACATGAAAAATAATAATTACAAATGTACACCCCCCTTCCCTCCTCCGTGTGTACACCTAATATGCTACTCCACTATGCACGAAAGTGACAAAAAAAGTAGAAACAATTGACCAGCTTCACCTTAACACAGTGCATGTCTTTTTACCTTAAACTTCAAATTCCTCTTCAGGAGCATCTACTAATTTCCAGCTTTATGACATCATAGGTGAGTGACGTGACAAATGACGTGCAGGTGTCACGTCGGCGTTATCATCACGCCGCAGCCATGAGCGTGATGCAGAATACGTGCGCCGTGATACAAACCTGATGGAATCGAATGTGCTGGCGTAATTGGAAAAGTTTGCAAATGATCAATTTGGTGAACACTTTTTTGGAACGGAGTCTTTTCTGGAGTTTCTCGTGCTGTAGAAGGAAATAAGGTAGAAAGTAAATTGGATGCACCAATTAATTAGGAGTTACAAGCTCTGAAATAATACAGTAAATAAAACTAATTTAATTATGTTGATAAACTTTTTAATTTCATAAATATTGGTATTATTTGAACCAAGCACTTTAAGCCAATTAAATATTAAGTACATACTTTGCAAGTCTTAATTTTTTACTCGAATTAAGCCATAATTAGTCACAACTTTTATTGGTCGTCTAAATAAGCCAATCAATAGAATCTAACTTTAGTGCTATTGCTTAAGAATGAAACACACGCAACAATTTTCTTGGCAATGTAATGAAGTAATTTGTATTGCCTTTTCCATTTTATACACCAGACTAACTATTATAATCAACATATCCATAGGTGTAGTTGTTACCATGATGTTTTCCTTCACAAACACGATTAACATTCGAACCTGGGACTGGCTTAAAAATTTCAATTTAATTGTATCTCTAGTATCATTGAAACCGCATTTTGCCTTGACTAAAATCGCCACTCAAACAAGACCCAGTAAATGTGACGTGAATCTTATCTCTCATGTAGCCACTGCACTAAATCGCTCTTTGTCTGACATTCCCCTTTACGCAATAAATTATATTTCATATCCGATATTAGCATATCGAAATTCACTGAGGAAAACAACTAGCTTATGAATTTTTTTTTTTTAATATTTTTAAAACCTCAAGTTTTTGGGGTGCACATTAATGCCAAAGTCAAAGTCAAAGTCTCTTCATTCTATTTTAGTTAAGAAAGAAAACAAATACTTATAGGTACTAACTTTACCGGTTTTTTTTTATTGTGCGCCGATTTGCTGTTGAATGATTTATCTTCTCTCATCGGTTTAACATTTACAAACAATTGTGTTGATGCTATAAAGGTCAAAATAGATATTTTGAATACTGTCTTTATTTATTGTTATTTTCTTATTTCTCAATCGTAATAAAAACAATAATTCTAATTCGCTTTGGCCACGAGGTCGTACTGCCTTTGTCCTACCAATAGGACTACATGATTCTTATTAGGTAAATATAGAAATTGGATATGATGAAAAAATTCCATGCGAGTAGGACTTTAACCCGCTACCAGGTCTTTATACGACCTTGCTCTTCCAACTGAGCTACTGAGTACTTTAGTACTGCATCTTGAGTGCACAAAAATCCTTTAAAATAATTATTATAAAACCGAAAAAATGACGAAAAAAAATTGAAGTTAGAAAGTTAACCCTGCGACATCACACATAGATATCAAGACGTCAGACAAATTAATTCCCCCAAAGTTAAGGTACAAATGCATTGCCTTCGGTCTGCGAGTACCGATGCTAGTGACGTCCCCTCGGGTCTATCTGTCCGTGACGTCCGATACGTCATGCTTGTCTGAACTCCGACATTGTGACTAAATTGATTGAGAATTGTGCAGAACTATGCTTTTATTTTGATCACTAGTGATTTTGGGGTGAAAATATTATTATTTATATGAATTTTGTATGAAATTCCGTTTTTGGCTTAGTTATTTACCGTAATAAGCTTATATACCATCTTAAAGTTTTTATTCGTAAAGACTAAGGTAGAATTATTTTAAAGTTTTTTTCTTATTATAAATATTGTTCGTCATATCATTTATATATTTTATTAAAAAAAGTAAAGAGTTTACGTATATTCCTGATCTAAATGTATCTACATTGCTATTATACATACATATAGTTTTAGATTATATGCAATTTTTTTCTATCTATATTTAAGTACACGTTCTGTCGTTATATTCACAATCGAATATGCGAGTGCTTTTGCATTGTTTACCAAGCTGAATATGCATTTATTTGTCCCTGGCAAGTTGAATATATCTTGGCTGCCAATAGCATTAAGTTAGGCGCGGCATACATTCCGAACTACGCTGAAGTTAGCAACTAGGCTATCGGCAGCCAGGCGTCTACAAAGGAACGCCTGCAACTTTGCTAATGATATGAATAATTAAACAGGGTCGTATACGATATACTCTGAATTCTTTTGTGGTAGTAATGATAAACACGAAAGCTTAAAGATTTATTTTATTGCTGAATATCATTTTATAACAAAGTTAAATGAACAAAGGATTATTGTCCTATTGCTTGAAGTTTGGAAAGAGATGTCAAAAAATGACAGGTTATACTTTGCTGACAGTCCTTTGAAAAAATATTTACTATAGACTTGATAAGCGCAAGATTAAAATTCCAACAAAAACAATTAGAAATAGAATACAATTACAATTAAACAATGTCACATTAGTCTAAAATTAAGCTTTTGTTTTAAAGCGCTCGGTCTACTAATTACACGGGGTTTTATTTGCTCCAAAGCGCATACATAATTCACGGCTTTGTCGCAATTAACTGGGCTTATCCAATATTTTAATTTCGCTCATTTGTTCAACCTTTACGCAACGCTAGAGCATCTGTAATGCTTATGTTCTTTGAAGTTTTTGTTTTCGTAGGTACCATTTTATGAAAATGAAAAAAAAAAATTAAAAAAAATAGTCTATGTTACATTTTAATTTTCTTTTAAATCTATCTTTCATTTTTCAGTTCTAATTTATCTAATAAAAAGGTACTCACTCACGTATTTAATGAATCTATATCCGTCTTGCCAAAAAAAAAACCCGTACTTTAAAATAAAATCTATACATAATAAAACAGTAAAAATATTTTGTCTGTACATTTAGTATTTTTGCCTGAAATGGATAGAGGGACACTTACAAAGAATAATAGAAAGCAAAAAAATTTTTTTGGAATTTCTTATCTGTCTGTCTGTCGGTCTGTCTTTCTGTCTGTATGTATGATCACGCTAATCTCCGAAAGTACTGAACCGATTTGAATGAAACTTTTTTTGTTGTATAGCTATTAAGCCTGGGCAACATTTAGGCTATAATTGATTTTGAAAACGGGAACACCTGATGAAGAACATAACAGAACAGTTAATCTATAAGAAATATGGAAATGGTGCCTCAATAAAATTCGTTCAACCTGATGAGCATTTTCTGCTGACGTATAAAAATTGAAGATTATGGAACATCTGATGAAGAACTCCAAGAGACCAGCTACTCTATAAAATAAATGGATATGGGGCCTTAGCAAAAGTCCTTCAACCTGATGAGCATTTTCTATTGACGTATAAATAGACAGGACACGGGATAGTACAAAGAGGGACTCGGGGTGGGAGTGGTGGTACACGGGAAATTAAAGATAACGACCAGATGAAGATCGTTTATTGAATGAAATATCTCTTTTGATTCATTTTAACACCGCGACTGTACTACGAGTACCTAATATATTCCCGCGGGACACGGGATAACCAAATGGCTGAAATTTTGAGTACTGGAGTTAAGGTTATTACAGTTTGGAACACGAAAAGATTTTTCATCTAAGCGAAATTTACGCGGGCGAAGCCACGGGCAACAGCTAGTATGCAATAAAAGCAAATCCCATTGATTAAAATTCACTTTGAAACGTTGCGATGCGGGACTTCCTGATACACAGGGGCGCTGGGTGCACAATAATCCGACACCTGTGTCTGAAGGGTTAAACCATAACATTCATACCATAATAACAGGCTTTTCTTTATCAACCGGTTTCTCTTCACCCCATAAGTAAGTATGTCTACATAATCTCGTACCAGATTAGAATTACTCAGAATATTAATTTAGTAAATTTTGAAATCAGTTTGCCTTCACTTCAGTATATGTTATTTATTAAATTAAAGAATGGTCAAATTGCACGATTGCGTAAGAGTCGTGATGTAACGAGGTGCATGGAATCATATAAATAGCTTATATTTTCAGCAATAATACACAATAAGGTAATCTATTAAAATTCAATGTCTGTACTTATTAGACATTTCTGTGTTCCCATAAGCACTTACATACAACCTGACTCTCTTTAAAACCAGAGTGAATTGGCTGCTTCTGGATAAACTCGCTTCACCGTAAACCTCATCTCTGTCCTCGGGCAAGATTGTGGTTAAGAGCAGACCCATCTTTAATAAAGAAAAATTCTAATCGTTTATATACAAAAATAATTCTGATTTGGAATATTTCCGGGGAAATGTCAGCGACATTGTTTTACCCATCTAAAATTTAAAAAGCCAATATGTTCTTTCAAAAGGATGAAATGCGGAATCGAATCACATTCAAAGGTTGAAAGGTCTGTGATGTTTGTTTGTGGGCTTCGCAGAAAAAATGCATTAAGGCCCTCAGAAGGTGTCCCTCGCATACGAAGGAGTGTTTGCCCCTGTTGCAGTTCTCATGAATATTTTAACAGTATGCTTGTGAAACGTAGTGAGATGCTTTCAAGTAATCATGGGTTTCGTTTTATCGCCAGTGGAAGACCGTTCCAAGTTTATGGCTTAATTTTCTTATAATCTGTCGAAGTGTTCAGTTATAGTTTTCGTTTTGTGAATTCAATTTCCAATATTGAAAATGAAGTTGAATTATATTTAAGCTTACCTATTATTAATTCAAATGTGTTGGCATGGTAGGAAGACTTCAAATGGGAACAAAATCTTTATAGCATGTGTATCTGAAAATTACAATCTGAGAATTATTGTTAACTATCTTGACTTTTTCTCATTATTTGAAAACATATAATAGTGATACTCAATAATATCTACAAAACGAAGTGTACTAACTAAAGGACGTTATTTTCGAACAAGCGTGACTTTCTTTACGATCGACCGAACAAGAAATATGAGGGTCGTGTTGACAATATTACGACGCCGCCAAATTTATTATAGGCAAATTTTTGCTCCCAATTGATTTTTTTTATAAAAATAGTGTTTCTACATATAATTTTAAAACCTCTACATCATAGAGTAACACGGAGTCCTTCTATTACGCGCGCGGAAGTCCTTGTTGCTTGAACCTATATGACCTACATAAAAATCTTCATATAGCGCGCTCGGAAAACCTATTTTTGTCGAATATTAACCAATACCTATGTCACAGATCATAGTGTGTCAGATCATAGTGTGATCATGTCACAGAACATAAGTTTTTATTAAAACTTGGTAAAAATTTCGCATTACGTTTGTATTCATAACTTTCACTTCGTTTTGAATTGTCTCACTAGATAGATGTAAATTTAAATCTTGGTTTGCGATTACAACTAGCCAGTTCTATCCAAATGTGTTTCATACTCGAATTAAAGCGTATATGTTCATGAAATGTCGTGTAATTGTATTTAAAACGTGCGATAATTCAAGCACGATTACAGCAGCAACGCGGACTAAGTCTGGGCTTAACGCGGATTTGCTGCCACATCTGCGCCAATGCAGGTCATTAAAACCGCACTTACCTGTGTGACGTAATAATTTTAATTAAAAGCCTCATAAATATACTTAAACCTAGAGATTTCCGCAGGTTTTAGAATGTAAAGCCTCGAAAAACTAATCTAGTCTAAAGAATAGAACATTTGACTAATATAGATGGATTGAGCCATCTTATTATCCACATCCGAGAACGAACCCTTCTCTAACATTCTTTCAAAAAAAAATTGTTTGAAACAAATTAATAGGTAGTTGAAATGCTGTAAAATGCCCTACCTAACATAGTTTTTACGTAAAACAGCGATTAAGCCGCGCATTAAAATAAATGAAAGTCGTTAATTGCCGAATTCTGTTTAAATAAACAAAACTAATTTATAAAGAACATTAAATACCTATTCACGATCTTAAATGACGCTGGTTAGTAAGAGTGAAGTTAAAAAATATAAAACACGAAGAAAAAAAAAAGAAAAAACCTACGTTAGTTGTCCCGATTATTCTCGATACTATTTACATTGAGAATACAATTCGCTTTTACGTAACTCGCGAATTGTGTGAATTCGTATATCCATTCTCCGATAACATCGATACTGTGATGCCACTAGAAAACCTTTCTAGAAAAATCATGATGCTTGGAAAAACTGAACACTATTTCTGAGTGGAAATTATAAGCCAACAGAAATGGCTGCTTAGAATAACTTAACATTTTATTTTTAAGTTGAAAGTACCTATAGGTAAGATGCTGCAAGGAGTTAATCAGCTCTTTACATTTACACTTTAATTTAGAAGAGTGAATTTGAGTGCATTCCATTGCAATTCTCTTGTTTTCTTTCTTTATATTTATCTGAAAATATCTAAATAGTCAAATCTAGTCTGACATAATCAATGGCAGATAACTAGGATTGGTGTGCAACAGCACTTGCAAACAGATAATAAATTCGGATTTACAGCGGATTCCGTAACGCCATCGGATAGTCGTATTCAACTGTGTTGAAAAATGATTCGAACCTGTTAACAGTTGTAATATTGGATTGAGCAAAAATGTTTTACGGAAAAGGTTTTTGATCTAATATATACTTAAAGCTTTATACTCTTATGTACTTGACACTAAGTAACGAAGAGTTAAGCAATGAAAAAAACGACGAAATCCAAGCTTATTTATTTTGAAAAAAAAAAAACATGGAAATATTCTGATAAAAAAAATAAAGTACCTAAAATTCAATAGAGACAATTTATTGTTATTCATGTTGCGTGAAGATTATTGTCAAAAACTTAAATAGAAAGTAACATAATATGTAATTTTCAAAAACAAAAAGTTTCAGTCACGACTTTGCCTAAATTCAACTAAAAGAACAATTTATATCTTTTTGAACACCTCCTATAGTCTTTTAGTTCTCAACTCGAAGTTATGAGCTACACTCCGTACATTAATCATGGTTGTACGTCAAACTTTCAAGACTTCTAGGGTGTAAAGGTTGCGATATAATGGTTTATAAAATTTCCAACGTTTTCTTATTCTTTTGTATGATGTTGTTTTATAAGTTTTGTTTTTAGCGAATATTTTGTACCTTTAGTTCTAACGTATATTTGTTAACTCTTATTTTACATTTATTTATTACTAGCTTTTTTCTTTTGTTGTGCTTCTCAGTACTTAAAACTATGTGTATGCGAAATTTCAGAAAGATCGGTTCAGTAGATAAATAAACAAACAAACTCACTTTCGCATTTATAATATTAGTTAGGATTAGGAGAATACATTTGAAACAAAAAAACATACTTAAATCTCAAAAATTCAAAAGAGAAAATTAGATGGGGCGGTGTGATAGACCTTTGCCTAGCAATGAGATAATAGAGGTTATAAAATCACCCGAAGATTTAATTTTCAAAATTTATTTAGCCTTTAAATGATAAAATATAGTCTCTCATGCTTTATAGCATAAAGCACTACCGTATCGTCATGAACTCACAATTACAACAGCGCATTATACTCAATGCTGCAGTCAATCTGCCTTTTAAAGTCCCTTTGTGGAGTAAGTGGACATTTTAAGTGACTGCTAAGAACAATTGTCTCAGTGCAAAAGGTTTCAGTTTGGATGGAAATAGGCTATCGAGCTCTATGCATTTGCAGTCAAAAGTAAGAGCCACCGTTGTATTCAAAAACTTGGGTCTTTTATTTTTAATCTTTAATGTAATGTTACCCTCACTAAAAAAGAAAGAAAAAAGTTAGAAGCATTCAAAATGTGGTGTTGGCGTAGATTGGAAAGAATTAGCTGGACGGAAAGAATAAGTAATGAAGAGGTCTTAAATAGAATCGGAGAAAAAAGAACCATCATTAAAAATATAGAAAACAGAAGGGGGAAAATGTTAGGGCACTTAATACGACACGATGCATTTATAAGAAACATCATAGAAGGAAGAAGAGGCCCAGGGAGACCAATACAGAGTTACATGAGGCAAATTAAGGAGAAAGTGAACGTCGTGTCGTATAAAGAAATGAAAGAGTTAGCAACGGAAAGAGAAAAATGGAAGGAACTCCACCGACAAGAGCCTCGCTCTTAAATTTTATGATGATGATGAATGTAATGTTGTTGTGAACTCAGCATCGAGACGACAGGAATTCTGCATATAGGTAAGTACTTAGATTTCTTTAAAATCCTTGTCGTGTCCAGAAATGCATGGGTTTACGCGGGGAAGAAATAGTTTCTGCCCGTTTATTCCCGTTTACATCGGGCAAAAATATTTTCTTCTCGTTTATTCTCGGGCATAAACCCATCCATGTGCTGTAAAGTGACGTCTTTGGAGAAAATGCAGCAGTGGAGTTTGTTGCCGCCTCTTCTCCACTTGCACTTTGGAGGCGGTGGTAACCTTAGCTTTAAGTAATTTTTCACTTCTCATGCTCTGAAAGTGCTTATTTGTGCAGGATATAAGCTGCACAAAATCGAATTTTGTGCACAAGGGCATTAACGTATCTACTCATAAATGTATCTATATTAAGGCAAAGAAAATGAGCCATACAGCCAAACACAATAAGAAGTTCATAGATAGAATTTGTTATTTTATAATATTTACTTTTAATTTATTTGACTTATTTGTTTTTAAGACATAAAAGATATTAAAATTTAAATTCAAGTACGGTAGGTTATTTAATTAATTTAAGAAAAATATTATTACAAAATTATTTTAATAGTAGGCAGTATAGGTCTGCAGCCCAAAGCTTATCAATGTCGTAAGATTTAGAAAAAATGAAGCGGCGGGAAACAGCTCTTGTTTTTTCGTGCGTTTATTAATTTCTTTAATTTGGTTTATTTCCTCGCAATCGAAGTGAAAAGCAGAGTTTATAACTCGTCCACAAAACGATTTTTATCCTCGACATTACTATCAGCCCTCGCCTTCGGCTCGGGCCGCTAAAAGTCTCGGATAAAAATGATTCGTTTTGTGCACTTGTTGTAAAATCTACTATTGTTTGTTTGTAAACTCTTTATTGCACATACACACAAGAAAAATACAAAACATAGTGAAACAAAAAGAGAGGCGTACAATGGCGGACTTATCCCAAATTTTATGTCGTCAACTAACTAAAAAACAAGAATGTGACGATTTATAAGTGTTATTTTTAAGCCTATATAAATAAAAATAATTTACTTTGACTTTGACATGGTCGTGTGGTGTCAGTTAAAAAAAAGAAATTGACGAATTGGTCAAGTCGTTTTCGAGGTAACCATTAAGAAACTCATTTGGCAAAATGAATGCAATAAATTTTTAAACTTGGATTATTAGGAAGTATTTTTACAACGACTTAAACAAATACGAAAACAAAAATTTCAAGTATTCCGTTTGCAAATCACTATGCAAATAATACGAGTCTAGACTGAATTAATGTACCTGAGGTATGTTATCACGTCACTCCCCAATGTCACAAGCGGCCAGTGACGACATCAAATAAAGTTGTTTTACTTTTGCGAGGGGCTCAAAGAGGGTGCATTAATGACCTGACTGCGTATTGCCAAACTGTATACCAGTACAGACACCCATACTCTGTGCTCGATCACTTTGTGCTCATTAAAATAACAAATATTCATGAGCAAACTGCGTACTTACACAGAGCAGTCTGTATAAGTATACAGTTTGCTCGCATGCGTATATGCCATTCTGTGTACTAGTACAGACACCCATAGTCTGTACTCTACTACATTGTGCTCATTATAATAAGAAATATTCTAAAGCAAACTACGTACGAATACAGAACAGTCTGTATAAAGTTTTCGCATATTTATAACACAAAATCCGAACGTGTTATTCTAAGTAGCTACATTAACATAATCATAATCTAAATTGGCTAAATTATCGTATATGAAAGGTTTTTTCCAACAGTAACGATCCCACTAATATTATAAACTAGCAAACCTGCCCCGGCTCCGCCCGTAGTACATACATAACCTATGTCACTCAGGGATAGTGTAGCTACCCAACAGTGAAAGAATTACAAAATCGGTCTAGTAATTTCGGGCCCTATTCATTACAAACAAACAAACCTTTTCTCTTTATAATATTACTAGCTGTACCCGCGACTTCATCCGCGTGAATTTAACAAAAAAGGTTCCTTTATTATATTACTAGCTTTTGCCCGCGGCTTCGCCCGCGTGAATTTCCCACGGGAACAGTGCTTTTTCCCGGGATAAAAAGTAGCCTATGTGCTATTCCAGGTCATTATCTACCTCTGTACCAAATTTCATCGAAATCCGTCCAGTAGATTTTGCGTGATTGAGTAACAAACATCCTCACAAACTCACAAATTCACAAACTCACAAACTCACAAACTCACATCCAAACTTTCGCATTTATAATATTAGTATGGATAACTTGTATTCATGCATAATTTAATCTATGTGCGTAAAGTATTTACTTAAAATTACAAATTACAATAACAAATACTTTGTTTTAATTTGACGGACGCGTGCGAACTCGTTCAATCAGGCCAAGGCCACTGCCAGTGTGCGAAGAATGCAAAGAATGTACCAAACTATCCTTGGTGCGAAAGAGACAGAATGAGTCTGCTCTGCACTCGCATGTATTTTGCTCATAACGAAGCATGCCATTCTACATACCACTGCAGCCAAAATTGTCTGTGCTCGTATATAATATAATTATCTAATTTATAAGAGCGAAATATTATTTCGCTCTTATAAATTAGAGCAAACAGTATTATATTACAGAGTTGCTCTGTACTGGTAAGCAGTATGCTCTATAAGTACGAGAGCATATTGCGTGCGATCACAGAGCACTCCCTGTCTGTGATGGTACACATTATGGCAATACGCGACCTGACTCCTCTCTCTATTTCTGTGAGGCTTATTCAAATACTTTTATTTTTGCATATAGTTGATATTGATATAGGCGTATGAGTGTCATAAAGTAGAGTAGTCAATATATTCATCATCGTCAGCCTTCCATGACCCACTGCTGGGTATAACCCTCCTTTTGTCTACGCCAACCTTCTCTATCCTGGGTCATCGCAATCCAGTTCTTGCCAGCAGCATTATTTATATCGTCGACCATTCGAAAATAGATTATTATCTACGATTCAATTTTTACTCTAAGGATGTTTGACTTTGACTGCTTGTATCTTCTTAAGAGTCACCATTATTCCATCCAACCATTTATAGATTATTATTTACGATTCAGTTTTTAATCTAAGGATGTTTGACTTTGACTGCTTGTATCTTCTTAAGAGTCACCATTATTCCATCCAACCATTTACATTTTCAGCTAGCGGGTTTTCGTTTACTTTGAAAAAGAAAAATAGTTCAGTTTCAAGTTATATCGATAAAAAAAGGTCGATAAAAAAATAATACAGTCCCAAAAGGAATAAACTCCTTGTCCATAGACTAACACTTACGCGTGCACTTGTGAGGTGTTTTCTTACTTTTCGCGAGCGACCCCTACAATTTCGTCGTAATGTGTTTTGTATAAAAGCATATTTCGTAATGTTGTTTTGATTATTATCAAATTTTCTCTAAAAGGAGACACATTTGATGATACAAGAGCTCCCCACATGAAATACAATCTACATAATCAGACACGTATTTATATTTGAAACCCTACTTCTTAACACCATGTTTTAGTTCACTATTTTCATTGGAAATTTTCATATATAAATAATAAATAATTATTGAATATTTGGATCTTCGCCCACGACGACGTTAAGGTCTTAAAAAGTTAGATACGAATTAAACCGATAGATGGTTTATTCCGCGATTATTTGTTTAAATCACAACAAGACGACAAGCCGCTATAATTCTTAAAATTTAATCTATATACCAATTTGTATAACTCCATAAAGAGTTAAAGTTAAATGTGTCCAACCCTATCCTCAGACATAATTAATATGATCCGCATTCCACGGGTACCAACCGACCACTTGCAAAACGCGGGTTGACCGCAGTACGGCTACGTCTACGTCCTCACCAATGCAGAAGTGCAGATGGCATCAAGTCGATTCTAGTCACTAGCTATGTTTAGACGTAAGAAATTTACAGCCTAGAAGTGGCATTAGCTGGACAAAGAAGTTGCGAGTTGCGAGGAGACCAGAGTTACAGCAGAAATTATATCAACTTGTTTCTAGTCACTAGCTTCTGTAATTAACAGACATCATACAATATAATTGTAAGCTCTGCATTTAACGGGCTCGCAGAAACCAGCCACAATCCTGGGGCGACCACAGTTTTGCTACTTCGTCACCAGTATTCACCAGACACGTAGATGGCTTCGACCTATATCTGATTCAATGACAATCTTTGAGTTAATATATCGAATATGCATCAGCTGGACAAAGTAACCAGACTTAAAATGTGAATTAAAAATCTAAATAATTACCAATGCGGCCAACATCTTGGGCACCACAGTTGGGCACCTTTGCACCGGAAACTGTAGGTATATAAAAAAAATATTTATATATAGGCGGATTATAAAAAAAAAAACTATATTATCTATCTTATAATGAGGGATTTTCCGTGACACAAATTAAAAAAAGAAATAGTTCCAAATGACTTCATAGATGGCGCTTAGTAAAAGCCGAGAGAAAAAATTCCATACAAAAAGCAAAAAATCCACGGGATTGGCATTAAAAAAAATAAAACTTAGTAAAAAAAAAAACTAAAAAGTATCTATATTGTGATTTGTGCAACTGTCAAACTGTTATGTGATTTTTTTTTCTGCCTCTGGTTGAAAAGTAAAAGCGCACCATATAGGTTCAGCCATTATTACTACTCGGCTTTCATAAAACGCTATCTGTTGAGACTTTTTTGTACTGATTTTTTTTTCTTAATTAGCTGTCAGAAAAATCGCTCATTGAAAACTACTATTAATACTATATTAACTTAGAAAAGTCATCTGTTCCAATTCACCAACGAGACTGATACGTAATACAAAATATCAATATACAGTATAAAGAAAGTTCCACTAAGCTATTCCATAAATATGCATTCACATCATAGGGATGTCGATTACGACCACAAAAGGGGGGATGCCGAGAGAAAATATATTGCTGTTGCTTCTAACGCTTAGGCTAATACTCTGGCATATTGTAAAGATGATGATAGAGAAATATTACGTAGGATTATAATAACATTAGTTTTGTAGACGAAATAGTTCCACTCAAATTTTAGAACTACGAGTTAATGATTTTGAGATACACGATTCCGTTAAGCATATTAACATACTAACGTCGAAACACGTTGAATTTTAAGATTAGGAAAATAGTCAAGCAATTATTGGATGCAGATTTATCACTACATGTATTGATTACATGAAGTGATGGATCAGCCTCATAAAACATTATTTCTTCTTCTTATCGAGTGTGTTATTATTACTAACACTGGTATCTGACATGACTTTTACGCCTTGCGCCATCTAGTGGCAGCAGCCATGTACACACTGGTAAACTAAGTCAGCCAATGTGCAGGTTTCCTCACGATGTTCTCCTTCACCGGTAGCAGGTGGTGGTCTATGCGAAAACTATCATACATTAGTCAGATTGGTCTACAAACTCATATGACAAAGGTAGGATTTGAACCCGGGTCCTACCCGACCTCAGGCGGGCCACCACCGCTTCAATGACGCCTCAACCGTTTAAAAAAAACACTAAGCATTATACTTTCTCCGAGGTCCAGATTATGAATCAGTTTTCGATAGAGGCTAGGGGAACAGTACCTACCAGATGTAAGTAGGAGAGCATATAATATGTCATGCCATATTCAGATTATTCTGATTTATTCAGGTCCAGGCGAATTGACAAGTTGAACTGAAGTAATTGTGTATATGACCACTTCAGTCAAATTTATGAGGAACCCAAATTACATATATGGCTTAGCACAGCGTTGTCATAAACCTAGATCTTCGTTTGGCAATTGGCTAGTCCAGAATAGCTGTTGTATACGATAAGTCTTCGTACGTGACTCAAATAATGTTTATCTATTAATGTTTAGGAAAATATTATGACTACTTTTTAGGTTATATATTAACCCTAGATATGTACATGTATAGGCAACCTTAAGTCAAGTTATCCTTTTTGACCTCTAAGCGTCAATAATAGTGAGAAGTTTGCAATGAGTCAGGGTAGGTTCATATGCTGTGTAGACCGTACCAAAAAAATCCTTAGAGTTGAGGCGTCATTGAATTAATCAAAATTTTTGCATTAATTAAACATTATTAAAGCAAAATAGTAGATGTTATTAGCCATTTAATACTAGATACGAAATATATATATTGGTGAAGGAAAATATTCAAAACACTGTGGGATGAAAATGCTTTAAAAAAATCTCAATCATCCCAGGCGATCAGTTTAATATACCTAGTTAACAATGTATTCAAATACCGCTGATGATTCAACAGAGTATTATTTACCAAAATGTTGTAATAATGGTACTAGTTGTACTACTGTTGGAATAAAGTAATATTCAGTAGCATTATTACAATATTTTGGTCAAAATTCGATTCCGCTCATGATTACTATAAAGAGAAAACGCATGCAGCATTTCCAATAAATATCTCGCTCAACATCAAAACGAACTATATTGATCATACGATTTGGGGAGGCATTCACGACCTATTTTACGTTGGAAGAATTCCTGCACTTTGCAATTCATAGCGGAGTGCATTAGCTCTGAAGGCACGGATGTAATCGTATTTGCATTATAAATTTGTACGAACACCTAATGGCCTGTGCGGTGGGGAGTAAACAAGTTGAAAGCGTATTGGAAACATTTTGCGGTGGTAACACTAGTTGTGGTTGACGATTGTGATTTCAGTTCGGTTAAGCTATTTCGGATTGTTAAAGTCAAGTTAGGCTTGTTTGCACGCAGTTAACTGTCGTTAGCAAAAACAAGTTTGCTTTTAAAATGAGTTAAAAGGTAGCTGAACCCTAAAAAAATTACTGAAGAAAAAATATTTTTTTTTGGGCAAGAAACGACTTTTGGATTCAACACAGTTATTTTTTTATTACATCTTCAATGCTGAGCCTTTGCTTCCACTCATCTCTCTTTTATATTTTTGAAAAATAAAATAGAAATTATCGAAAAACTTAGTAGTCAGATTTTTATTTCAAGCTAAAAAAGCTTAAATTTAACGCTCATTTCAAAATCGTAAAAAAGGGCTATAAATTTCCATGACGCGTTTAAAATCAATTTTCCTCGACATTGAACCTTTCACGTCGTTACATATTTATTTGAAAAAGAAACATAAGAATAAATCACAATGGACTAATTTGAATGTCGAACCCCGCTTTCCGTGAATGGACCGGCCAACAATAGACCGCCCGCCGCAAACGGGTTAACATTTTTTATCTTCCCCGGAAAATATAAACAGAAACGTTTGGTTTCGCTTTTATATTGTTTTTGTGAACGTATGTAGAAATTGTTTATCATTTTGGAAGTCAGTTTTCATATTTGTATCGCAATGTTTTGTGAATGTAGGACTGTGCCCAGGGCAAGGCAATGTTGTGTGATTAGGATATGTTATGTTTCGTTTACATGGTTACATTGAGACCTTTATATACCTAGGTAGTTTTATTTATTAGGTAACTACAGATTCTTGAGAATTTAGAACAACTAATGCCTATTTATTTTCGCCTTGCGTTCAATCTGTGTACCTAAAAAAATTGATAATTATTAAAAAAATAAAAAACACAACTGACCATTCACATAGCCTATGTCACTCGAAGGAATGCAAGGAATCTACAAAAACCTCTCACATCAAAAGTTTGTTGTTAAGCCGTTTAGGACTTTTGGTGGGATAAAGAAACATACATACTCTGGAAATATAACACTCCTTTTATGGTCAGTCGTGTAAAAAATTACACTGAATATTTGTTAGGTCAACGAAATCCACAATTTTATGTTTACAAATTATTTTTGAGCTAAAATAAAACACATTCTTTTAAAGTTTGGCATTAATTCCCATCAGAAGTCAAACTATTAAAAATCTATTCTTCATTACACGTGTTGTTTCGTTACAATTAGAAGTTGATAGCAACAAAGTTGAGAAAAATAAGTTCAATTCAAGTATTTTATGTTTTTATGTGTGTGTGTATTGTGTGTTGTTTGTGTTTTATGTTTTATGTTTTTGTGTTGGACCGACGACCTGGTGAAGGTCGCGGGATGCGCATGGATGCGGGCAGCGCAGGGCCGGTCGTTATGGAAATCCTTGGGGGAGGCCTTTGTCCAGCAGTGGACGTCTTTCGGCTGAGAGAGAGAGAGAGAGAGATTTTATGTTTCAGTATTAGATAGTTAGTATTACATACTTACTTACTCCGCTGGCTCAGTGACCCCAAAGTGGATCTTGGCCTCTGAAACGAGAGAGCGCCATGTACTTCTATTTTTCCATTTTTTAGTATCACATAGTAATGATAACCACCACCACCGCGACCACGAACCGGAAAACGTAGTGTTGGCAAGCTTCCCACTCGGTGGACCGACAACCTGGTGAAGGTCGCGGGTTGCGCATGGATGCGGGCAGCGCAGGACCGGTCGTTGGAAAATCTTGGGGGAGGCCTTTGTCCAGCAGTGGACGTCTTTCGGCTGAGAGAGAGTAATGATAAAAGCCGTTCCGTTTTTCACAAAAGGTATATTCGTTATTTGCACAATTACAGCGTGATCATTAAAGGGTAATTCCTTCTTACATTTGCAAACGTTTATGCTTCCCTGTAATTGTTCTGGAGAAAGTCGTAAATAAAATGGGATAAGCGTGGCTTGTATAAATCATTCGGCACATTTAGGGTTGGATATCACAAAATAAAAGAAAATTTTCACTATTACCGTATAGACAATATCAAAAATTAGTGGCAATAGGTATTTAATTACTAGCAATAAGATACATCTAGGTTAGATCTCGAACATTAGGCTTATAAATTTTCTCCTATTAAACTCAAGATTTGCCAACTTATGGTAACGATTTTCATTTATTAAAAAAAATACTTAGATACTTACTATGTTACTATATTCTTTGTAAACAGGTAATTATAATATCTTCCGTCAGTTACAACAAATCCAAAATCCCCTGAAAGTTTGAAATAAAAGATGTCTAATTCGGTTTTATTTTAAGTAAATGATTGATAGAAAAGTAAATAATATTTTATCTATATGTGCTAGAAACCTTTTTAAATATAAATATGTAGATTAAATATATTATTTGTATTCATCAATTAACGGACTGATCGCATAAGGTTTATTATCTGTGACGCTGTCACAATGACACCCGTCTGTCTTTTGTTTTATGGTGATGTTATGGAAAATATACATTGTTAATGTAAGTATGCGTTATTATTTAATTAAATATAAGTATTTCGATCTTCCAAATAATTATTACGAATTTATAACTAATCTCTGCTTGAACAATCATTTAGATATATTGGTTTTGTTTCTCCTATACGGAGAAGTATATATAATATATATATGATATTGTACTTTTAAGCAAAGCATTTAAAACACGCCTAATACTTTTATTTACAATGTTACCGGTTATCCAACATATGTAACCACGAAAATTTACTGCACTGTCAAGAGAATAAGAAGACGTATACGTAAGTTAATTGACTTGAATTGAATTGATACAAGAAAAAAAAAACAGGATAAACTGATGATTATACCTACAGTTTATTCTATATCATATAATGTACATTACTAATCAATTTATGAACAAAACTTACAAATATATTTTTTTTTTTTTTCAAATCGGATTTTCCTAACAAATTATATTACCTACATCCCTATCAGAACGCTCTTTAATTCGCGGAGAGACGAGCAAAGCCCTTCGAAATAAATATACAGAGACTACAACGGTGGAAAATTAGGAGGAAAGTTATTTCCGTCTGCGGCAATAAATTATCGAATTCTTGAATTGTTTCAGTGCGGTCGGATCCGGCGATTGATTAATTTCACCTGTAATTGAAATGGCTGGTTGAATTCAGGAAATGTGTCTAATGTTTGAGGGAGAAAATTGTATTATGCTGCATAGAGCAAAGCAACAAGGACTCCCGTGTCTTCGTTTCTGTACCTTGAATTTAGTTTGTAAATAGTTATTGTAAAGTAAGTTTATACTATGCCCGATGCCTATACCCAAAAGGGTCTATTCCCAGTGAAAACTAATTGAAAAAAAAAACATTTACATTTAATATCATTATTATTTTCTAAGGTACTAAAACTAAATCTAGTAAATACTAAAATATGTAATACTGTGAGAAAGAACAATAAAGGCTACTAATAATATGTAAAACAAGAAATACATAAATGTCTACGTACCTTTTTTCGGTTGCTGTTTTTTTTTTTACATCAATTTTAAAGGTTCAATAAAATTCAATTTTTGTTCAAAACTCAATTGTTACCTTGTGGTATGGTACCGAAAACGGTAACTGCTTGTCCTCGCGACCTAACAAAGTTCTATTCTAATGTATAAATAAAACTAAAAATAAGTGTAAATTAATCCTAAGAGTATTATATTTACACAAATCTTAAGAAGAACAGAAGCTTAAATAGAGTAATCTTTCTCGTTTATATGCAATTTTCTTGTAAAAAATGTTTTTAGGAAGTAAAAACGTTACCTTCGTGTCTTCAACACTCAACGGCCACATAAGCCAATAACGTAACATAAAATGTAAATTGAGTTACACGCATGTACTGAATATACTTACACTCTTGGTTGTTTTTACTGGGATATACATTATTTGGGGTCGCTGTTAGCATTTTATTACTCTAAATATAGTTCTAGCTTTTGCCCGCGGCTTCGCTCGCGGTAATCCTTTCTTAGCGGATGCCTACGTCATAACATCTACCTGCATGCCAAATTTCAGCCCGATCTGTCCAGTGGTTTGGGCCGTGCGTTGATAGATCACTATGTCAGTCAGTCAGTCACCTTTGAGTTATATATATATATATATATATATATATATATATATATATATATATATATATATATATATATATATATATATATATATATGTAGATGTTTTGTCTCATTCATTGTTCAGAGTCAATGCGGCACATGTCAGGCAGCGGAAAAATAACACGTTTGTGATTGGCAGACATACTCGTAAATAGAGGCAGTATAATATAAACATAATTGTCTTTCTACATTTTATATGTATAAAACTATTCATTCTTATCATAAGAAATATAGTTATTATGTGAAATACCCTGAGTGCTTTCAAAAAAGCTTTATTGTCCAGTGAATTGGTTAAAATCAACGATTCTAACAGAAAAAAAGACTCAACCCAATCAGCACTTGGAGTGCCCGTTTGATATTCCCCAATCGTAGGCATTCACAAAAGAAAATTGGTCAAGCGTTATATGTCCACTAGGCTGAACCGTCCTATTGTTCAATAGAATGGGGTTTTATTCAAAGATATGTACAGTTGGATACGTCCATTTCTTGAAGGAAGTACTGCTGACTATCTTTCTGAATAGACAACTCAATAGTGATGGTGAAAACTCATCAACTGGTAAAGTGGTTCGCGTTAGAAGTGACACTCGCAAAGAAATAATATATTTAACAGAGAATCTACTCTATCTGAAGAAAAATAGCTCTAAAAACCTTTGTATTTAAGTGTATATTTTTAGTCATTTTAGAAATTAATCTCAGTACACTATCAGAAACTGTTATTACAGACTGAAGGTTTTATACCAAATCCGTGAGCACTTAAGCATTGAATCTCGTATCTGCTTGTGCGAGTCGCTAATATTATCGAAACTTAACTATGCTGATGTGGTGATTGGAGGATGTTTGTTGGTCCGTACAAAGAAGCTTATTCAGCGCTTACAGAATTCTTGTGCTCCATATCTGAACCAAAACAATCTTCTTAATATAGAATCTAGACGCACTCTTCACCTGGCATCATTACTCTTTGGTGTTATTAAGAACAAAAGTCCATCGTATTTATTTAATAAATTAAAATTTACCAATAGAACTAGAGGGCCTAACCGCTTAATCTGTCCTAGATGTAAAACTGCTGCGTTTCGTGGCAGTTTCAAGTACGCTGCAACGAAATGTTGGAATAACATTCCTCCTCCTATGAGACAATGTTTAAATATTAAAACGTTTAAAATTAAATTCAAAAAATATATTTTAGATGCTCAAAAGTCGCAATAGTGCAGCGTTACGCACTAACTCCCTTCCTTACTAATTTTATGAAAGTATATATACCTAAATTATAATTTAGTTTTCAACATATATATGGTACTCGTATGTGTAATTGTGCAAAAAAAAAAATATGTATACATGTTATAAATTGTGTGTTATTTCTGTATAGTTGGTAGAGATGGTGAAGCATCGCCTCTGATTGATAGTTTTGTAAGTGTGACGTTTATTTTGTATGTTGTTTTGTATTGGTATTTGTTTTAATTTATGTTATTTTTAATGGTGCCCTCGGAAGACCAGCGTTGTGGTTTCTACTGCAACAATATGCTGAGAGGGGGCCTTTTTGATATTACACAAATATTATACGTATGTGTTTTGTATAAGATTTGTTATTGATCTCTTAGTTTGTGAAATGTCAAATAAACAAATTTTCTTTATATTCTTTCTTTCTTTCTTACATTCACAAACATAGTTCACGAGTAGTAGAGAAACACACGCACGCAAAAAAATGTATGTAGTCAGTGAAAATATGTTACTTCTGGTTGTGACAAAAATTTTGAATTTATTTTTGATCCTGGATTTATCGATATAATTTAACCACGTAAACCAATAATGACATCTCTCTCTCTCTCTCTCTATTTTATCTTATCTCTCTTTTTCATCTACTATTTTATCTATTATGTTTGCTTGGGCAATGTTGATGATTGACCAGCTTGATCTTACGTAGGTAGGCAGTCAATCTTCCAAGTGCATGTGACATTTCAATTTTCCGGTCAATAGACTTCTCGATTGATCGATATTCATTTGTTATTATAATTCTATTTATAGGTATAAATTGGTCTGAACATTTTTTCTTATTTTATGATTATTTGTTTATTTATTAGTTATAACCTAACCAGGAATATAAAAACCCTCGCCATGTTGCGGAAAAGCAAAAGAACTAATTTCTTATACTGGCAACTATAATCGGGCCGAAACCTAAACTCCCGTATGACAGGTGTCATCACGGTCAAGCCCATGAAGTTCCGAATTATTTAAATTTTAAATCTATGCGCGGAAATGTAGTACTTGAACTTCCGGCTTGCCCGTTTAGGGAGTTCCATTGCATCCGTCTACAATAAATCAATAGTGAAAATGAAAAAAAATCGCGATACATCGTTTAATTTATCGATTTATTTAACAAGATTTGCAAATGCTGGATATAAAAATTATTGCGTTTTAAGATTTAAAATATTTAACATTAAAGTAATACAAAAAAAGAAAGAAAAAAGGGACAAGAATTCACGCAAACGTATCGAATCGTGACATCAAGTAGATAATATTATTCACAATGAATTTATTATCCATGTTATTGACGATGACAGCGACTCAGACTCAGGTTTAGACTTCTGAATAATAAAAATAATTATTTTATATCGATTTGTTTTTTTACGTAACATCAAATAATCGCAGCGATTCGTGTTTAGGTACATCACTATTATTGTCAAAGTGACATACATCATACGGGAGTTTAGGTTTCGGCCCGATTATAATTCAAAAACCCATCTGTTATTTCTCCTGTCAAAGTTTGACTTTCATTCAAGGGCGGATCCAATTTTTTTTTTATTTCTGGGAAGGGCATCGTTTCCCGTTCTCGAGAATATTTCCGAGATATTTTTAAGGAAATTTCAGCTTGTTCTTCTTGGGATAAACAAATAAAATATTAATTTAGAGTTTCATCCTACCCATGTATTAAATTTCATCGAAATGCATTCACTTGTTTTTGCTAGAAAGAGAAAACAAATATCCATTTCACTCCATTTTCATAATTTTCAGGGTTATTATATTAGTAGGATGGATCTAAGTAGAAGTGTGGATAAGATTCATGTCACCAAAGAAATCTGAATAATAAAGCCAAACGATAACGGTCTATTTATACAAGTTTTACATAAAAAGTTACTAACGAAAATAAACAGGTTCCGGTTTGAACCAGTAAACGTTAATTCTATTGAAAGGGCGCGAATATTTGATCGTGATCGGAATGATACACTAAAATTAAGGTAGGGATTAACTATAGGAAAACTTTGACAACAATGTGAAAATTAGTTTTGATACTTGTTTGGTAGGCTTAAAAATTCTTAGTATACCTATTTAAAAACTTCGTCACTATTAATTTAACTATAATTATTATATTTGCGAAAGTGACTCTGCTTGTTTGTTTATTTATTTGTTACCTCTTCACGCTTTATTTACTGAACGAATTTTCCTGAAATTTCACATATACATAGTTAGAAGTACTGAGAAGAACATAGGCTCCTTTCATCCCGGGAAAAAGCACTGTTTCCGTGGAAAATTTACGCAGGTGAAGCCGCGAGCAAAATCTAGTATTTTTATACACAATAACGTGATGACTTTATTTTTCAGTGGCTAAATTCCAATATTAAATATTAGCTTCATTTAGTCAAACCAAACAACACATTCATTACATTTTGGCTTTGTTTTTTAAAAGAGGGAGAACAATAATGTCATCTTGAGTCAAAACAAGTTGTAAATAACAATCTCAAAGATGTATCAAGATTGGTGCGTCGCGGTAAAATTGGGTGCAAGGATATCCTGACAGGGATTTCATTAGATGCAGCTTAGCCGAAAGCAAACATCGGGGGCGGAAACCAAGATATTTTCTCTCCGTGATTTTTCGGCGTGGGCAATGAATTTTTATATTTTTAGGAGGGTTAGATCTTACTATCCATATTCCTACTTCTTTTTAATATTATCTATACATATAATAAAACAGTAGAAATATTTTGTCTGTACATTTAATATTTTTG
Source organism: Ephestia elutella (assembly GCA_018467065.1). Taxonomy (NCBI): domain Eukaryota; kingdom Metazoa; phylum Arthropoda; class Insecta; order Lepidoptera; family Pyralidae; genus Ephestia; species Ephestia elutella. The sequence goes on along the minus strand of CM031568.1, from coordinate 15,064,039 downwards.
ACTGAAATGGATAGAGGGCGACCTAAAAAGAACAATAGAAAGCAAAAAAAAATTTTTGGAATTTCTTGTCTGTCTGTCTGTCTGTATGTATGTACGCGTTTCACGCAAAAACTACTGGACGGATTTGAATGAAACTTTTTTTGTTGTATAGCTATTAAGCCTGGGCAACATATAGGCTATAATTCATTTTGAAAACTGGAACACCTGATGAAGAACCATAACGGAACAGCTAAACTATAAGTAATATGGAAATGGTGCCTTAACAAAAATCGTTCAACCTGATGAGCATTTTCTGCCGACGTATAAAAATTGAAGATCTGGAACATCTGATGAAAAGCTCCAAGAGACCAGCTACACTATAACATATATGGAAATGGCGCCTTAGCAAAAATCGTTCAACCTGATGAGCATTTTCTGCCGACGTATAAAAATTGAAGATCTGGAACATCTGATGAAAAGCTCCAAGAGACCAGCTACACTATAACATATATGGAAATGGCGCCTTAGCAAAAATCGTTCAACCTGATGAGCATTTTCTGCTGGCGTATAAAAATTGAAGATCTGGAACATCTGATGAAAAGTTCCAAGAGAGATTTTTCATCTAAGCGAAACTCACGCGGGCGAAGCCGCGGGCGACAGCTAGTACGTACATATGAAAGTATGTTGATCAAAGACGTTTTTAATAAATCCGAATGTCTACTATTGAGTAGTTGGAAAAAATGTTGTGAAATTCATAGAAAGTATGTTAAGATCAGGACTTTCTAACTAAGCCGACGATAAAAACTTTAAGCTTTGGTAAGTAATTGTAATAATGTTATGCATTTTTTTCATATTTATGGCTGTTTGCTGTATATCTTGATCGAATCTTTATGTACGATTGAGGGGCAATTTTGCATGCATGGAAATCGGATCCCAATTCAATACCTTTTATTCTAAGACAGAGCTGGAGGGTTAAAACGGCCACTTTGATGAATCGGAAATGATCCATTTTTCATTTTCTAAATATTGAAAAATGAACCTTATAAGTGGTAAATAAGGTTCATTTTTAAATATTTAGCAAATGAGAAATGGATCATATTCCGATTCATCAAAGTGGCCGTTTTAACCCCCCTGATGTGACCACTGAAAATATATACCCTCGTCCTAGGTCAAATTTTCTTTTCAATACCAAAACCGAAACGTTGTAAATTTTCAATTGTAGTTTCGTATTTTATAAAATTGAAAACTTTTCTAACATTGAAAATATTATTTAGGTACCTACTGCAAAGTTGAATGAAATTGAAAATTGACAAGACAATGATAAATAGATTTCGATGCATGCTTACTCTATTTGAACTAAAAGCATATCACTTGGACAAAATATCACTCTAAGGGGGTTTCGTTTAATGGAAAAGGCACAGCCAACGTCAACATATCTTACCATCTTTGAAGTTGGTAGATTGATGGTTAATGTAAAACACTTAGGTCCACCCACTTGTTCCGTTTAGCCCTTACAGTTTAGAACCTCTCTATTTCTAAGTACCTAGGTCGTAATAATGTATACTTTATGTAAGTAAAGGTACTGTAACGACTGGGGGGTTTGTCGTTAATTAAACTGTATTTAGGTACCTTTTAGATCCTTTTAATTAATATTTCATTTAAGTAATTATAAATTGTATTCCCGACTTGATGTTTCCATCCGTAGTTGGGGACTGAAACCCTTTATCATAAATATTTTAAAATACTAAATTGTTAATCGAATGCCGAACTGGCCAGAGATTGAAACATCAAACCTCTACAGTACCTATTCAAATATTTTTTATCAATTTGTCATCACTTCAAACAATTAAAATGTTTTTTATAAAAATAAAAAAAAGAACTACGTAAGTTAAGTTGACATAAGTTTTTTTCACTTTATAAAATAAATCAATGTAAAAATAATGCTACAAAATATACCACAAAATCAAGGACAGAAATTCATATATTATACTTAGTAAAGGAAATAAGTGTTTTTTTTTTCGATGATACCTTATCAAATTTTAACAAAAGTAGTTCGGATAGACTAGACCTGATACATGAATATTACTTATCTCTTTGCAAAGCGACTCACTATATGTCCCTTTCTTTTATATAATTTGATAAATGCAAATTCCAGTAGATCAAAGAGGAGCACTGCGTCCACCCCTTCGCTCAACTCACATTTGTAAGATATATGATGGTAAATGATGACGCGTGTCCTTAGAACAATAACTCTAGAGTACCTTGCAAAGAAACCAATCTCGCAAAAGCTCTAAAACAGTGTTCGATTGAGATTGCGTGCTTAGTTTCACCCGCGGAGTGATTTATGCGAATCTTTTCAGAATTGTAGTTATGATTCATTCAGTTCGAACTATTGGAAAAATATGAATCACTTTGATCTTTTGTGTTCTGATTTATTTATATTTGCGATATTTACTACTAGCTTTCGCCCGCGGCTTCGCCCGCGTGAATTTCCCACAGGAACAGTGCTTTTTCCCGGGATGAAAGGTACCCTATGACCTTCTCCGTACTTCTAGCAATTTGTATGCGAAATTTCAGGAAGATTGGTACAGTAGATAAAGCGTGAAGAGGTAACAAACAAACTCATTTTCGTATTTATAATATTAGTTAGAATCTTAGTGCTCTATATAAAATTGTACAATAATAAATATAAAATTCGTATACCATGATTTTAACTTTCAAAAAATCACATTCTTATTCAATTAATATAACTAGGTTAAAGTAAAATTACTCATTAGCTTATAACTGGGCTAGATTGTAATATTTTTTGCATACTTATATATTAGTATGTCATCTAAACAAAAAAAAATCAAAAAATGTCTTCAATAGTCTTGTAAATTGAAACATTATACTTTTTAAGAATTCAGCAAATTTTAGATGGTTCTGTTAACTAGGTAATGCTCAACTTTTATGACAAAATGTGTCGAGTCATTATCTTAACCGATAGAGAAATTAGCAACCCATTTAGTTACAATATGCTGTCACTAACAAAAACAATGGAATATTATTAGTGAGAGTGGCTGCCGAAAGCGACGACTTGGCGCCCTTGTGTTCAGCCGAAACAATGATTGCTAGGGGAAGAATAAAGGCTGGAAATATACCACAGATAATAGAACCACAGAGTTGGTTATCGCCTTATTGTCACACGAGCAAAAATTCAAAGTATTGAGTTAACAACGAAAGTTAAGTTAAACGAACTGTTTGTAACTTTTCCGAGAGCAAATCAAACGGATAAAATTCATTATATAAAAATAATATTAATTTATTTGATTGACATCCATGCTGGTCTGGGAGCTAAGAATAAACATATAATGTGCCAGCTGCTTCTCTTCCCGCGCAGATTGTAAAAGTCAATCGAGGAAAAGGCTTTAAACTGGGGATTCCTCCACTCATAGGCGATAGGCTAGCAACCTGTCACTATACCTGAATCTCCATTCCATCAAAGAGTTATTCAGCTAAGCGTGGCCTTCGAGTCTCACGACTCTTGGCTCTGTCTACCCCGTAAAGGATAAAGACGTGATTCTATGTATGTATGTATTTGATTGACCAACGAGGTTTTTCGCTTTATTAGTGAGTTGATTTTAATAGGCCGTAAGTTTAATGTTTATTACAGTTTACATAACTTATTGTAAACAGTGTCAATACTTTTCTACGCGGCTTAGCGTCAATATGTCCGTCCATATCGAGTGTCATCCTTCTATATTAGGTTCATTTAACGTTTGAAGAAAATATTGAAATATCATACACACACATCACACTCACATTCATCAATAGAAAGGTATCAATTTTTAGATAGAACAGAGGATTAGGATTATTGAAAGGATTATTGCCTATCCATCGTTACCCACATCTCCTCTGATCTATTATCTGCTGCATGCACGAACTACGAAGCATCTCATATTGTCTTACGGAATTTGCTGATGTCATTTATTAGCCACTAACATAAAACATTTTTATAGCGACTGATATGCGACTGGTGGATAGTTGGCTCTTTGCGAAATAAGAACAAGCGATTTATAGTCGCGTATAAAATTGTATTGTGGATGGGTTTTGTTTATACGTCTGATATCCGATATCCTTTGAGATTGTGACTATAAAAGTTTATTATGGGGCATGACGAATTACTCGTGCATTGTTAAGGTCAGACATGCACGAAATATAAGTTATAAAGTGCACTTTTATAGGTATTTGCAATAATATGACAATATCTTTTTTTGTATTATTTGAAAAGCGAGAATGGTTATTTATTTCAAAAGCATAAATTAAATACCTAATGGATATACCTACGTCATAAATTTAGTTCACTATAAAATAGGAAAAACTGATTGTCCACGCGACAAATAATTATTTTTTTTAGCCTGGTGATGGGTCCCACTGCTGGGCAAAGGCCTTTTCATCAAATAATTATAAAATCTTAAATTATTTACTGAAATTGGTTACTAAATCTAGTTAATTAAACTTATAAATAAATAGAAAAATAAATAATAAAAATTTCGAAATTGCAATAGAAGAACACACGTCGCACGCGACAGTGACAAGCTCCGAGACGTGCACAGATAAGCAACTGTTCTGTACTTTATACTGTGACTATTTATACTTAATACTTTGTACATTAAGCTTTATTTACGTACATTAGTTTAGTAAAGAAATAATATCCTCCTTATTGTATTGTTTGTATTGTTTAATATGCTTATTGAGCAAAACAAGTCATCTCTATAATTTTAATTGTTACAATATAAGGTCGGTAATTAGAATTAGTAAACCTAATTTTTGTTGCAGTTGCACTTAATTGCATGTATTTAGTATGATGTCCGAAATATTATATGTACTAAGTATGTATATCATGCATTACATATAATATCCAAATACAGTTCAATAGTTAAAACGTAATAAACGTACGTACAGTTATTTAATTTTTTGTAAATTTCCATTGAAACATGAACACGTTATGAATAATGATATTTTGACAACAAAATAATCAACATAATGAGTTAATTAAGTACTTCATATCGCGTTAAAACTAATGAAATTCCAGTTAACAAAATGTACCTGAACTAAAATACGATAAATATAACAGTCGCAGTAAGCTTATCGAGGAATTACAAATTATTGTTACTGTTTCGCATGCCTGTGGAAAATTACGATATGAATTGTAATCCAAAGGGGTTTACTTAATTGGGTGAATAGCTACGTGGGTAATTATAGTGATATAAATAGATGAGAGTTGAATTTAAAAAAATTAAAAATGTTACAGTGAATTGAAAAATTGAAAAATGTTACAGTGAATTGAAAACCCGTGATAAATTTATACCTTAATTCTTTTCGGAGACCTTTATTTTATATTCATACGCCAGTCTTGAGGTCCTAAATTCAATAAAGACAAAAATATCATTGTCAGGTTGGCAAATAACCAAGGACCAAAACAGAAGGGTATATACAAATAAGTACTTTTGATCAAACTGAATCTGTGTGATTTGTATATATATTTATTTTATTATGAAATTCGATATACAATTTGTACTAATTTCGATTCATTTTCTCAAACAAGCTTCTTTCAGTAAAATATGCGAGCAGTACTTTCGTACTAAATGTAATAAAGTCTATCATAAAGTAAACACGATTTACGTTGCCTCTAAAATCCAGTCTCAAATTCAAAAGAGCCTTACAATGTTTACTGACTTTAGTCAGAGCAGATTGCATATCTTATACGGTGGCTTGACTGGCTTAATAATAATAAATTAAAGTATTCATTTACCTGACATATCTTTTGAAGCTTTGCACTGAACCCAAAGTTTTCGTTTATAACAAATTGGAATCGAAACAAAAGATGAATAATATTGGTTGGGTAAGGGATAACTTCTGATAGTTTTACGTGTTTTATCATAGAGCTAGCCAACAACATGTGTTTACATTTAACAGATTGCAGTATTAACTTCATTTACATCTTGAGAATAACTTTAATAAAAAACTAGGTTTTGCCCACGGTTTTGCCCGCGTGAATTTCCCACAGGAACAGTGCGTTTTCCTGGTATAAAAGGTATGTGTATGTGTATGCGAAATTGCAGGAAGATTGGTACAGTAGATAATGCTGTAAGAGGTAACAAACAAATACAGAAACAAACTCACTTTCGCATTTAAAATATTAGTTTATATTAGAATGATATGTGTATGTACTGAATTTTAAATTAGCCATACTAAGAACTGATTTATCTCAAAATGTTTTCCTACGTTTAGGCATGACTAAGTACAAGTATCAAGACTACACCGTCACTAAGTATTTCACTCGGCGACATTTGACGCCCCGCGACAGTGCGTTTTCATTATATGCACACGTGTATCTTTAATGATAATATGTTATAGGTTGTAAGGTTGTTTTGTAAGCTACACTATCGAATTGGGTTAGCCTGTAATGATAAATGTAAGATGTAAATAAAATAAATAAATAAATAAATAAATGCAGCTTAGTGGCGAGTAAATAAAGCAGCCATATTGCAGAGTCGGTTCTTTCTCACGAATTCCATCCGACACGCGCTCACTGAGAATAATCCGCTTTTTACGATTCCGCTCGTCTACCGAGAATTTGAAATGAGAAAAATAACCTCAAATTCTTTGTGAGTGAGTTGGTGGCTTTCTTGTTATGAATGAATGAGTTCTACGGAATAAATTTTAACATCTGCCAGGCGCCGTCTAACATAAAAGTGTCGTAAACGTATGAGGGTTTATGATATTCAATTTAATTTCGCTTATGAGATGAGCCGTTTATTACTTAAGTGTAATATATGCATATATGTAAATAGAACTACAAGTCTCCAAGTTCTACCGATTGTACTTCAGTGAGTGTGCTCACGAACTGCATGAGCTCATACATCTTGCCCCTTTCTTCAACCGGACAACCAGACGCACTGCGGGCTATCATCCGTCCTTGGTTAATATTCCCCCCGCACCCACCAAGCGCTTTTCGTCATCATTCCTAATACGCACAGCGAAGCAGTGGAACTCCCTGCCTGCATCTGTGTTCCCGAGCACATACAACCTGACTCTCTTCAAAACCAGAGTGAATAGGCTGCTTCTGGGTAAGCTCGCTACATTGTAGACCTCATCTCTGTCCTCGGACAAGATTGTGGTCAAGAGCAGACCAATCTTTAATAAAAATTAAAAAAAAGTCTGGAATTGGAAACATCTGTTTTTACATTTGTTTTATTATAATGTTGATGTTGACTTTTGAAACTAAGAAAAATACCAACTATGACTCATACTCAGTGCTAAATCAAATAAAAAAATCCTACCTGACATTTAGTATGTCCGTGTATCAAACAAATATTATACGTTGAGAAGACTAGGTAAAGTTACATCAAAAAGTGCACATACTTTTGTAAAGTTACTTTTTCAGTACAAAAAGATCTTTGTATTGTTCGTGAATGTGAATAACATGTAAAATAAACTAAAAATTCATAACAAACTCAATACATGACCAGAATACAAAGAAGTCACTTCAAAATCTACAACAAAAGCGCCACCGTAAACACGTAGTACAGAGCACCATAAAACTTGACTTAACCTATTAACATCACCGCGAAACACGATACTATCCCGCAAACGTGTTATGAAAATAATAAAAGGGGGTGTAAAACTTGGAAAAGACTAACCAACCATCGCCTGCACCATTCCTCGGAGACGGCTCGTCGCCTCTTCCTTATTTCCTGAGGGACTTGGCTTATGGCACTACCACGCACCTATCACAAACCTGAACTTTAATAAAGAAAACGATTTTAGCGATATCCCACCAAGGATTCCAGTCCCCTTTCACAATGTCTATAAAATTCGTTTTGTAGTAGCTAACAAACCGAGGGAATAATGTTGATCCTGTGGAAGATTTGTTAGAAATATTGTTAGAGGAAAAGCCACGTTTCAATACCTACAAGCGAAATGTCATTATTTTTCAGCAATATTTTCTGAAATTTTTCTATTGATTTTGCGATCAAATGTTTTTGCTGTTTGTTTCATTAGGTAAGTATTTATTTTGTAAATTGCTTTTAGTGATTCGAATTTCTCTATTTTCTATAGGTAATATTATCTGAACTTAGAAGTAACATATACTATGAAACTAATAAAGAACAAATATTATATGTGTGTACATAGTACGTGTGTACGTACTTAAGTATATGAATATTCCACGTTATAGCAATATTTTCATCATATGTATGTATCATTGTATATTTCAACAATTTTAACTCAGATTTTGTTTTATCAAATAATAATCTAATAAAGTTTTAGGTTGGGTTGCATCGAAATTTTTGTATTTGTTATTTTTATTGAGGTTAGTGTCAAACGTACAGTAACGTTGATTTTCATGATATTTGACAACTGAGTCATATTTTGCCTAACGTTACTATCAATGTAAGATAACTTAACAGATGGGCTTTCCTTGTTTGTTTGATTGAACGTGGTAATCTCTGGAACTTTGATTGATGTATTCATGAGGAAGAATAAAGGTTATCTTGTATTTAATAATTAGGCCGGGTGACACAACATCAGGTTATAAACGCACTTACAAGTAATATATATGTAATATGTCTCTAATTAAATAATGAATAAGCTATAAAAAAAATAATTACATCAAAAGCAGGTCAAAAACACAAGCTCATTACTGAGATAAACCAACATCGTATCTGCTAAATACGTACACGATCCCTCATTTTCGCTAATCCGGCGAACTTGGCGCTAACTTTTCCAAACACAAAACCATCAATCAATTGAGGTCGAACTTCCTTTTTGAGCTAATTAACTTGTCACTTTTTCTTTTTTTACCTAATTAATTTTCCCACTATTTGGCAAAGGTTTTGCCCAATGTCTTCTTAAAAAAATGAATCTAATTAAAAATAGTAAAACAATCAGTAATTGTTATATCCGATAGAGGTCATGGGTTCTAGTAAATACGGCAGTATTATAGATTACCTTATCTAAGCTTCAGGTAAAGGTTCAAACCTATTTTGTGTTCCTGAACAAATAATGTACCTACTTATAGAATATTATGTTTACAACAGATATAATTTAATTATGTAAAGATATTTATTATAATCTATTTTAAAACTAGGACTTATGATACTGAAATGGTAATTTAAATTAAAATTCAAAACTAAAATTAAACTAAATAAATGAAATGGTTTTGACAAGAATTCCGTGACCAGTGGGCAGGGAACTACCTGGTTCAAAAGAACAGCGTTACCATTCAACTTGGCAATGCTGCCAGCCTTCTGGGCACGTTACTAAGAACAATTTCTTGTGGTACTTGTAATGTGACTGACCGAATGCTCTTTTTTGAGGCCGGAAAATTACAGACAGCCTGCAATTTAGGCAAATCTTATTTAAAATAACTAACAAATTAAGTAAATGGTAAGAGCATATCCATAATTCAAAAGCATAGATACTCTATCAATAAATGTACAATCAGCTGTATGAAAACCTGGGAAGGGGGAGGTCGTACTTTTTTATATTCCAACTTTTATAAATAACTAGCTTTTGCCCGCGGCTTCGCCCGCGTGAATTTCCCACGAGAACAGTACTTTTTCCCGGGGTGAGAGGTAGCCTATGTCCTTCTCAGTACTTCTAACTATGTGTATGCGAGATTTCAGGAAGATTGGTTTAGTAGATGAAGCGTGAAGAGGTAACAAACAAACAATCAAACTCACTTTTGCCTTTTTAATATTGGTCAGGAACTAAAATAAACTAATTTTGAAATAAACACTTTTATAACGATGAATGACATAAATGAGGATATAACGAGAAAACAGTGTCTCAAACAGCCTGAACTGATTAAACCATATGTGAGGCGTTAAATTTATCACACTGCGTTCTTTTGAAATATTGTTTTATCAATAACATCTGTATTCCTAAAGTTTATAAATATAAAAGTATCTTTTAAAAACATTGCCCGTAGATATTCTATTCTATTCAAATAATAACTTGAATGCACCATTATATTTTATAATTCGCTTTATTTGATACCTTGTAGATATTAAATAATAAGTTGCACATGCAAAGAAAGAATAAAATGGTTTGGATGAGGAGTTTGTATAAAGCAGTAGGTATTTCTTTTTCAGTATTAAACTTTGTATATCTGTTCAGTAAATAAAATGTAAATATAACTTCATTATTCAACAAAAGAAACTTTTCGATTGTTAAATGAAGCAAAAATCTTTTTCCATCGCTCACGACTGGTGGCTAGAAAGTTGGCAATAGTGTTTTATTACAAGTTCGGTATCAAATCAAAGTTTTACTTGCAATAATGGAACGGATATCGGACTTCCTGATAAAGTCGTGGGGACAATCGGAAAAATGCTAGGAATTTCCGAGTCGACAATACAAATTGGTTGGATGAGGTTTGGGAACGAAGATCTGATTAGATGATTGTCTTCTCGTGCTGTCTTAAATATTTATTGGTATTTTTGTAAGCGTACGTTGATCTATAAATATTTTAATTTTGTGTTTTTTTTATAATAGTTTTTGAGTTTGCTAGGAACTGAATATATGTGTTAGCTTCTTTTCCTTGAGAGGAAATACAGATTTTGCAGAAAAGCTTGCAGAAAAATTCGGGAACACCCATGATGACGGATAACTTTTGGGAATATAGGTACTAAACTTATCTTTAAGTAATTTCTGACGTCAACTAATCTTGAGAATTTATTTAAAACTGAATATTTATTAAATGAAAAATTACTATGCTAGTACATAGGGTAAATTCGTTAGAGATGGCCATAGTTTTGTTGGTGGGACATAAAAAAAAAGAAATGATATTTATAATCAAATATTTATTGTCGTAATAATCTTTTGTGTTTATCAAATGCGGTACAGTTTTCATGTACCCATAAGTTGCAAATGACACATTGAAGCCAATCTTCAATTAAGCGGGTTTCATAGTAATTTTCGCCGCATCCAGCACAGTTATCAGCCTCATCAGCTATTTCTTCCAATGAAGTATCACAAAGTAATGGTGTCTCTTCTTCCGAACTACTAACGGAATCTTGCCGGATAGCTTTTCTTTTCCTTACTGTATTTAATTTATTATTTTTTTTTACTGAAACTTTATGGCCATCTCTCCTTTTTTTGTCCGGGAGAGATAGCCATACGAAATTCAAAAGTTCGAAGTGCAAATAGGACACAATTTTGAGGTTAGAATACAGCTAGAAACGTGTTATGATATGAAACTCACAAAACATCAATATACAAGAAAAACAAATACGTGTTTTTCAATGGTAGGTAAACCAACTAAAAAATTTTTGCAGTACTGTATAAAAACAAAGCTAATTTACTCACTTTTCGGTTTTTTTACTGCGGAGATCGCTTACGTGCGTTGCTCTCGAGCGTCGGCCGCAGTGGACTAAATTTAACGTAACGCCATCTAGCGATTATTCTGTGAAATATTGGAATTGGCCAACTCTCCCGTACGGCCATCTCTAACGAATTTACCCTAATTTGTCATAAAACTTAAAAACAAATCCTCTTATGACTAGAGTCCGCCACCTAAGGTTTCCGGTGCACTATCTAAGTATCTATCTAGTTTTTAAGTATATCACGATTTAACAGTGCTATTTTGTGACTTGACTTTGACTTTGAATCTCTATAGTCCAATTTGACGAGACGTATGTTATTTTTCACATATTACCCCCAATTCAAACGTCTATCTGTGTAACGTAGTCGTCATTTTTAATAGGTATATGGGCTAATAAATCGCCACAATAATTTCAATATTATAAATCTTCTCCCCTATACTAAGTACAGTCTACGCAAGCAGTGAGACGTGAAGAAACGGTTTGTATCGCCTTTCATCCTACGCGGCGACTGTAACAAATGGTGGGGGAAGCTGGACTCGGTTTGAGTAATGAGCTTTGTGATATTTCATACCATGATATAATGATTCTTTTTGGGCCATTATTTGCGTGGATGCGGAAAAACAGAACGCGACAAACGACGCGGTTTTTTGTCGTTGGGTATCTAGGCACATCGATGATGGCGACAAATAAAAACGCAATACCTACCTATAGAATAAACCATTGTCCAAAATCGATTGAAAAACGTTGTGAGCATTTTTGCCATTCAGTTGTCTTATTTCATGAAAATGATTTTAAGATACAGCGATGTGAAGTATATTGTCTGATAGATAAATCTTCAAGTAGATGATATATTGTGTAATTATTTACGATGATGACACATACATGAGATTTATTTTATTCTATTTAGATATTTTTTGAACAAAATATTAAGAAAGGATTGTTTACTCGGGACACATGAAAATGTTAAAATCATTTTTCATTTCGAAAGTCCAGTATGTCCAAAGCAGTTGCTTCTAACGATAATTTATTTTGCTAACCCAGTCACAAGGATATGACAGTACAAGCTGTATAAATCTAAAGTAAAAATGTTAAACAATATGAATACTCGTACTCATAAAAGTTTGAAATTGTCCGATCATCTTTTTTCCAAAGTATCTGATTGTCGGTCGTCTGTTATTTATTTTTAGGTCATTAAAAAGTATTTAAATTTAATTTTTATTTTTATTTTTATTTTTTGGTTGTTAATTGTTACACTGTTGTAGTATGAATTGTTTTTGTGATTTGAATTCAAAAATAATACCTATCTAATAACAATTTCATTGATTTTTAGTAAAAAAACTCCTCTTACATACACACACCCATTAAATTAGGTAGTTAATATTTCTGAGTGGGATAAACACTGCAAATCTCAGTAATCAAGAAGAGCCGATGAATTGTAAAGGTGATTTGCGGTCTAAATCGACGTCCAAAATATACGACGCCCATAAATTTGACATTTCATTTAACGCCTAGATTATTTCATTGCTTTCTTTACAGCCCGATCTCGTCTACAGATACGGCTAGATACGTTACTTGCCGTATTTTATGGACTCACCCCATACCAGGATTCAATTTAGATCCACCAATGAGATAAGGATTATTGAAAGTCGCAAGGGTGGTTACGAGATACTGCATTAAAGTACATGCGTAGTGCTTGCCTTAAATCAAACATATGTATTGGAAAAGTGCATGAGCAGAATAGTGTAAATCTATATATAATTTTATGCTATGAAAACTCTGCTGCAGGAAAAGGATTATCCTCCAATAAATATATTAGTATATCATATTTATCATGGTGTTTAAAAGATACTGATTAAGTAATGGAACAGTATGTTAGTTTCACACTAGATACACATTTTTGTTTTGTAAGATGATTAATTTAAAACTGTGGTTTAATAATTTAAAATTACATTCAATAAAGAAAACTTATATTTAGGTATGTTAGATGCAAGATGCAACATCACATTTCGTTTACCAAATTAATTCTGATTAATCAAACCAACTTGAAATATGAGTCTATTATTAAAACCGCAAAATGTAAACGGTAAATACAAGTGATTAATTCGGGAAATGTGCGATATAATGAGGGTCGAAAATTGGAACGTGTAGGAATCTCTGTGGATAGGTTTGTTTCAGTTTATTATTTTAAAAGTACTGTTTGGCAAGTGCCAAACAGTACTTTAAAAAAATAACAAATACATTTTTAGGACACATCTACAAGTCCATCATATTTAAAGAACAATATTTAATTTCTTTGATCAGACTTTTATTGGTAGTTTGACATTACCTATTTTACGAGACCGGCTTATTTTTTTTTAAATTTAACATTAAAATTAAGTTTTCTATATTAATTTATTTTACAGATTGTTAAAACAATAGTTTCATAGAACGTTCGCGTTTATAATATTAATATAGTTAGTTCTTTATGTCAAATTTTCTGGATGAATTTCCATGAAATTTGGTTCACGGATAGAGTAAAACCTCCCAGTTTTACTAGCACCATACCCTTATGGTACATGTTAATTCCGAAATCTCCACGGAAGCAGAGCTCCTGGGTATAGATTATATAATAACGAGCAACTGCGAGCAACTGGGCTGAATTAAACTACTAGTCACAAATCGCCTACTCGCCCAATGTGAATTGTATGCATACCGCAAGCCAGGTCCCAAGTGTCATGAGTGGAGTCATCTCGACCGCGAATCCACAATCTACATAATAGCTTTGTAGACGATTACATATTCCAACATTGTGCTTGGCACAAAAATATTGTAAATTTCACAAGGAAATAACCTTTTTGACAGCAAATTTCAGGCAATATTATTAGTTTTAGCTAAGATATTAAAAATAATCTTTATCTTTTTAAATGTAAGTATCTTTTATTTTTTCGCGATGTTAGTGAAAACCCAATAAAGAGGAATTCATATTAAGTTTTATGTTCCATGAATGAAGAGATACTCGCTCATTCGTATCAAAAGAATTGCAAAGTTTGATTCCAAAGTCCTTATTTTACTTATTTTTTTTCAATAAATTCCATATACGTATATGGAAAAAAAAATAAGTACGATTAAGACGAGACTTTACGATTGTTGACTTCAAACTTACCAAAGTACTAGTCACTAAAGGCAAATTAGGTAAATATTTATTTTGGATTTTTGTGCATATCAGATGCAATTAGTACTAAAGTACTCTCATATAGAAATTAGATATGGTGAAAAAATTCCATGCGAGCAGGACTTAAACCCACAACCAGGTCTTTATACGACCTTGCTCTTCCAACTGAGCTATCGCATTTCAATCCTGCACATCCAAAATATTCAAAATTGAATTTTTTCACTAAATCTAATTTCTATATGAGAGTAAATTAGGTAAATCCCTGAATGCCTGAAATGTAAATGCCTGCATTAGAAAAAGAAATTTCCTTCTTTTAATTAATTATTTAGGTAGTGCTTATTGAATTTGCAATTATTCTTACAATATGGAATTATAATAATTAAAAATAATTACCTGCATCAAGATGCATTGCATCAATAGCTGCAGCAGTTTCTCTTAAAGTTTTAGTGGATGCTGTAGAGTGGATAGCACCTGTGTGAATCTGGGGCAATCAAAGTTGCTATTTGTCTGGAAGTTTTGCGCTCAAACGCCCGTAACCCGTTTAAGGTACTTGTTCATTACTACTTATACATAGACTTGTTTGATGTACAACATCTATTGGCGCGTCATGATAGTAAAAAAAATCTATTTGACTGCCGTAACTGCAAACGGCATGACGCTATCGTGCCACGGTGCTTAGATATTTTACAACTGCCGAGCGTCATGTGATGGCCAACTTATTTTTTTTATTGAGATTTTTTTAGTAGTTTTTGTGTATTTTTTACTGACACAAATATAGATAGATATATAGATAGATCAACACTTTATTGCACCATTTACAGAAAAGAAATACATAGTAACAAAAGTAACAAAAATATTTTAAATGAGCGCAAAGGCGAAAGGCAAATATCAATATGTGTAAAATTCTTCCGTTACTGACTGAGTGACTGACAGACAACACTCAGCCAAAACTACTGGGCGTAAACCTGAAATTTAACATGTAGGCTCCTTAGGGAGTGTAGGGAAGCACTAAGAGTGGATTTCCCGAAATTCCCTCGGTATAAAAATCACGGGCCCTTGCTAGTTAAATTTATTTTTTATCCAACTGCTGCTTAATGGCGGTACTTGTCACGTCGTGACAGAAGCCTTTAGGCGACTTAAGAAAATTCCGACACCAGTGTTATCTATAACCAAATACTATAAACTCGCTAGAGTTAATTTAGTACTAGCTTTCGCCCGCGGCTTCGCCCGCGTGAATTTTCCGGGAACAGTGCTTTTTCCCGGGATGAAAGGAACCCTATGTCTTTCTCCGTACTTCTAACTCTCTCTCTCTCTCAGCCAAAAGACGTCCACTACAGTGGCCTTCTAACTATGAGAATGCAATTTGAAAAATTTAGGAAGATTGGTTCAGTAGATAAGGCGTGAAGAGGTCACAAACAAATAAACAAACAAACTCACTTTCGCATTTATAATATTAGTTAGGATTTACTATAACACACTCCTTACGAAAAAAGAATTACATAATGTGCTGCTGCGGAACTGTGGCTTCACCCGCTTATTCTCGCTCAGGCCAGGTGGGGTTTGCATTTTCTTCAATCCAAACAATATTTACGATGCAAAACAAACCATTAACTTCTATATTGTTAACACAGAATTTTGAATAATAAGCAATAGAAGCAATCTAGCTGTCATTTATATGAAAATATCTATCGCTCTGACGCTTACTACAAAATTGGAAATCAAAATTACATCGAAATTTGCTTTGACATTTTATTTGAAAGAAGAAGATATGTATCCTTACACATTTAACTTTTGTTATAGTATAATTTCTTATAGAGTTGATATTTTTACAGATGCACTAACAATATCTCTTTTTCCTAGTTCTCTTGCCATCTGTAGGTACTAAATTTTATAAACCAATGTTTACGATCCAAAACACACCATTAGCTACACTAACACAAAACTCCAATATTACTTCGAAGTTTAACCTTCAATAAAACGTGTCCCGAATAAGTTAAGTAGAATTTTAAGGGAACATTTGTTCAATAAAATGCGTGACGAAATTGCGGGTTCGCGCAATGCTCCATCACCCTCTCCCTAACACTTAGCCTTCATTTTTACCAATTTCACAGCTCTCTCATACATCAATCTCGACGTATTATGTGTAAAAGCGTCAGCAGGATCGAAGAGTATTAGGTATTTAATCACACGTTTAATCTCAATTTAGGTACGCTGTTTATAACATTGAATACATAGAAGTTATAGAAACGCGGATATAAGCAGCTTCTTATTATTTTTTTGTCTTCTAATTTTTGATGTCTACAGATTCAGATACAGATGCGATGAATGGGCAAATGAGCTATCGCGTTCATTTCCACCAAATGTTTGCATCAACAGGTAAGACAGACATCTATCTGTCAGATGGTACAAAGCTGTCAATGTCGATGTGTCAAATTCAAATGACTTTAAAATGACCATACTCGCCAGAGT
The DNA here is from genome assembly GCA_018467065.1 of Ephestia elutella. Taxonomy (NCBI): domain Eukaryota; kingdom Metazoa; phylum Arthropoda; class Insecta; order Lepidoptera; family Pyralidae; genus Ephestia; species Ephestia elutella. Next base: position 15,047,071 of record CM031568.1, on the reverse strand, counting down.
AGCGTCAACTAGTGACCGTAAATGCCATATTGTAACTAGTCGTTCGCTGCGAACGTAGTAGACCTCGCGACTATTAAAATACAATATTTATTTTCACAAGAAATTAAATATCTCAAACACGACTGGACCGATTTTGATGCCCAACGAACTTGAAAATTCTATTAACCATCCCTACATAATTATTCCAACTATCATCAAAATCGGAACAACGGTACGAGAGTTATCGCGGAACAAACATACATACATACATATATACATACACTAGCTGTTACCCGCGGCTTTGCCCGCGGCAAAAAAGGATTAATCATTATCCCGCCCCTGTGAAACTGTTGCTTGAGCGCGAGTTAGCACTTTATTCATGATGGAGCGAGTTGAAAAATGGGTAAAATAGCAAATAGGCAAAATTACAAATTCATAGGCAAATACCGTTTATACAAAAAAAAAAAATATTTCTGTGGTTTATACACTCGCATATATACATATATGTGTGCATGAAATTTAGTAAGGCTGCTTGCGTGCGTGTCGTGATTTTCAATCAAAATGGCGAGAAAATTTCATTGTTACCGTACAGCGTATAGATAGATATATTGATAAAGATATAAAATAATAAAAACACGCGCCAACAGGTCATAAAAAGTAACCTGAACCTAACTTATTTTCTGCCTTCAAGTCTTTCCAGGCGGTAATAAAAAAAAAATAACCTGAACCTAACTTCGTTTCCGCCCTCAAAGTCTTTCCGGGCGGTCTTAAAAAAAAATAACCTACACCTAACTACTACTACATGCGATCTTAGCTTCTCAATATACAAAGTTTAACACTTAAAAAATTTGCAATTTCGGAAACATTGTTTAGTTTTAGACCAATCGCGTATTGGACCAGCTGCGAATTGAACCAACCGCGAATTGGACATTTTTTGGAACTTTGGACCAATGGCGCTTAAACCGTGTCAGTGATGTCTACAGCGAAGTGCTGGGCGGGGTGGGGTGCGGTATTTGAAATGATTGCGGGGCGGTGAGTGACCGATATGTACGTTAGTACTACTTACTATTCTGTGGCGCTTCTGTTTTCGCTACACTATATGGTATATATAATATATAAACATTTATAAAACTATTACTCGAAAGAACATTCTTCGCGAAAAAAATATTGAAAGAACTTGTTTGCGGTAAAGTGCCATCTCGTGGCAGGCCGTGAGAACTAAAGGCAAGTACTATAAAAGCGCCATCTAATGACAATTTAGATGTAATGGAAAAAATTTAGTGTACCTCATACGGCTATGTTGCGCGCCCCGCCTCAGCACGCAATGTACATCACAACAAACACACTGATGTTCCTTCACACACATAATATTAGAAGTTTGAGCAGAGTGCCATTAGTCCGTGCACTCAGCAGAGGTCCGCACACCTCGACGTATCCGGGCATACTGCCGGCCGCCCCGTGCAACGGCCCATTTTATATGGAAGTAGTGAGAAGGCTGTCGTAACGTCACTTTGACGTAACGTCACGTTGACGTAACGTCATTTTGACATGACGTCTATTTTGTCAAATAATAGATGGCGTTACTATAATTGGTATCCCATGCCCACGGGACGGCATTTTTTCCGGGATAAAAAGTAGCCTATGTGCTATTCCAGGTCATTATCTACCTCTGTACCAAATTTCATCGAAATCCGTCCAGTAGATTTTGCGTGATTGAGTAACAAACATCCTCACAAACTCACAAAGTCACAAATTCACAAACTCACAAACTCACATCCAAACTTTCGCATTTATAATATTAGTATGGATACAAACAATGTAATTTTTGTCCAACTTGATTTGTAGACCTTGCTCGCTTCGCTCGCTCGGTCAACTATCACAAATTTATCTCAAGAGTCATGAAATCAAAGCGAAGACTGTGGATAGTAGGCTTATTGATGGAATGGAGATTCAACGATAGCTCAATTAATTTTATTTATTCTTAATCAATGTGATATAAGTATAGGTATCCGATATTCTTTATTATGTTCATTTACGTAACATTACAAATATTTCACTTCTGTAAACACCAAACTAGTGCGAAACACAATCTGCGAAAGCAATTCTGTATAAGAACTTAGAGGCGCCGAAGGAGCGGTTGATAAGGACCTTATACGAGGGGCTGCTATAAAGATTTCTGGGTAAACGTAATATTGCGCCGTTAGGGTAATAGAATGGACCGCGATGGGCCTGGTTACCCTGGTTAAATTACTTGATGTTTACCGAAACAAACATGGTTATTAATTTCCGTGCTTTATATTTTATGTACGATATTAGAGGTATATCTTTTATCTATTGATAAGTGCTTCAACTTTTGGTCATTATTTCTTTTTTTATATAGGTATAACATAGGGTGACAAACAAGCAAGCAGGTCACCTAATGGTAAGCGATCACCGCTGCCCATGGACTACTGCAACATCAGGGGTATCACAAGAGTGTTGCCGGCCTTTCAAGAAGTTGTAGACTCGTGTGATGTTTTCTACAATAATGATTAAAACGGTTCATCATCAACATCATAAATTGTTATCTTCATGAACAGTTCATCTTTATTTAGGTTACAGCTTTATAAACAGTGGTCCAGGACATCTCTCGTTGGAATTTTGAAATAAAATTAACTATAATTGTACCTTTATCTTACAAATTCATGCATTTATAATCATTATAACACTATAATTTAACCCATAGGCAGACCACTGCTGGACATAGGCTTTCAAAGATTTTCTGAATGACCGGTTGGAAGCGGCCTGTATTCAACGCTTGCTTGCGACCTTCTTCAGGTCATCTAACCATCTGGTGGGTATGTCTTTCCGACGCTTCGCTTGCCGCTTTTGTAATACTCGTTTTTTTCCACAATTTCACCTAGCACACATTAGTGTAATAGTGGCTAATCTGTGACAACAATTTTCTAACCGTAACATGTCAACACGTAACTGCCCCAATAACGCCAATTACCGCCATTCAAGCGGAGAAACATCAGCCGAATAGCCACCGCTGCAGTTTCATTATTCCCCACCAAGCTTATTGAATCGAACGATAAGGTGGCTTTTGTTCTTGTTGCTCCCTAGATTCTGCCCCTCCTTGGAGAACAGAGAGCAACAGTTGTAGTTTTGTTTTAGAACTAGGCTCATTGAATGTATCGCTTTCAAATAATCCACCAGATGCCAGCACCAACGAGCAAGGACAGACATCTGCCAGACAGTACAACGCCGTCAATATCAATGTGTCAAATTCAAATGACAGTATGGTAACCAATGACATGACCATACTCACCAGTATCGCCAACTAGTGAGCCCTCTTTGCACGATAAGGAGGTGTCTGTTTCTATTGTCTCAAACTCTGTACCCTATCTGAGCAACATTGTCCGGAAAGCAGCAATCAATATGGACGACAATGCTTCTACAGAGCCTGAAGTATAAGTTGCTGCGTGGCAGGAGAGCGAATTATTCTTAAAGCAATTTAAATATCGTTTTTAAAGCTTGGGTACTTCCACAAAAATTTCAACGTATAATAATAATTGCTTATTAAGTTATAACTTTTTTCCATTGTTCAAAAATAAAAACAATTCTGGAGAGGCTGTATATTTTACTAAGGAGCTGTTGAGAAGTTTACCTGAAATGGTGGAAATAGCGAGAATTAATATGTATAAGAAGTAAAAATCATGGATCTTGGTCACAACTTATTCAAAACAAAAAAAAATCTACTCAAAGAGGACTAGTGGACAGTGGGAATTTGTTTGTGGGGGCCGGAGTCCTGGGGTCAGTGGGAATAGACGGTAATTTCCTGTCATTTAGCAACATTACTCTCCCGCGTGATCACCTAACTGCGGCTGGGGACGCAAAAAGAACTCAATTCTTATAGAAATTCGGATAAAACTATTTCCGGCTTCCGATTTGAGCTCCATAAAAGCATACGTGACAAATTGGCACTGATAAAATTACATTTTATTACTAAGGAAAGGTCATCGCATTTTGTTAAAAATAGCGAAGTCTTATTTTTGTAACCATTTTATTAATTTAAGGTAATTTCTAAAGGCAATAATTTTAATAACTAACTTTTTACTGGGATATCCAGATATCACTTAATGGTAATTTTGAATTTAAAGTACTTCTGTTACATTTATCTTAAGTGAACTCTGTGATATACTTGCATCCAAAAAGAAAACTTGAGCATGAAGGCACTTTATATTACATTTTGAAACGTAATTAGTCAATAACAGTATTCTATCAAAGTTTATTCTATGCAATAAACCTATCCTTTTATTGTATAGAGCGCGCCAATGTATCCGACGAACGATTGTCACTCACTCTATTATTAAGCAAACCGAAGCCAACAAAGAGGGAGGCGACTCGTATGAAGATCGATTAATGGTTCCTAATTACGCAATTCTGGCGATCTCTAATTGCAACGCGGCCAGTATATTCTGCGTGACAGTACGTTATTTCCCCAGGGGGCGGTAGAGATACGAGGCTGTGATGATACAAAAATACTGGAATTGGGACGTGGAGCTTATGATTGCCGGACCCGTTGGTGTGAGATCTGTCCAGTTATAGTTAAGATTAAAGTTAATTCTTTCTTTGTACTTTTTTTTCTTTTCTATTGTGTTGGACCCTGGTATCAGATTTTTCAAGTCGTTTCACGGCATCTGACATGACTTTACGACTACCACCATCTAGCGGCAGAAGCCACGATGTTTTTCTTCTAAAAGCTGATTGATGAAAATACCGTGCATGAGTTAGGTTGATCTAAAAACTCAAAGGTACATGTCGGGCCATAGATTTGAACCAGAGCGCCTTTAATCTACAAACTCATAGGTACATATCATGCTTGAGATTAGAACCAGCGCCTTTTGGAAGCAAGTCGAGCACCTCCTCTTTGGAGACAAGGTTCAAAGAGTGAATGATACTATATATAAAAAAGTTAAAATGTTGAGTTTGACGAAGGTTGGTCAACCTACGTTAAAACAATCTTAAGTAAACATAAAAATGGACAGTGTTCATTTATTATTTATTTTATAGAAAAGCAATTCGAATATGTGATCTTCGCTTGTGATATATTTAAATCAGCTAATGTCACATCTATTATTAAGACTCCTTGTTTTAACGCCGTCGCGCCGCCGTCGGAACGTGGGGCTAAAATTATTCACTGACTTGTATTGTTCTCTCATACTTTATTTGTCTCGGAGCTTCATGATTCTGTTTACTTTTTGGTTCGATGCGTGTCGCTTGCTGGAGTAATTCTGGTCTAATTTGCGATGGCAAATAGAACTAAACGCTTCAAAGAGTTTTAAATAAAACCCCAAGAAGTTGGGCTAATCATGTACGCTTGTTTGAAGTTTAATGTGGGGTGGTGAACTAGGTATTTCAAAGAATTTGTTAGTACTCATTTAATCCTCTTTAGTTTATGATTTAAATATTGTTAAAAGTTTAATCATAATTGTTGAAAATAGTTTATCCAATGATTTTAGAATTATGAAAATTGAAGTGTCAAGCATCCGAATCGTGAAAATTTTCTTTTTGTTTGATTACAGTCATAATTAAATTATATAGTATGCCTAGTTTATACATGATAAATTAGAGGAACCTAAATATACGAAATTGGAGCAGGTGAATTGAATAATATAGTGCAAACGAACAATAGATGAAACCCTACTTCATAAATTAATGGCTATTGATTTTCTTCAAACGTTCGCAACAACGTCTTTCTTTTTTAGTTCTATTTGTGGTAGCTAATGGTTTATTGTGTGTCCAGGGTTCAGTCCCCGGGCAATTGTCTGGAGACAAATATATCAAAGATGTAAGGGACTGTAAGTCTATCCATTGTCAACTGTGACATACACTACTAACAAGCTATCGCAGTTTCAACCATTTATTCTTCTCCAATAATCTAGTGATTTTCTTGATATCTACTTGGGAAAATGTTTAAGTTGTATACTTGATTACAAATTGTTGATATGGAGAATCTCCTAACTAGGGAAATGGGGTTCTAATTTATTGCGATTATTAAAAGTATGGCGTCATAACAAAAGTTATCTTATATTTAAGGGGTAATTTTATGATGGCGGCTGAAGTTTATTCTCAAATAATATGAACAGAAGAATACGGGTTTTATATCAAAATAATATTAAATCTAATAATCTTCAACTAAAAGAAAAAGAGGTGTCAGCAACTTACGTATAAAACATAATAGCCCAATAAAAAAATATGTAACCCATTCAGCGGCCAACAAAACCACAAAAAGGAGAATGGCATTAGAACTTTTATAGAGATGTTATTTGCCATTTAACAGATGATAACACCAAGTAGTCACATCCTGGTACGGGCGGCACTCCTAAGATTAAGTACGATGGCTGCCGAACCCCATGAGAGGTCTGTGCAGAGAATCCGGACAAACGAAGTGGCGGGAAGAATTCTGTACCGGAACTTCACCGGGAAAAAACCACCGGTAAAAATAAGTACCGGGAAAAAATCTCCACGCGGCACCACGCTTGTCCGACTAGAACCTAACTTAAGCTATACGCAGACTGCTACCACCGCAGCTTATATAGGGAGCTACGGGCCCTATGTACTAATAACTAACTAACTAAATTTATTATGAAACTCACCAAGTTGACTTCTTAATCCAAGTTGGGGTGTCTTCGGAAGAGGTGGTGGTCCCTAAATCACCCAACCTACCCCATGAGATCTCAATCCCCAGAAAAAATACCTTGCTTTCTTCCAACAGTTCCACTCGGCGACGGATTCGGCGTCCCCAGGCAGCCACAGGTCACGTCGTTCACAACAAACAGTCAAAATAAAGGCTTTTTGCACAAACACAACCTTAATAGTTATTTAACAATGATGAAGTACAATACAAACGATGATTACAATAAAATTCACACGCCACGCCAAGCGGCTACAAACGAACCATGCAAGATGGTGGCCGAGAACCTGTAACACTTTTAAATGGGTTACCACCAACTTAGCCAGCGGTTCGCATGAGACACATGGGATAGGTACTGCTTATCTAGATTGAAACACTGTAAATTTGTTGGACGGAATGGGATCATTTTATTTAATATGGTTAAACATACAGTTTATTTCACTGACACGTGGAAGTTATAAAGTTTCTTGAAATTAAGTTAAATACAATGACACACTCACTTGTTAAAGTATCACTTATACAATATTAAATGATACATTACGGAAATCCACTACAGACACGCTTAGAATCTCCAAGTTCTTGATTAATATGAGTGTCTGCCAGGTCAACACGTGGCGCCTTAACCAAAGGTCCACATGCTCTGCTCTGAATATTCCATCCGTCCAATTTATTTAAAATATGGGATTATCGCCCATACTGCGATGCCTGGCGTTTATGTATAGTTAAACTTGGAACCCTACAACAAATTCAATACCTTCTTTGTCAAAATGCACATGTTACATGTAGGATGTTTTCGCAAGTTACATTATAATCTGTACTCACGAAAGTCCGCCTGCTTTATTTATTTATACTTCCGGCTCCATAACACAAATTTAACGTGACAACCCATGTCGTCTTCAATATTTTGTCAAGTTTATTAAAACTTAGATGTTGCGTGCTATCGCTAATCAACCAGAAAATGAAAAGAACGCATCCTTTCATGGACAAAACTTCTATCAAATCCTATGTCAGAGGCATAGACAACAATCAGTTTTTTTTTAAGAGAATTTTAATAGATTTATTTTGTTTCCTTATTTTTCTTTATTGAATATTATTTTATGTATGTTTTTTAAATAACTAATTTAATATTTATTTTTGTTAATCTATATTTAACTACTGCGACACTAGCGACATCTTTGAAGTTATTTTTATACTACTCAATGTCAAATATACTAACTCTTAATCGCCTAGATGGCGTTACGTGTATCAAATGTATTTTATTAATTTTACTTGTACACGGAATTTAAACGTGTTACAAACCTGGCCGTTACTTCCCGCGACACGGCCTCGCGCGCGCAGTACAAAACAATACTAATGGACGAATGAAGGTCAATGCCGTTCGAAGCGTCCGCGCAATGTTGCCAGCAGGCAAAACAAAGGCCTGCTATTCACGGCGCAGTACACGCTCAATGCAATGCTTAGATTTTATAAACATCAACAAGTTTATTACAAACATCCCCCCGTCCCGGTCTGAGAAGCAGACCGCTAGCTTACTCTACGGGAAGGCGGGCGAGAGAGGTCACAGCTCTCCTTAAAATCGAACCGTCGACTAACACCTCAGCCACACGCGGAGTGCCATCTCCGCCAAGAATCAAACGTAATATGCGAGCTCGTCGCCAAAGCAATGAGGGCAAATTTGCCTCTTTTAACAATACTAAATCACCCTCCCTGGGAGGCTCAGTCCTGTCTGTCCACTTCACTCTTTGCTGCAGCAAATGCAAATATTCAAGCGACCAGCGACGCCAAAAGTCCTGGCTCATTTGCTGCAACATTTGAAAACGCGACAACCGATATACGCGTTCGTCCTTCCACGGGTATTCGGGCAGGGCATTCAAAGGCCCTCCCACCAAAAAATGACCAGGGGTGAGAGCTTCCAAGTCATTTGGATCTGGAGATAGCGGACAGAGAGGACGAGAGTTGAGGACCGCCTCAACTTTACAAAACACTGTGGCCAGCTCTTCAAAAGTTAGAGCCGTTTCTCCGATAATGCGGCGGAGGTGGGTCTTTGCGGATTTCACAGCCGCTTCAAAAATCCCTCCCCAATGGGGGCAACTTGGGGGACTAAACTTCCAGGTTATTCCCCTTTGGGCAGCAATTTGACTTAAACTAGTACAATTTTTATCAATAAACACAGAAACATCCTTAAGATAATTTACAGTTCCCTTATAGTTTGTGCCATTATCAGACCTAATAAGGGAAGGTAGACCTCGACGCGAAACAAAGCGATCCAACGCGGCGACGAAGGCCTCCGTATTCAGAGCCGATACCACCTCCAAATGGACAGCCTTGGTGGCCAAACAAACAAATACACACAAATAGCCCTTCACAATACGGGCATTACGAAAGGGAGAAGCCTTGATCGAAAAGGGACCGGCAAAATCGGTTCCAACGCCGCACAGTGGAATATGGTAGAACAAACGCATATCATAAATGACTTTTACCAATGACAAATATAGGGGATCCTATGAATATAATTTAATAGTTCGAATGTCGAACTTTAATATTCTGTACCTTATTTTTTTTTAAATACATTACAAGTATTTTTTTTTACGTTCTAAAGTTAATCGTTTATGCAACTACAAATTTTAAGTCCGTCATCTACAATTTTCAAAATGAAATAGCTTTAAAACTTTAAGTGAAAGGTACAAAGTATTATATATTTTTGGAAAGCTTATCTATTGAAGATTAAAAAAAATATATTACATATTTTTTTTATTCCAATATATAATTATATAAAAATGTTAATCATCACATAGTGGAAAAAAGGTATCTTTGAACTTCGTCGAAGGTTTTAACACTTACCCACGTTTGCCCACGCTTCGAAAATATTATTATTTTATAGTATAGGTACTCCTTAAAAACATATGAAAAAATTAGCTGCTACTTCCTGCCAATCACGAAGAAAAGTGAAAATATCTACGAAGAGTATGGGAACAAAATCACTATCAGTTGCGGTTTCATAGGTTGACGTGTCTATCAATACGTAATAATTTATAAATATAACAAAGGTATATTTATCAATTGAATTTATATGCCACTAGCTTTTGCCCGCGACTTTGTTCCCGTGAATTTCTTACGGGAACAGTGCTTTTTCCCGGGATAAAAAGTACCTCAGGTCCTTGTCAATACGTCTACGTGTTTGCGAAATTTCAGGAAGATTGGTTCAGTAGATAAAGCGTGAAGAAGTAAAAAATAAAAAAACAAACTAGGTACTTGTGCATTTATAATATTAGTAAGGATAATGTTAGGTTTTGTCATTTTTTGTTTAATTTCCTGTGAGAAAATAGATATGTATTTAAAATAATTCACACGTTATAAAACCAAATCCTAACTAATATTATAAATGTGAAAGTGAGTTTGTTTGTTTATTTATTTGTTTGTTACCTCTTCACGCTTTATCTACTGAACCAATCTTCCTGAAAGTTTGCAAATATATAGTATGAAGTACTGAGAAGGACATAAGGTACCCATCATCCCGAGAAAAACGCTATTCCCGTTCACTCGGGCAAAGCCGCGGGCAAAAACTAGTAGTTATATATAGAGTAGTAAAAAATATTTCTCCATTATTAATTCAGTTTACATTTTGCAAAGTTCGGCTATTTTATTTTAAAATGTCTTTTCTAAACTATAATGTTCTAAACGAGAGCTGATTGTGTAGAAGGCGGAAAAAAACTGCGGCACTATCAACATATTTAAAAGAAAAACAAGATTCTGAAAACGACTTTATTATTGGTGAAATTCAAAGGCATATTATCCCTTCGCTCAACAAGCGCTGGCAAGAAGCAATACGAAATAAAGACTTGTTTTTTAAGAAATAACATCTATTGGTTGGATTCCGAATATTCCGTGATTATACCGGTATCAGAGGTATAATCACGGAAGAAGCTTTCTGAAGACGCACGAGAATCCCGCAACAAGGAATTTAAAAAATGTCGCCTTCATCATACTTGGAAATGCTCTTGAAGAGAAAATGAAAATGAAGATACTCTACATCTTCTCAAAATTCACGAACTCATTTCGGATCCTGAAGCTCGCCAGGTGTAAGTGGTGAAATGTAAGTTATGTCTGTTTAGAATTATTAAAATAACAATTAGAAATTGAAATACCCATATAAACCAATTAACCTAATATTTAGTAGTAACTTTCTTCATAATTTTGATTAATTTTTGTATTCAGCGTTAAATGGGTAATATATACCTATATAGCACATATACTTGTATTTTTTTAATTTTTATCATTCTAAGATAGTAATCTTAACTGTTTACCTAACTATTTTTAAGAAATATATACTCATACAAAATGTTAAAAAAAATGTGTCATCAAATATATACCATTAATTCATATTGTGAATTTTCAATATTAAAAAATAAAAAAATGCGTTATACTATTTCAGCGAAAGTTACATATATAATACCTTATATATCCCTTTATATTACTGCAAAATTTCATAGCTTTATCTTTAAAATTGATGGATTTACAGATTTTTGATCCCAAACGGACCCATATTTTCCATAGTGCGCCGTCAAACGGCCTCGAAGGTCGGATTCGATCAGCGGGCAAATCACCCATCTGTGGTTGCATCGTGGATGCCTTCAACCTATAACATGCAATACATCGAAACAGGACACTACGGATTGCTCTTCGGGCAGACAAAATCCAAAACTCGCGTTGCAAAAGAGTCAACAAAGCATTGCACCCAGCATGGGCGTTACGAATGTGTCGATCAGACACCAAAAGCTGCACCAAGGGTCCGCCCTTGGGCAACAACAGAGGATGGCGAGTCTCATATGGAAGATCCGCCTTCCGGAGCCTGCCTCCAACCCGAAGAAGCCCATCCGAGTCGATGTACGGGTTCAAACGAGCGACCGCGCCCTTCAACTTAGCGCGTCCGTCGCGCAAGATACGAAGCTCTGACTCAAACCGTCCGGTCTGCACGACACGGACCCAATGCAACAATGCGCTCCGGCGCTCTTCTGCACCTGCAATCGGCTCCAACCGCTTTGCCTGTGGGTTTCTACAATTATGTATGAAACGCTTAATCCAACTGGTAACACCCAGAAGCTTATCCAAGCTGCTATACCGAGCAAGTAGCCAATCCGGCTCCGACGTCGTCTCAGCGACTACAGCATGTACACGGAGCCCGGTCAAACTCAAAGAAGTAACATCTGTCTGACAGACAGGCCAAGAAGTTTCTGATCCCATCAGCCACTCTGGACCCCACCAGAGCGGGTGTGACACCAATTCTGGTGCCGTACAACCTCGGGAGGCACAGTCCGCTGGGTTAAGCTCTCCCGGCACATGTCTCCATGTTATATCAATTCCGATATTCTGGATTTGGGAAACCCGATTTCCCACAAAAACCTCCAAGGTATGTGGGGCCGCGCGCAACCATGCAAGCGCGACCTGGCTATCCGACCAGGCGAAGATGTCCCGTATCTCGACCGTGGCCGCCAGCTCACATGCAACGTGATGCAACAATTTAGAGAGAAGGTGAGCTCCACTCAACTCAAGCTTGGGAATAGTCAGCCTAGTCCTGATGGGGGCGACCTTGCTCTTCCCTAACAAAAGCGAGACATTGACCCGGCCATCGGCGTCAACTGTCCGCATATAGACTGACGCGGCGTAGCCTCGCTCCGACGCGTCACAAAAGCCATGCAGGCTGGCTCGATATTTCCCGGGGGCAATATTCGACGAGGCAAGGCAATCCGATTGACTTCCTTAATCGATGAAAACAACTCGAGCCAATCATCCAATGGAGAGCCAAACAGCGGCTCGTCCCACGAGACGCCCAAAGTCCAAAGTCTCTGAAGAAGACACTTTGCAGAGAATATCACTGGACTGATCCAACCGCTTGGATCAAACATACGGGCTATTACGGACAACACCGTTCTCTTAGTCCAGACCTTTGGTATTTCCAAGTCCACTTGGAATGTAAAAATATCGGTTAGCGGCTGGTACTGCATGCCCAGCACCGCTATCCTGTTGGGATCATCCACATCCTCAAACAGGTGAGGGTTCTGTTGGTGATCCTCCGGGATCCCTTCTAGAACTTTAGGCTCATTAGACAACCACTTACGTAGCTCGTAGCCACCTGTCTTCAATATTTCAATCAATTCATCCCGCAGTAGGAGGGCCTCCTCAATACTTTGGGCTCCGGTGCACACGTCATCAACATACAAGTCACGTGACAGCACGGAAGCCCCACGGGGAAAGCGGATCCGTTCCCGCTCTGCCAATTCAAGCAATGATCTGATGGCGATATAGGGACTAGATTTCAAACCATACGTGTTTGTGTTGAGTTCATACACCGTCACAGGATCCTCAGGGCGCTCACGCCAGAGTATCAACTGGAATCGCCTGTCCTCAGGATGTATGACTGTCTGGCGGAACATCATCCGGATGTCCGCACCAAAAACCACTTGATGTCTTCTAAAGTTCAAGATGATGTCAATTATGTCCCTATGCAATTTGGGACCCGAATGCAAACACAGATTCAACGAAACCCCGTTCGAAGTGGGTGCGGACCCATCAAAGACAGTCCGCAACTTGCCCGTTGAGGCCTTCACCACCGCGTGGTGGGGCAAAAAATAATGCTCAGTTGAGCTCCAATCAACTCGAGCCGGAGACATGTGACCCAAATCCTCGTACTCGCGCATAAATTCAATATATTTATCGCGAAGTACGTGGTCACGCTGCATACGTCGCTCCATGGACAGCAGTCGTTTCTCCGCAAGCGCCCTACTTTGCCCTAGGCTAGGACGAGAGGCAACAAAGGGTAACCTAGTTACAAACCGACCGGAGGGCAACCTCTCCGTGGTCGATCGAAAAAGGGCTTCGCACTCAGCGTGTTCCGGATCCATCCTGGAACTCATAGGTGGCTCCTCCACCTCCCAAAACCTTTGCATGGTTACCTGGTAAACCACATACGAGACAGATTGTCGGACAAAAAGATAGTTGTGTTGGTCTCCCTGGACATAGAGGGGGCGTTTGACGGTGCTTGGTGGCCGGCCATAAAAATACGTCTGGCTGAGGAAAAGTGCCCAGTGAATCTAAGAAGAGCCATTGATAGTTATCTGGACCAAAGAAAGGTGACCGTGCGGTACGCAGGTACCGAAGCCGTGAGGTCCACAAACAAAGGATGTGTGCAGGGATCCATTGGCGGACCCCTCCTTTGGAATGTCCTCCTAAATCCGCTTCTGGTTGGACTTGAGCGCCGCGGGGACTACTGCCAGGCGTTCGCGGATGATGTGGTGTTGCTCTTCGTGGGGGACACAGCTCTGGAGATCGAGGGACGTGCCAATGCCGCTCTGGCCTATGTTCAGGAGTGGGGTACGCAGAATCGACTTAAGTTTGCGCCCCATAAAACCAATGCAATGGTCCTGACGCGCAAACTTAAGTACGACACCCCGCGCCTGAGCATGGGCGGGATAGGCATTGGAATGTCCCAAGAAATCAAGCTCTTGGGACTCTGGATAGATGCTAGCTTGACCTTCAATGCCCATGTTACATATATATGTAACAAGGCATTGGCGATTTATGGGCAGCTGTCCAGGGCCGCAAGAGTAAGCTGGGGACTCCACGAGGAGGTCATCAGATCAATCTACACGGCAGTTATAGTCCCTGTAATAACATATGCTGCGGCGGTGTGGGCACCGGCAGTCGGAAAGCTTGGCGTGCAAAAGAGGCTGAACATAGTGCAGAGGGGATTCGCGCAGAAGATGTGCAGATCGTACAGGACGGTGTCCCTCAATGCCGCCCTAGTATTGGCGGGTGTCCTCCCCCTGGACCTCAAGGTGCGGGAAGCAGCCGCCCTATATGAGGCCAGGAGGGGGATACCCGTCCAAATGCTGGGCGACAGGGAGGTGGAACAGAGGGCAAAATATGCGGATTCGCCTCACCCTGCGGAAACTGTGGCGATACAGTTTCAATGCCTGGAAAGCCAGAACGACATCGATGCGAATAGCTCCCAACAAGTCAGGATCTATACCGACGGTAGTAAGATAGAGGGGAAAGTGGGAGCGGCCCTCTCTATCTGGATCGGAGACACTGAAGCGAGAACGCGGAAGTTATCCCTACCGTCGTATAGCACGGTGTACCAGGCGGAACTGTACGCCATAAGTGAGGCGGCAAAATTTGCCCTCAAAGGTAATCAAGTGACGTACGCCATCTTCAGCGACTCCCGCTCTGCACTAGAAACGGTAACGAACAGCGGCTCCACCCACCCCTTAGCACTAGAGACCCGAGACCACATTAAGCAGTGCCGAAAACAGCGTAAAACCTTGAATCTTTATTGGATCAAAGCGCACGCGGGTCTCAGGGGTAATGAGAGGGCCGATGAGCTGGCCAAGGAGGCAGCGCTGCACGCCAAGCGTAAACCCGATTATGACCCATGTCCGGTTTCGTTCGTCAAGCGACAGATCAGGAATCAGTCGCTTGAGGAATGGAACCGGGGAGGTACGTCACGGGAGAGACGGCCGGCACCACTAAGGTGTTCTTCCCGGATGCCACCGCAGCATATAAAGTGGTAAGGCAGCTGCAACCGAAAGCGGCGCTCACGCAGGTACTGACAGGGCACGGTGGATTCTCCGAGTACTTGCATAGATTTAAGCGCAAGGAGAGTCCATCGTGCATCTGCGACGATGCAACAGAGGAAACTCTGTTGCATGTAATACTGGACTGCCCTGTCCATGGAAAGGAAAGATTTAGCATGGAGCAGGAGTTAGGAAAGAGATTGTTAAGGGAAGAGATTAAAGACGTAATGGAAAACGAAAGGGAAAGGGGAATATTTTTGAAGTTTTGTTTGATGGTGGTAGAAGATGTGAGGAGGAGAAATAAAAATTGAGGTTGTATTAAAATAAACAAAGTATAAAAATTTTTAGTAAAAAATAGACAAAATTTTGTATTTTTATACAAAATAAGCAACAAAT
The DNA here is from genome assembly GCA_018467065.1 of Ephestia elutella. Taxonomy (NCBI): domain Eukaryota; kingdom Metazoa; phylum Arthropoda; class Insecta; order Lepidoptera; family Pyralidae; genus Ephestia; species Ephestia elutella. Next base: position 15,031,447 of record CM031568.1, on the reverse strand, counting down.
AAGAAAAACAATTAGTCGATATATATAATTTGAAAAATAAAAACTCTGTCCTATGATAGAGGAAACCGGGAACAAATTAATAATAAAAAAAAAACCTTTGCATGGTCTTGGCCAAGGACGCAGATGCGACAACCGGTGGCTCCTCCGCGGTGCCATTATCAAACACAGGGCCCATCAGGGCAAAACCAAAAATCGTAGACACTGCCATCAGTGAAGACGAACCCAGAGCCTTCTGTGTACCCAACAAAATCCAACCCAATACGTCCGAGCCCAGGAGCAAGTCCACTGGGCCGGGATGAAAGACAAAGGGGTCGGCCAAATCCAGACCCGAAACCAAAGACAACACACCCGGCGGTATGTCTGTCGAGGGGTGCCAACCCGCAATGGTATCCATTACCATAGCCGAAGTCGTGATCCTAATTGTGGAGGACTTCAGCGAAGAAAAGGTGACAAGTGTCTGGCCCGTCAGACACTTCACTTGTATGCCACCAACTCCAAGAAGTGGCACAGGCGAGTCTTCTACGACTAAACCTAACTGGCGTGCCACTCGAGTGGTAACCAAACTGCTTTGAGCCCCTGAGTCCAACAGAGCTCTCAAATTAATGGCTTCCCCCCCACGACCCCATACGCGGACCACCGCGGTAGGGAGCAGAACCGTCCGCGGCTCTGTCCCAGCAAGGGAGCAAGCTAGTTACGGGCTCCCCACTCTCTCCAAACCAGGGGCGCGCCACTGACCCGGATAATATGGCGGGCGAGTGCACATCCCCATCTGAGGGGGGGCAGAACCCGCGGCCCGGCCATACATATGGTACGGCGGGTGGTACTCCAGCCGTGGGTACTCGTGCAGCGGCGGAGAAAACCGCTGCGGCTGCATGTGTTGGGCATTGGTAACCCGCGTGGAGGGGGGTGTCCCCACTCTCACGTCCGATCTAGGGCCCCCGCCCATGGGGGCCCTATCCGGGGCCTGGCCAGCCACATACTGGCCACGACCTTGGGGCGCGTGGTCCCGGTCCGCCAAGACCCGCGCCGGTACGCGACCCCCTCCCGAGGGGGGGTGCGAGGAGCGAAGCCGCGTCCTCCGTCCGATGGTGGAGGGCTTCGCGCAGGAGCGCCCCTGCCCATAGGGGACCCCTGCCTCAACAACCGGGGGCCATCCCCGTTCCGGTTCATGCAGAGCATCACGTGGTGCAGCCCACGGCATGCACTGCATGGTATGGCTCTGGGACAGTCACGTGCATAGTGACTGCCCAAACAGTAAAAGCAAAGTTCATGCCGCCTTGCCATGCGGCGCCGATCTTGTACTGGCAGTCTCTGCCAGTCCCTGCATTGCAGCAGGCTGTGGCCCATCCGGCCACATTGCAGGCAGTCCGCGTCCCCCGCGACTGCTGCCGTGTGTGCAACCCGCACACCAGCTCCACGCGGTGGCGGTTGCCGTCCCTGTTGGGGCCTACGTTCAGGCGCTCTGGATGGCGCTGAGTCCGTCATGGTATTCTCAGCCGCCCGTGCCTCAAACTCCAAAAACTTCACCAAGTCAGTGAATGTTGGTAGGGTGGTGCTATCCCGTTCCGCATTCTCGCGCTCAAATCGCGAGCGGATGTCATTGGGTAATTTGCCCAATACAATGTGCACCAGCAAAAAGGACCATTGGTCCACCGGCAGCCCCAGTGTGCGGAGCGCGTTACAGGCCACTGTAACGGGCGTGAGCAACTGCAGGCGCAACTGTGCCCTGTTGGCCACCTTGGGCAGGGCCATCAACTGTGCGGCGTGCGCATCCGCTAACAAACGTAAGTTTTGGTAGCGGGAGTTCAATAACTCCCAAGCCGTGTCGTACTGGTCGTCCTCCACCCGGAGGTGCTGGATGAGCGACCGCGCTTCACCCTCAAGAGTGGAGAGGAGGTAGGCCATCTTCTGGGCCTTCGACAAATCCTGTCGTGCTACGACCAGGGACTCAAACATATTTTTATATGCCACCCACTCCTCCATCCTACCCCCAAAGTGGGACAGCTGAAGGGTGGGGAGCCGACCAGTAACCGCTGGTCCTTCCTGTCTAACAGGTGTGCGAGGGGCTGGTCCGCCAGCCTGTCTCGCCCTTATTGCGGCCGCCGCCTCCACGATGTCATCGTGCAGACTCAGGATCTGGTCCAGGTCCGCCACGTGACCTGCGTAGACCTCCGGGGTAAGGTCGGCTTCGGTAAGCGCCGCCATGGCCGCTTCCGCGTTGTTCAATCGTGAGCGGAGCTGATCCGCTCTTTCCAGTATAGCGGCCTCCCTGTCCTTCCGGGACAGGAGTCCACCGGCCGTCACAAACCATCTCAATTCGTTGGCGAGTGTCGCCTTAGCATTGGGGACCTTCGCCATCGCGTCAAGTCACAAACAAAAAATAACAAAAGGTAAATAAAAAACAACAAAATCAAACAACTACACGAAGAACCGCGGTAGGTATGAGAATGGCACAAACCCGGAACGCACGGTACAAACCGCAAACAAATATAAAAAAGGTTACAAATATTCTTATACAAACAAACTAAGAAAAATCTAATAATTTTTACAAACAATTAATTATTTTTTTTTACAAACGAACAAATAGAGGGTAGATAAACTACGCTCTGCTACCAGAAAATGTGTGCAGAGAATCCGGACAAACGAAGTGGCGGGAAGAATTCTGTACCGGAACTTCACCGGGAAAAAACCACCGGTAAAAATAAGTACCGGGAAAAAATCTCCACGCGGCACCACGCTTGTCCGACTAGAACCTAACTTAAGCTATACGCAGACTGCTACCACCGCAGCTTATATAGGGAGCTACGGGCCCTATGTACTAATAACTAACTAACTAAATTTATTATGAAACTCACCAAGTTGACTTCTTAATCCAAGTTGGGGTGTCTTCGGAAGAGGTGGTGGTCCCTAAATCACCCAACCTACCCCATGAGATCTCAATCCCCAGAAAAAATACCTTGCTTTCTTCCAACAGTTCCACTCGGCGACGGATTCGGCGTCCCCAGGCAGCCACAGGTCACGTCGTTCACAACAAACAGTCAAAATAAAGGCTTTTTGCACAAACACAACCTTAATAGTTATTTAACAATGATGAAGTACAATACAAACGATGATTACAATAAAATTCACACGCCACGCCAAGCGGCTACAAACGAACCATGCAAGATGGTGGCCGAGAACCTGGCCGTTACTTCCCGCGACACGGCCTCGCGCGCGCAGTACAAAACAATACTAATGGACGAATGAAGGTCAATGCCGTTCGAAGCGTCCGCGCAATGTTGCCAGCAGGCAAAACAAAGGCCTGCTATTCACGGCGCAGTACACGCTCAATGCAATGCTTAGATTTTATAAACATCAACAAGTTTATTACAAACAAGGTCCTTTGGCTTTCTTTACAAGTGCTTACAGTTACAGCTGAATCTGCACCAGCGCAGCGCACGGAGCGCCTACGGATATGAAAAATATGATCATTCGTGCCACCTATATTATAAGATTTCTGTGATGCCACCTAATATGTTTCAAACGACACAATGTCCTCCCGTTACTTATTTCCTCATGGCTGAGGGATTATTACTTAGAATGAAACACATTTGTCAACCTTTTTGGCAATTTTAATGGAGTGTTTTGTCATTGCCTTCTCTATTTTACAGAAGATAAATTAACCAACTAGGTTGCAGGTTTCCTCACTATTCAATGAAAGGTAGTGTTGATCCGGTAAAACTACCATACATAAGCCAGATTGGTATGCACATATATGAAGCACGAGTAGGATTTGACAGTAGTAAGTTTTGTCAGCGATGGCTTTAATCTAAAAACGAACGCTCGAGCCTTGCGATAAGTTTCAATTTCGTATGACTGACTTGATTGAGAGTGAACCTTCTGTACGTTAGTACTAGCTACTTTTTCTGTGCTATTGGGGAAAATGTGGATCTTTTATCGTGACTCGCGTAAATTCCCGGATCCTGTGGGATCGCAATAAATAGCTGAAATCCTGGACTTCGAACACTGACACGGGCAAGCTTGATACGACTTAGTTGGTTTCACACTCGTCGTATCCTATCCTATCCTTTCAGCTAACTTAGACGTTTGAAAAATGTTTGAATTTCTCAAGTAATATAAAGAAATAAATTATTTTTTTGTTTGATAAATTGTTAATCCCTGGTCTAAAGTACCTACATTAAAATACAGTAAATTATTTATTGTATTTAGGCTCTGAGGTTCGGATCAATAATTAATTTCTGTTTCTCAAACACAAGGGTCATCAACACAAATTAAAGATTGATAAAAATCTTCGAACGAAGTATACTAGTATGTATTCGACAACGTCCGCTAAATGGCGGTAGTTGTCAAGCCATGTCAGATGCCTTAAGGCGATTTGAGATAAATAAGTGTTATCATGAGAACATTCCGGGGCAGTGGTCCATCTACTCTGTCCTACTAGTTGCACCATGGGCTTTTATTAGAGGCAGTTGTCCAACTTTAAAAATAGTTGGACCACAGCACCTTTTGAGGGTTCTGTGGTCCATTTTTAAACACAGAGAACTAATTTTGTTGCATATTTCGATTGTTGCTAGATGGTGGCAGTCGTTGATGTCATTAGTGGACTTTTTCATCTATAAATATACTCCAAAAAATTTTTTGAAACAGAATAATATCCATACAAGTACCTAGCTCTCCAAAACAAGAGTGTTTTAGTGTAAACTTTCTTAATAGCTACTAATCTTCGGAACTAACAGTACCCATGTTTAACCCTTGTCAGTCTATTGATAAACCAAAATTTTCTCTCGCCAAGTCATTAATTTGTTTCTGCTCTAATTATTTTCAATAGTTTCAAGAGCTTTAGAAGTTTAAAACGACGTAAAGATTGCGTGTTATGGTATGAAGTTATAGGAATTTTACTAGTAATATTTACTTTAATAATAACATCACAGTAAAACTTACGTATCAATATGTGAGATATTGAATCTGAATACTTGTAATATTTTAATTTCTTTATTTTTTCATTTGTCTTTTAGAAAATAATAAACCATTGTTACAGGTACATATGTTGTCTTAGTGCTAAGTGAATTAGAGATAAAATACTACTTACATTTATTTGGAAAATTATCTGTTTTAACAGTAGTATAGTAACATAGCTTGGTATTTCTCTCTGCTGTGACAAAATACGTTAAGTGGCGCCGCGTAGTGAAACTTTCCAGAACTTTCGCATTCCTATCCACTTCCCGTTTCCTTTACAGAAATTAAACTGAAAGTGAGCAGGTGTAATCTGTTTAAATGTTTAACTTTAGTGTTTAATACATTAAATGCAGGTATTAAAATTATAGATCTAAAATGCAATTTATACCGATAAATCCTAATCCTAACTAATATTATACCTAAATGCAAAAGTAAGTTTGTTTATTTGTTTCTTTATTTACTTGTTTGTTTGTTACCTCTTCACGCTTTATCTACCGAACCAATCTTCCTGAAATTTCGCATACACATAGATAGAAGTTCTGAGAAGGATACATAAGGTACCTTTTATCCCGGGAAAAAGTACTGTTCCCGTGGGAAATCGCGCGGGCGAAGACGCGGGCAAAAGCTAGCAGGTAATAAAGGATTATACCTAAACACCTAATAATTATAAAGTGAAACAAGAAACTAGCAAAACTTCGCAAAACATGTTCATACAAGTAGAGAAAATATTCGTTCCCGTGAAATTGGTCACGTTTTGTATTCTTCGAGCGACGTGGTTCACAACAGCGATTTAACGAACCTTACGCGGTAAACGGGTTATGACGTACATACAGCCATGTTACATGGTGCAGAAACTAGAAAATATGTATTCACTAGGTGCACCGCCCTGGGGGGTAAAACGGCACTTTGATGAATCGGTATAATGATTCATTTCTCATTTCCTAAATATCCTAATTCTAACTAATATTATAAATGTGAAAGTGAGTTTGTTTGTTTGTTACCACTTCACGCTTTATCTACTGAACCAATCTTCCTGAAATTTCCCATACACATAGTTAGAAGTACGGAGAAGGACATATAGGGACATATAACTTTCATCATATTTTTGTTATTATTGTAAAATAAATAGTTTTGAAATTCATGAAAGGAGACAAAAATTGATAATCGGCCGAAAATTTTGAAAAAAAAAATACAAATTATAGTTCATTACCTGTGTAGGTTACAGGAAATCCTATAAGAATAGGCATTGTACGGAACCCTCTCCACGCAAGTTCAACTCGCACTTGGTCGGTTTTTTTTTCATAGACTATCAGAATAGTTTTATTATTGAAGAAAAATTGACATTATTTAAGGGAGAATTGTGTAGAGGAATCCGAAAAAAGCGCGCGCTATTTAATTTGACCAATAAGCTTATAGTGATAGAGTCAAATGCCAGATGTTACATTTAACAAACGTAATTTTTTATTTAATTCTTTATATACTCTGGATGATCTAGCTGACTATTCACGTTAGCCCTGAAAATAGTTGAGTCCGGAATTACGTTAAAAGTTTCAATGCTTTTAACACATTTAAGCATAGAGCGAATTCGCTCTACGCAGTTAGCGAACTTATTTAAGTTTATAATAATGTATTTTTTCTAATAATGGGTTTGCTCTTGACCGTAATCTTGCCCGAGGATAGAGATGAGGTCTACGGTGTAGCGAGCTTAACCAGAAGCAACAATATTGCCTTTTATTGGTTATTTCACAAGAACATTGTATATAAAGCCACTATCGCATAAAACACATTGATTTATAACTTAAAAGCATATCAGAATTTCTTCTAAAGTTGAAAGAAGTATAATAGACATCGGAATTTTCATTGGTTTCCCCGAAATGCCTAATCTTTACAACGAGACAGCTGCCTCGCCTATTTAAATACACAAGAAACGACGACACTTCAGGAATAACATATCGTTTTAAATAGCGACTGACAGTTGACACATTTCGACATTCTTCAAGTTGTCTGTTCTGAAATACGCGCGACCCTTTTTTATTTATTTTTCCTCGTCACTATACAAACTCTTTGAATCATTCTGCTAAGTGATTTAGTTCTTTACTGCAGTGACTTCAAAGTTTGAATTACATTAAATTAGGACTGTTTATTCATGTACTTTTGACATAACTTGCTTCAATTTAATTAGTGCAGACAAAAATATACATCTGGCTAATTCTCGAGTTGACAAATATCACCGTCTAGGTTAAACGAGCAATTAGCGGAAGTTAGAGTAATCAAAATCTATTTTAATTAACTCGACATTAGATGATATACAACTCCATAAAAACAATTTCTTGGACATTTATATCTTAGTGTTTAATCAGACAAAATTTATTAAGAACATTATATCTGACACGGAGAGCACATAAATATGTTGTCAGTATATTAATACTACTGCCTCGCGTGTAACGAAAACCGTATGTTACGATCATACCGTCATTTTTTATATTAATTAATACATCATTATAAGCGTTTATCTCGGTTGTAAATTAAAAATGATATATCTAGATTTATATGCGTGGAAGAAGTATAAGCGAAGGAATTCGAATAATTCATGCTTAGTTACAGTTTAAATTGTCTAGATGAATTCGTACCGAGTCTGTGAAATAATTGAGTCATTCATAAGGCTTGTGATAGCAGGCTGGAGCCCCATCCCGGCACAATGACTAATAAGAAGTTAATCCGCAAATAAAAGTGGAATTGAAACAGAAGTGGAACGCCTTCGCGCCGTGTGGGTAGGCTAATGTCGATTTGTCTTTGTCGGCGTCAGTGAACTCGTCAGAAATAGATTAAGCGCTCTCACTCCATCTAATGGCGCCTCATTTGTTTGGCTTTAAGAGAAAAATTGCTCTTAAACTCTGCACGATAGAATCTTGTCGATGAGTTTTGTTCTGACTCAATTTGAGATCTGTGTCCCGCCAAATTTCCAAATTCACTTAACGCTTCGAGAGCGCCAGAGACGCTTCAAGTTGTCTACCTGTTTGTTGCTCACCTGAAAAATGTAATTTGCGTTTTTTCTTTCCATTTGTTCCGTATTCGCCTCGTTTACTTTCGTATGCTTAACCTTTCAGTGAAATTTGTTTTGTTTAGAAACAGTTTATTTTCTTCAAGTTGCGGGAGTTCTATCTAAAGTTGAATTTAATTAAAGTTTGTTTCGCTTTTTGAACGTGCTTGTATTAATTTTGTGTCACGATATAGCGAATTAGCATTTCTTATTTTATAATAGTATCAAAGCCAAGTTAAACATAATTATGTATGTAATGCTGATGGGACAGAATCGCCTGTTCTATTTATTTAAACTTTATTGCACAGAAACATATGTTAAAGTACAATGGGCGGACTTAATGCAACAGCATTTCCTACCAGTCTACCTTAGGGTCATTCAGAGGACATTAAGTGGGTGCAAATACCTATATACCTATATTTCTATATACCTATATTTGGTTAGTCTATTGAAGTAGGTCTATTTATTTTCGAAATTAAACTTATACTTTGGATAGTGGACTCTAACAACGATCCTATGACAGTGATGTGTCAAACAAAGTTAACTTGCCGTAAGTCAGTCACACCGTGTGTTTGTCATGTTATAAGAAAAAAAATCGTAAGTTAACTGACACAAAACAAAACAAAATAAAAATAACATGTATTTTTAATTATTTTAAAATGTACCTTTAGATGTCATCGAAAATAAACAACCGAAATTTCAATGAAAACGGGGCGTAAAACTTCAAATGTAAATAAAATTTAAAAGCAGGCGTAAAAACTGTAATGGATATTAAAAAGTTTTAAAATTTTATACACCACACTGCAAGTGATTTTACATATTCACTGAGCGCTGAATTTAAATTCAAAGGGAGAGAAAAAATGCTGTGAAAAATAAACTACTGGAGGAAGATTTCGCTTACATCTGAATAAAACAGAAGAGCGACTTTTCTGGTTTCGTTCTTTGTGAAATTATATTCTATTGTAACAACTTTCTGAAAAAGATCTGGTACTCACTAAGGACATGAATTGGTAATGCTTAAAATCCTTTCTCTCACATTAGGCGAATAAAATATTAAATTTGATGTGTTTTCTATGTTTATTTAAGTGATTTGTGAGACTATCTATAACACTAATTTTTTACTAGCTAGCTAGCTTTTATAAATAAATGTATTGATTCACCAATGTTTCAACCAATGTAAGTGAATCAATAAAATATTTTTAATTTTTTTCTTTACCTACCAACCTTTTTTTGCGATTGGTATATATCCAGTCGGTATTTTCGATAATTTAATAAATAAGCATTTTTTAAAGTTTATTATATGGTCTTAGATTAGTTTATGACTAAAATAATATAACCTATATATATCCATGTTAACCAAAGTTGCTTCTTGAGTGGATATATAAATTTATAATAATAGAGACGAAGGATATCCTTTAGCAAAACAATCATAAAATGCTCAGCTGTCTCTATCACTCGACGACTCCAATAAATATACGGTAAAATAAAGAGGAAAGGATCATATTAAATTTTTTATAGCCATAGTGACATTTCTAATTTGTGCCATATAACGATATTATGTTCTATAAGTGTAATAAAACAACCATACTTGGCAGTAATATTATATTTTACGCGCATTTCCCATAGGCGTAAAAACAAAAAAAAAGTACCTAAGCTATAATCTTACTATTATAATATTGTAAATGCGAAAGTTTGGATGTGACTTTGTAGGGATGTTTATTACTCAATCACGCAAAATCTGTGGGCGGTTTTCTATGAAATTTGTTATACGGGTAGAAAAATACCGGGAATGGCACATAGGGTACTCTTTATCCTGAAATTCCCACGGGAGCGAAGCCCCGTGGCGCGGCTAGATACATATATATTTTTAAGATCGTTCCTCTAGTTTTTAACATAAATGTTTTAAAACAACTTGTATTTAAAATATTTTAAGAATTTCATATCTTAAAACCGTGAGGTAATAAATAACATGCTTATAACTTCACACGTGGTCGAGAAACCTGAAATCAATTTATTTGTTGTCGTCCCGTGGTGGCCGGATTTAGTATTAATATCTGAGCTGATCAATTTATATTTTCACTGGATGTGCTAAGATTCATTTGGAAAACGACGTCCTTCATGATGTATTAAACTTATTATGTATCGTTGTTTCGACTACCTCGCCAGAGTACCACTGAGAGTACTTACTCATTATTATAAAAACATTTATTTTAAAATTAAATACTCGAATTATATTTAAAGAATTAGAAATTTGTCATTAAATAGATACATATAGGGTAGACCGGGGACAATTGTACCATTTTGCCTTTGGCGCTGAATTGCTAGTTGTTTTTTAATATTTATTAAATAGTGTTAATACTCAACGATACCTATGTTAGTTAGCTAGAGGGTAGAACCATTCTTATGGCTATAGAAACAGTATAAACATATTATTTTTTTATTTGAATAGAATTGGGAAATTGGTACAATTGTACCCCATTACGGGGTAAATTGTACCAAAGTTTTGAGGAAATAAAACACTGTTTTTAAGCAAAGAAATGTATTTCTGAATATGACCTTAACTCGGCGGTACAAACTTTAATGTAAATAAAATTAAAAGACAAAAAATTTCACACAACTAACTGAAATAACTTTCGTTAACTTGAAAAACATAAAACATAATTTTTTTCATCTCTAGCAACAAATTCTATAATAAGGACTTTAAAACATGGTTAATTAAGTCATAGAAGCTACTATATTGCTGTTATAATTGTGATAAACAACAAAAAAACATGCAAATAATCAATTATCATATTGTATGGAAAGGGACATGTAACAATTGTCCCCTTGGTACAACTATCCCCTGGTACAATAGTCAGAAACTGGCTAATATTTTTCCTTATATAATATTATAATCAAAATATAAATATTCCGACAGAATACAAGACAGGCGATATGACGAATCGGTGCAAATTATATTTTGTAAACTATAATCTCATACCTTTTAAAATTTTTGACCCGAATAAATAAATAGGAAGATTTACATAATTAAACGGTCTTATGGGGTCAATTGTACCACGGGGACAGTTGTACTGGTACAACCATACCCAAGAAATTGTAACAATTGTCCCCACAAGGTCATTTTGACAACAAAGGTAAATTACTTGTGAATACGAGCACTATATGACACAAAAACTATTAAAATGCATAGTCGTCAATTATACTAAGCGTTTAAACTATCACCAAGTAAAAAATACAGCTTAGATTTTCAGATATAACTAAAAAATATTACATCAAAAAACTTACTTTTGATGTGCAGAAATTTCTCCTCGCCGCGACACTCGCCCGCTTCGTGCCACGTTCGCGCGAGACCGGTGGTTGAGAGGCCCGCGTTCGGAGGCGCGCTTGATTCAGTGACACAACAGTACGACGCTTAGTTTAGAAGATATTTGCGATGGTTCAATCGTCCCCTGGTACAATTGTACCCGGTCTACCCTACGCATAGAAACTTCATAGCTTTAACCTAATCGATCGGCTTTAAAATTTTCGAATCGCTACTAATCCTATCCTAATCCTTACTTCCTAACTAAATATTATAAACGCAAAAGTCAGTTTGTTTGTTTGTTATCTCTTCACGCTTTATCTACTGAACTAATCTTCCTGAATTTTTGCATACACATGGTTTTCTAACCATGTGTATGCAAAAATTCAGGTACTAAAGGACATAGGGTACCTTTCATCCCGGGAAAAAGCGCTGTTCCCGTGGGAAAATCACGCGGGCGAAGCCGCGGGCAAAAGCTGGTGAGTAATAAATAAGTCACATTAATATCTATGCGAAAATTTGGATGAGTATGTGTGTTTGTTACTCAATAAAGCCTCAGCCACTGAATGGATTTTGATGAAATTTGGTAATACAAGTATAGAGTAAAACCAGGAATGCCTTATAGATTTTCCCGAATTCACTACCAGAACAGAGACCCAGAGTTCAATATTAGATTTGATGTCAACTCAGACTATGTTTAATTTTTTATGTATTTAGATACCGGTACTAAAAATAAACTTTTTTTTTTACGATCGTTTTATTGCATTTTAAATACAGCACTCCCGCAGAGAGATATCAATTTCATTAAGTCTCAATAGGGGACCGGCCAAGGTATGAGAATTGTGAAAAATATGTTATTTTATGATAGAATACATATAATTAAACACATTTTGCGACTTTTCAGCACAAATTTATTGTCCTAAGCGGATTTATTAGAGTTCAAACTTTTAGGGAAAGTCCATTTTCTACGCGTGACGTCATTTGAATGCACGATTAGTTAGGGGCGTTTTGGTATCGCCCAAAAATCGCTTAAAAATGTGAATTGTTTTTTGCTATATCTTGGGAAATACTTTAGTTATGGATGTGATTCTTTTGCGGATATTTCTGTTAATGTGAGATATTTCAAAGAAGCGTCAAAAAAAAAAGTTGTCCGGTCCCCTATTGTCAATTAGTTTTCAACTCGTAACATAATATTATACATTCACTAAAACTGTACGCTTAAAATGCATTACTGCATAACACAAATATAATTCATAAATTAAAATAATCATTACTGACGAAGTTTTTGATTGCGCATATTAAATTTCGATTTCAAAAGTGGTAAATCACTTCTCATTTCCATCAAACGAAACTCTATGGTTTTGAAGGTTTATTTGTAGTGAGATCGTAGTGAAATAAGCGTGAAGGCGTCTGCGCGGCGACCACCCAGTGAGCGGTGAGTGCTTAACGCGCTTGGCGTCATTTCTTCTGATTTATTGAAACGCGAAGAGCCGACGGCGAATGCGATTGTACACTGTGAGGCAAAAGAAAAGGACGACGCTCAATTTCATAACTCAATTTTTAACATTGTAAGTCAGATAAAGGTCTCGGAAATCGCTAGTTTTTGCCTACCCCCACGGGAAAAGGCGTGATGATATGTATTTAAATGTATATATAAAGGTCGTAGCATATTTAATAACTTTTCTTCTTTATCACAACATTATTAAGGTACTTAAATTAATAAAATGATAAAATAAATAAATAGGTAAGTAAATAAAAGCAGAAAACATGAACATGACTGACAAAATTTGTTGTTACAAATTATTTAATGCCCATAATAATAGAGTAAAGTACTTACGTATAGTTTTTTAATTGTATACGAGATAATTCCGACCGATTAGAATAAGTTGAGTAACAAAATACTTTCATAAATGTGGTCCGCTTTCCTTGGCCGCATGTGTACAGAGTTGATATTAACACCAGTTTAATTTCAAAGTGTTCAAAAGTACTTTTCTCACGAACGGAAAGTTGTTTTATTTAACCACACCTAAATAGAAAATAATTATAACTATCTATAAATAACAATCTCATATCTTTTCGCTTTTTGTGAATAGAGCTTTTGCCGTTTTTGAGGTAGGTAGTTGAGTTTAGTGGAACGTGGTTATCAAAACATTTGTTATATGATAAGTTTGTAACACTTTTTTTTAGACTTTCTACAACGTATTTACAATTTTCAGATTTATTCCTGAACAAGTAGGTACAGGTAGGACCTTGCTTTTTGTGAAATTTCAAAATTTTAGGTCAACGGGAAAGTTAATAATAGGTTTTGATTGCTCTCTGAAATCGCAAAAATTCGCAATTTGCGGTAATATCTCCTGATCGCGTTGACGTATAATTTTGATTATTTTTTTGATGAAAGAGACCGTAGATCCGAGTATTCGGTATTAAATTCAGTATTATACCTTTGGGCGTTCCTGAAAAAAAAAATTGACAGACAGACGGACAGATGGACAGACGGACAACAAAGTGATCTTATAAGGGTTCCGTTTTTGCCTTTTGAGGTACGGAACCCTAAAAAATAAAAAAAAGCGTATAATAAACAATAAAGTTCCATCTGATGTCAAACGCCAGTTGAAGAGTTAGTGTTACCTGCTAGCATTTGAAAACCTGCGGCTGTCGTAACCCACCGCCATTCCATCGGGTCGTTTTGACCTGAAAAAAGGGACCTGACTCTACGTAAAATAAGATGCGATATTGTTTATGATTTTCTTTTTCTTTTATTTATTTTCAGTTGAATAATCAGGTAAAACAAAATAGCTAACTACCACGGCTCATAAAAATTATTCTGTTATGAAGCTAATTATTAAAAAAAACACGACTGACAACTCACATGGCCTATGTCACTCGGAAGAATGCAAGAAATCTAAAAATACCTCTCACATCAAAATCTGTTAAGCCTTTCACGTCTTATCGTTTAATAAAGGAACTTACATACATAAATGAACCCTGAAAACATAACACTCCTTTTTTGGTCAGTCGTGTAAAAAATATTTTATTTTTAGGTGATTTTCACAGTCATGTCTGACATACCTCTACCTATGTACAAAGTAGTTTTCTGCGTCTTAATTTGATACGATTTTCAGTATTATTTTCATATATTTTTTTATTTGTTTATTGAAATCACTAGTTTACAATTTTTTTATTTTTTATACCCTCAAAGCTACTAGGTTTTTTTGATAGATCTGTACGTGTGGAATATAGGTCAAATTATAAATTTCCTCCATCACGTAAGATTTGAGAAAAATGTGTCAAAAATTCAAAAATTAATTTTTCGCTAATATTTTGTGACAGAATTAATATAAGTAGTTCTAAAATTTTCAACATGTTTTTAGCTGTAAATGTTATAACACTCTTCAATAATATATTGCAATTCAATTTTAAATTTTACAATTTTTTATCGCAAAAACATTTTTTCAAAGTTGTGTTAATTTCTCCATACATTTTATGGTTATAGTCCTTGTATGGAGAAATTAACACAACTTTCCAAAAATGTTTTTGCGGGAAATAAAAAATGTTAAATTTAAAATTGAATTGCTTTATATTATTGAAGAGTGTTATAACATTTACAGCTAAAAAACGTTGAAAATTTAAAACTACTTATTTTAATTCTGTCTCAAAATATTAGCGAAAATTTAATTTTTTAATTTTTGACACATTTTTTCGCAAATCTTACGTGATGGGGGAAATTTATAATCAGACCTATATTCCACATATATAGATCTATCCAAATAACCTAGTAGCTTTGAGGGTACACAAATACTGTAAACTAGTGTAATTATAACCGTACGAAGCCGCAAGTGGTCGCTAATAAAATATAATTTTAGAGAAAGAAAAATCACATCTAGGTAACTATGTCTATGATTTTACCCCACGTAAACCAGTTAACTATGTTTACAGCAAGAGTTTGCTTAAATTGTTGCGAGCTCGTTTTAGATTGGTGTTATTCAATTTTGAGTTTTATTTTACTTGTAATAAAAACGGGGAAAGTGTGCAAGTTAGTATATAAATGGCTGGTTTAAAATCAGTTACTTTGTATGTTATACGTGTTATATTTTTCAGTTTTATTTACCTGATGAAATTTTGTAAGGCACTTATAATATAAGTATTTACACGTAACTTTTTTTTCTTAGCCTATACTGTCCCACTGCTGGGCAAAGGCCTCCCCTCTAGTTCGCCACTCCTGCCTAATCAGTGCATGAGCCCTCCACTCTCTATCAGTCGTGTCCAGATCATCCGACAGAACAAGATGGTAACTTTTTTAATTACTTTTAATTATGTGCCTATTTCTTAAGGCAAAAAAATAGAAAATAACTATTTTGTCACGTTTCCAGTTATATTACTTTGAATTAAGTAAAAATAGCCTTAAATAAATCGATCACGAGGGGAATGGGTACAGCAGAGAGATGGGTGAACGATATCAGGAAGCATGTCGGTTACAACTGGATGAGGAAGGCCAGAGACAGGGAGTCATTGAAGGTTATGGAGGAGGTCTAGGATATCCGAAGAAGGACAAAACAAAGGCTGCAATGATGAATCAATGATGAAATGAAATCAATCACGCAAAATCTACTAGGCACATAATCATGATACATAAAATTTGTTTCATGGGTAGAAAAATACAGAAAATAGCACGTAAAGTACTTTTAATACCGGAATTCTAGCAAAACCCCAGGGCACACCTAGTTTATCATAAAATGACTAAAAATGCATTAAAATAGATAGATTCCAATACAATCGAATCGCAAATACATTCCGTTTTGCAATTCGTATTTTGTTTTTTCCAATCACACTGCATGTATTTCGCGCTTTGCTCGGTAATACGTCGGTGCCTGGTGATTTACTACATGCAACTTTTATCTTCAATGTGCTATTGTTTGTGAAATGTTTTATCTCGTTTTATCTTTCATATTTGATGGAAAATGGTTTTTAAAAGTAAAATAAATCTTAATTATTAAAGTTTAAAAAGTATAATAAGTACTCGCTGTGGTTCGTGGCTTTGCTCCCGGAATTTTTGGATTCCCGATACCTATTTATTTAGGTACCTACCTAGCCTATGCCGTGGCTATTAAAAACAACAAGAATTTTCGAATCGGGCCAGAACATAGTTTAAGAGACTAGCATGTTCAAAAAACAATGAACTCTAAGTTTTATCTATACATATAATAAAACAGTAAAAATATTTTGTCTGTACATTTAATATTTTTGACTGAAATGGATAGCGGGAGACCTAAAAAGAACAATAGAAAGCAAAAAAAATTTTTTGGAATTTCTTGTCTGTCTGTCTGTCTGTCTGTCTGTCTGTCTGTCTGTATGTATGTACGCGTTTCACGCAAAAACTACTGGACGGATTTGAATGAAACTTTTTTTGTTGTATAGCTATTAAGCCTGGGCGACATATAGGCTATAATTCATTTTGAAAACTGGAACACCTGATGAAGAACCATAACGGAACAGCTAAACTATAAGTAATATGGAAATGGTGCCTTAACAAAAATCGTTCAACCTGATGAGCATTTTCTGCCGACGTATAAAAATTGAAGATCTGGAACATCTGATGAAAAGCTCCAAGAGACCAGCTACACTATAACATATATGGAAATGGCGCCTTAGCAAAAGTCGTTCAACCTGATGAGCATTTTCTGCTGACGTATAAAAATTGAAGATCTGGAACATCTGATGAAAAGCTCCAAGAGAGATTTTTCATCTAAGCGAAACTCACGCGGGCGAAGCCGCGGGCGACAGCTAGTTATATCTATATATGTAACTCAAAGGTGACTGACTGACATAGTGATCTATCAACGCACAGCCCAAACCACTGGACGGATCGGGCTGAAATTTAGCATGCAGGTAGATGTTATGATGTAAGTAGGCATCCGCTAAGAAAGAAGTCGTGGGCGCCAGCTATTTTGTATATGTAGCAATATAGATAGGTATAAGTATTTATATATGTAGGCAATGTTGATTGATTGATTGATTGATACCAATTAAATTGCTATACAAAACAGTCATTAGCAAGAAATATTACAACAAAACTCTGTATCTACACCTTGATTTTAATGACAGAAGACAACATAAAAGAGATTTTGCTCGTTATTTCGTGCAGGATTTCGTCGGTATTGTCTCGTCTGTATGCAAAGTTACCAATATTTATTAAGTAAGTAAGTAAGTAAAAATACTTTATTGCAAGGTTACATTGAGACTTATAGGTAATGCGTACAATAGGCGGTCTTTATCGCAGGCAACCTAAGCGAACGGAAAGAAATAAACATAAATGGCGGTGCATGAATAAGAGATATAAAATAAAATTGACAGCCAAAATGATAATGAAATTATTACCTAACCAGCTGTGCAGTGCACGGCTTATTATGGATGGACATATCTATACAGAGTGTAACAGAAAGGTGTAGTGATACTCAAAGGGGTGATTCTACCCATGATACTGTACAACTTTCCCCAAGGAACCTATGTCCAATTCAATAAAAAAAAAATCACCCCTCCATACAAAACGCAATCAGCTAAGTGAATAATCTGTATGGGAAAGGTAAAATTTTTTTCGCGAATCGGACATGGGTTCCTGGGGGAAAGTTGTTCAGTATCATGGGTAGAACTACTCCCTTGAGTATCACCACACCTTTCTAGTACACCCTGTATATATATTATTTTCCAAGTGTTGCATTATCCGTGTACCAAACTTTATCTCAATTTATCCAATAACGATTAATTTGTCCAACCAGGGTTTGTTACCGGTAGGTACGGTAACAAATTCTCATAGAACGTACCAAATAGTACCGGTACTTTCTAGGAGCTTGTATAGAAAATTTGGTACCAAGGCAAAGTCAAAGTCAAAATTCTTTATTGAAACTTGGCCTTCAAAGAAGGCTCCTTTTTATGTTGAAAACTAATTGATTAATCATAATATACTATGTCTCAAAGCTACAAACTACTAGCATTTCAGAACGACCACTGCTGAAAAGAAATGCCGAAAGAAACTCATGAAACAGTTCTACCGTTAACAAGACCTAGTCCAAACGAATAAGTACTTCACGAACTTTCACTTTTATAAATCAGTTAAAGTAGATAAGACATTTTTCTGCAAAACAGGTGTCTTTTCGAAATTAGTTTCTATCTCATAAACCCCTAAAAAACTCTGGCCGAACTTCATTATGGCTGATCTGAATAACAATAGCCGTTATGAATCTCAAATTTTATTGAGGTCATTTCTCGGAAATATTTTTTCCGAAACTTTCATATTAATTTTATTGGCTTTCTTTCCCTCAAAAGAATAGTGACAGCAGATTGATTGCGTCACTCGATGGAAATTCACGGGAATCACAAATAGGCAATACAGGTCGAGTTTATTTTGGTATTTTTGGTTTATGTTCACTAGCTCAATAGATAGCTAATTTATTTCCAGATTTATTTTTCGAGGTTATCAATTAGTGTGTGGGAATTCACGTGTATCTCTCGTAAGTATACAGTGTTTTGGTCACTTGTGGTGTGTGTAAGCTTGTCTATTTTTTTCCAAGAAAAAAGACAAAACTGTAAAAATTTTAGTTTAATCTACTTCAAAGTTTTAATATATTTTTAAAAATAAACTTTTTTTCTATAAATTGTTCGTTTAGATATTTCAACAAATATTCCTGAAATTTCGCATACATATAGTTAGAAGTACGGAGAAGGACATAGGGTACCTTTCATCCAGGGAAAAAGCACTGCTCCCATGGGAATTCACGCGGGCGAAAGCTAGTCAACTATACAAGGGAGGATCATTTATAGAAACTATATCATCTAATGACGTGAAAACTTTGTAAAAAAATGCAAAAATCATATTGAGAATATAAAGTAGACAGTAGGTACATGTTAAGGCACTAACTAGAGTACTACAAACTATGCGATATTGAGTTATATCGGTTAGGTTAGAGATTTTGAGAAATCTGAAGTTTTCGCCATTCCAATATAGGTAATTTCAGTTCTACTAAAATATAACTGTTATTATAAGTCTTGTGTTCTTGTCAGCATCACGTTCATAGCATCAGCGTGTCGTATCTCTAACTGGATACTTGCCATAACCACACTGGCGACAAACTGTAAGATAGGCTACTTGTCTCCACTACTGTTGCTCCCTCCAGTCGTTTGTCATTTCTTCCCGCCCTCATATAAATACAAACAGTAAAGGCGGAAACCGTGAAATTTAGAAATTCCTTTGTGTCGGCGCGTCGGCGCCACTTTCCTTTATGCCTTTAGATCTACAAATTTTCAGATTTATTCTTTGAATAAATTTTGTGGTAGACGCTTGTCGGCTTTGAAATTCAATTGGGGGTCGACACATTGCTGACGAGTTTGCTTCTTTCTTTTTATTAAGGATTTTCGGTTATTGTCTAAAGGAAGATGGGGGCTTGACTAACTCCTTTCTTGTTTATAAACAGGAAACACTTTACAAATCCATGTCTTTTTATAGTGTATTGTGGGATATTTTTATACATTTGTATGAAAGGCTTTGGAATTTTTTGTCAGTGTTGATCCTTTAAATTTTACTTACGTATATTTGTAGCATTCAAAATAGATGTTCAAGTCGTCCCCAAAAATCGATCACCTTGAAAATCTCCTTAGGAACCCAACAATGCCAAGACCCACGTGGGTAGTGTGGGTCATAATTCAATCAGGAAGGCAATCCAGTCTTTTGTAGAATCGACCATGCGCCCCACTAAACCCATGACATAAAACACTAAACACACAGAGCTATTATAAACGCGTATGACACTTTAAAGCATCAGAAATGTTGATCACATTAAATTTTGCAAGCAACAGTTTTATTTTGTAATATAATAGACGATAGACTGTAATGAGGGATTTTCCGTGATACAAATTAAAAAAAGAAATAGTTCCAGATGACTTCATAGATGGCGCTTAGTAAAGGCGAGAGAAAAAGTTCCATACAAAAAGCCAAAAAATTACGGGCTGGCATTTAAAAAAAATAAAACTTAGTAAAAAAAACAACTAAAAAGTATCAATATTGTGATTTGTGCAACTGTCAAACTGTTATATGATTTTTTTTTCTGCCTCTGGTTGACAAAAAAAGCGCACCATATAGGTTCAGCCATTATTACGACTCGGCTTTCATAAAACGCTATTTGTTGAGACTTTTTTATACTGATCTTTTTTTTCTTAATTTAGCTGTCAGAAAAATCGCTCATTAGCTCATTTAAGGTATTAGCTCTTTTGTAATGCGTGAGAAAGGAGTCCAAATGAAATGGCAAGGAAAAGAACAAAATAGAGAGAATTACCTTAGGACGAGTTAGGAAGTTATGCTTGATGAGCCTTCATGAAAATGCGGGAAAATAGTAAAATCAAATAAGACTTAGAAAGAAACTTAGAAAAAAAAAACGATCTTAATCGCTTTACTTCTGGAATCACCTTGTTTTATACCTTTTACTACAACGAATCTATTTGCATTGTGCACTGTTTAGCGGTAAAAGGGTGAATAATAAGTCCCGAAGTGTATTGGCGTAATATTGACTGGGGAAATGGAGGGTTGTTGTGGCAATAAACGGTAGTTTTGTGGCTCATTGCATCCTCGTTTTATAGGTTCAGTACCTATTTTAATTTCAAGGTTATTCAAGGGTCGTTTATTCCGATCCAATACCACGAACGAATACCATTGGTATTACTTTGAAATTTTGATTATTTTCTATTCCGAACATATATGTACCAATCTTTAAATTATTTAATTTTTATGTCTGAACGAATACCAAAACTCACATTTGGTACAGTCAGCTCAGTCATTTAAGAATTGTTTATTGAGATCTAACAGATATATTTGCAAATAAAAATGTTGTAATCGTATACAAAGCATTTTTACTGACTGTACTTTTGACCTTGTTTTGCTATTGGTTTAAACAGTGGTATCCGTTTGGAATAGAAAATAATTTAAAAATTCAAAGTAATCCTACTAGTGGTATTCGTTCGTGGTATCATAATTAATCTCAAGGAAATAAATTAGAATTAATTGCTTATTTAGTGGCGGATCTTCGAAATGTCAATGAATTAATGTATAACTTACACCTGTTGTTTGAAACACCCTCAAAAGACAACTGCAGACAGGATACATTTTCTCTCTTGGCAGATATTTAATTCATTCCGAAACACAATTTAAAATGGCAACAACTCTTAATATCGGGCGTCATCTTGTTTTATTTTGTAACTCCTCAGTTCGTTCGTTTTCTTTTTAATTAATTTTGACAAATTACCCTACCTTCTCAGTTTCTTTGCTTTTTAATTAAATACTGAAGTGACACTCGCCCGACGGAATGTCCGAGAGCCCTTGAGGGCTGTTTATACCTACAGGACGTGTCAACAAGTCTCTGGCGATTGTTGATCAAGGGGCTATGGGCCTTTAGTTTCTTTCATCTTTTTAGGCAAGCTAATTTGCTTTTTTTTATCCAAAGCTTTAATCTCAAGGATTTTGTTTGCCCTTTGACGACGAAAAACAACGAATTTACAAAATCAGGATAATTTAGATTCTCTATTTACAGGCACCCATGCATCCTTTCACAATCTCAAAATATGTTTTATACAAAAATCTTTTACATGTCTTGCTTGGTAAGATACACTTACGCTGATTATAAAGAAACAAAAATTTTAACTATCTTGTTTTTTTATTTTCATATTTTTGTAAAATTTATACTCCTAGATGTGAATAGCCCTTTAAGTATGTCATGTTTCGTACTGTTAATTACAGTCAGTCGTATTTGCCAGAACTTTAATAGGACCTCTCTGAAAATTCACAACACAAACACTTTTACAATGCGATATTGGGAGGACGCTTGTAAAACTAATTAGTCATGGTTTTGTTACAAATTGCAACTATGAAATCTTTAATAATAGGTGCATGTTTAAGCATAGGTACCTGTCTATATCTTTTGTCAATTTTAAAAGTACTTGATAATTTTTTAAAACAAGCAAGTTAAACAAGCAATTTATTAAAACAGGCAAGTAAAGTTAAGTTTTTTGAGAATTACAATGGTAAATTACATGGTTACCATAATAAAAAATTCGCCACGAAAGTTGCGCGGAGATTACTTTTTTGACCCATAAAATTTTTCCATTAAAAATGATTTTTAAGTTTTCGAAACTGAAAAGTAAAAATTCATTAATAACGTTAATTTATTAATTCGTGTATTAAAATAAAGCCATAGGAATTAAATTAAATTTAAATCCATCGAATTATTATCTCAAATTTTCTTATCAGACAGTAATGTTTCAGATATACTATGCATTTTTTTGCAACCATTGTTCATACCAGATATTAATGGGAATATTATGCTATTAACATTGTTCATGGTCATAATGGTGTTAGTTGGGGTCGTTATTAGCAAGGCGCGTGTAAGCCATTATGATCAGGGTAAGCAGCGACGGTATTGATGTGCAATATTAAAATGCACCCCACAATCTCAACGAGATTTATGATAAAATAATGTTTTGACAATGTTCACATTGTACTGTTTCTTTTATAGAACCGTATACGTCGACTGGACAAGTTTAAAATAATAGAAAAAATATAAGGTGCTCCTAAGAGTACCTACCGACTTTAGTCAATCACTTGATTTTAATAGCACCTAAGTGATTCACAACAATCAACATTTTATGTACAAAAAAACGCATCTGTACCTCCAAAATAGATCAAATTTATCGTATTAATTCATTCAATTTATCATTCTTCTGGTACAGTAGCTTTGGGAATCCTGGTACACCAGGGCATAAGGCTTGAGCCACCGTATTAGACAAAGTACCGTATTAGACATTACAGGTATTATCAGTACTTAGTACTAGTATAGTATTTATCTGTGCCAATATCTATGAAATGTATTAGTACCTTTTAATGCTTATTATATGAAACTTATATAAAATTATACCTATACTTAATTCGCTATTATGGCCGTACACAAATATTTCTTAAAGCGACTCTATCTTGTGCCATTATTGTATATGTAATAATAGTATAATCAGTTTATTAAATAATAAATCCTAATCCTTACTAATATTATAAATGCGAAAGTGAGTTTGTTTGTTTGTTACCTCTTCACGCTTTATCTACTGAACCAATCTTCCTGAAATTTCGCATACACATAGCTGGAAGTACGTAGAAGGACATAGGGTACCTTTCATCCCAGGAAAAAGCACAGTTCCCGTGGGAAATTCACGCGGGCGAAGCCGCGGGCGAAAGCTAGTCTTCTATAAACGTACTTAGTATATATGTATAGTAACACAAACCGAGAATACCTTAATATTCTGGCCACTTTTATTTATACTAATGGCTCGCCCAATAAAAACGAACAATGTGAATTTTGATTTACTTGTACAGGAAAATTTACCTTATTGAGCTTGTACTTACTCTCTTATCTTTAAACACATGCGTCCAACATATACCCTCGCGTAAACAATACGAAACGCAATTTTCATGTTCAAGTCAATAGCTCAGAATAATAAGTGATTGTAAGTAATATTAAGGAAATCCACATAAGAGTCCCCTTTGCAAAACGCTTCTACTATCTGAACTCGAATGCGGTTGTTTCACTTTATTTCCTTTAGTTTAAAACCATATTTGAAGAAATGACTAAAAAATGTGAAGAAAATGTACAGTCAACTGGAGAGAAATCTGACCCTATCTCACCGAATCCTATCTTAGGGGGACCAGGATTATCTGCAGCTGACTGTACAAACAATATGGTATTTTTTTGATGACATGTATGATCTCTGCGTATGTAATTATAATCAAATCATGTATAATCATTTCCTTCTACTACTACCTATTTTTGGTGAAGAAAAATATTGCGACGAAATCAACATGATGTTTTTGGATTTTTGAGCATCTCAGATGCAATTTATACTAAAGTACTCTCATATAGAAATTAGATATGGTGAAAAAATTCCATGCAAGCAGTTCTGATCGCATGGAATTTTTTCACCATATCTAATGTCTGTATGAGTAACTGGATGTTCAATCGTTATTGGCAAGTACTAAAATAAACTGGTATCCTAATTAGTTTCAATCAACTCGAAAAGAAAAAAAAAATGACACAAAAAGAAGCAATTTCAAAATGTCTAGGTACTCAAAATCATATTCGTTATCATTCCAACCCCAGAGTAGCAAAGTTCGACATCCGTTCGAATAGTTTCGGTAGTTACGGAATATGGAGGCAATTCAGGAGTGCTCCGCGTATCTGACTTACTTCACGAACCATTAAATTTTCCTGTTTGCATTTTTTAGCATACGTTACTCTGGAGATGGCGGCGTACGACCCGGTTTACGATTGTGCTCGTAGTTTTAGGGGAAGTGGTCTCTACTGCGACAGTCGAGAGTATTCAATTTGTGGACGTAAATATGTAATAAGAATGGTTGGTGAATATTTATTTCTAAATTTGTTATTTTTTTTTACTAAATAATATTATTATTGCGTAAGTTTGAATACCTATTTATTAATTAACTGGGCGCTTAGCAAATTGTAATCCTATGAAGAGAGAAGAAGCGGTTCAAAGTATTTTGGAGCATGTTTATCTTTCAAAAACTTAGGTACACTGATTTGATAACGCCATCTCTCGTGTGAATAATGAATTGCTAAAGAAGATCGATTCTAAAATCAATATACCATGCTGATTAGGTGGTTTTCATTTTGTTATTTAGTTAGGAGAGATTTATACAGATGGCGTAGCGTTAAATAAACTTATAAAGAAACTTAAAATAATATAACAGTACCTATTTATTTTCTGTTGTTTTTAACTATACATTTTTAGCTGTGTCAGAGCCTATTAGGGAACTAATAGGGAACTAATTAATACAATAAGTACTTATCTATTATTAAAAAATATATATATAAAAATAACAGCAAGCACTAAATAAATTTTCATCTCAATTTTTTTTTAATTTTTTTTTATAGAATAGTAGGCAAACGAGCATGCCGGGTAATGGTAAGCAATCACCGCAGTCCATAGACACCAACGTAAAAAGGTCACTGATGCGTTGCCGACTCTTTGAGAAAGCGATAGGCTCTTTTCTTGAAGGTCCCAATGTCGAATCTATTCGGGAACACCGCTAAGGGAAGCTTATTCCACAGCTTAGTGCAGCGCAATAAAAAGCTGCGCGAAAAACGGGCAGTGGTTGGTTGGTTGTGGTTGGTGGGGGTGGTACTTCTCCTTAAGGCGTGTGGTACGGTGGTGGAATACAGCGGCTGGTATAAAGTCGAATAGCTCCTGCGAACTCTCCAGGTAAGTAATGCCCAGGTATTATTTAAATTATAACTAAGTACACAATACCTATAATTTTTATTATAAAATCACAATAACAAAATCACTCATTCGTGCAATACGAGAGCAATTTTAAAATTGAGAGCTGTGTCATAATCACCTCCAAATTCAATCCACTCTCAATAAAATTCAGCGAGTAGCCACTGACTCCGGAAGCCAGCATTTGGTCAAGTACCACCATGAAGCCTCCAAAAACATTCTAATATCACCTCTATGACTTGACATTTAAGTGCATGTAAGTTGCAAAGTTAATATTGTGGGGCTAGCACAGCCTTAGGCGAGCGTCACCGGCAGTCACCTTATTTGGACTGGTTCCAGGCTTCGCCGATAAACTTTATGTTATTTCAATGTGGTTAAACTGAAAGAATTGCATTTGCAATCCGATAGACTGTTTTGTAAATGGAGAACCAGTTTTTATCCATAAAAGTTTGGGAAACAATGTTTGTCGGTTATTTTTGTAATGAGTTTTTGTGAATTCACATTGTTTCATTTGTTAGTTGGCGCTAGGTTTTTGCGTTTGAATACGAGCGGATATTATTATGATATGATACAAATAGCATAGGTTTATTTACGCCAGTAATAGTGATTGTTCTATGTCTGTTTATATCTTATTCAGATACAGTAGTCACCATAGACTTAAAAAAACCACAAAGTATCTTCTTCATCTCAGCATATTTGCGTCCACTGTTGAACGTATGCCTCTTGAATGGTTTTCCACTCCCATCTTGATGCGGCGATCCTGGTCCAGGTCGGTCCTGCCGTCTTTTAATATCGTCCGACCATCTGGCAGCTGGTTTGCCCACACTTCGTCTTCCTGTACGGGGTCGCCAAAACAGAATACTCTGGGTCCATCTATCGTCATCTCTGCGACAGATATGTCCAGCCCATTGCCACTTTAGACGCGCTACTCTTTTACTAATATCAGTGATTTTCGTGCGGTCTCTTTTCTAATCCTATCTCGCAGAGTGACTCCGAGCATTGAGCATTCCATGTATAGTATAAAACAAGCTAATTATTAAAAAATACTATAAATAATATAATAAATAAAAAACACGACCAACAACTCACATAATCTATGTCACTCGAAGGAATGTAAGGAATCTAAAAATACCTCTCACATCAAAATCTGTTCAGCCGTTCAGGACTTATGGTGGAATTAAGAAGCTTACATACATACTTACACACATGAACCCTGAAAACATAACACTCTTTTTTTGGTTAGTCGTGTAATAAGCCTATGGTAGTCACTCACTTGTGACATCTTACACCGCGCCCACTAATTAAGAAGAAAAAGAAGTTAATCGCGTGATTCCTCTATTCCTTTTTATGTGTTACACATTTTCCTTACTTTACAGAAAATTACTCCCACAGATTGCAGGAACGCGATAGACAAAACATATACACAACAGAATAGTTTAAAATTCAGTTTTGCAAAATTTATAGGTTACTAGCTTTCGCCCGCGGCTTTGCCCGCGTGAATTTCCCACGGGAACAGTGCTTTTTCCCGGGATGAAAGGTACCCTATGTCCTTCTCCATACTTTCAGCTATGTGTATGCGAAATTTCAGGAAGATTGGTTCAGTAGATAAAGCGTGAAGAGGTAACAAACAAACAAACAAACAAACCAACAAACAAACAAACTCACTTTCGCATTTATAATATTAGTTAGGATAGGATTAGGATAAATAGGTAATGGATTTTGCAAGGTTTTGCAAGTATTTGTAAAACGTTAAAGTAAGACATCCTTATTTTCATAAAGAAAAATCTAAAGGAAAATGTTTTCCACACCACGGCCGTAAGGAAGGGCGAACCTTCTGCCTTAATTGGCAACCTACCAACTTTGTTAAGTAACCTACAGCATCTACGTGACGTGGCTGTTGAGATACAATTGGAACTTTCTTTATTGTACCAACTGATTTCAACTGTTTCGGATATAGAGCTCTACAGACTTCCGTTTTTAGCAGACGGAGCCTCAAACTGGGTAAAAATATAATTAAATAATTATAATCATTAGATTGTTACATAAATCAGATGTAGGGCAAGACCCTAGACAGAGAGACCCTAGAGAGGCAAGACCCTAGAAAACAAGAGATGGGCTTACACCCGGGAAGAAACAGTTTCTGCCCGATTATTCCCAGGAGTAAGCCCATCTGTAGATGGGCTTTTGCCCAGCATAAGCTCATCTATAGGATAAGCTATAGTTTATATGTATAAGCTGGGTAGGCTTACGCCGGGCAGATTTTTTTTATTTCCGTTTATTCCCGAGCGTAAATCCGTCTCTCACAAACACAATGTCATTGTTACTGCAACTTTATTAAAAAAAGTCTATGTCACTCTCCAACCCTCCATCTGTCTCTACACAAAAAAAAAAACACACCATGCTCCGTTAATGTAATTGCTCCATTTTGACGTAAAATAAGGACAAACAAATAAACTTTCATATTTAATTTTATAATATTATATATAGATTCAACTACACCCACTAAAGGCTTTTTCAAAATAAAATTATTCATCTTGATGAATTAAATAAAAAATTTGTAGACTATTTAAGATGCGTAAGCACCAGACAAACAAATTCAAATTTTGCATAATATAAGAATAAGAAAACAATTTCACTATTTTATTATATGTTTACATTAAATCAATATTTAAAGCTATAACGAGGTAATAAAAGAGGCTAATTAGTTATTTCTATCATCGCTTAATTGTCATATTTATGACTATGGTTAATTGAATAACCATATCTACGAAATTATAACTGTAAAAATAAAAATATCGTTTTAAAAGACAAGATTTATCTTAAACTTAAACATACTTGTGGCAGTGGCCGGTAGCTTATTCGCAACAAAAAAATACTTAATCGATTTGTTCTTTATTTGAATTTATTTGGAAGATATTTCAGATGCCGCGTAACGAAGTAGTCATAAAATCTTGCCCGAAGAAAAGTGGTAATTGAACGCATCCAATTTGCATATTGATATCATAAGTATTTGGGTCGAAAGCACAAAAAGTAAACATTGTCGTTTGCATCTGGTTTGGGGCGTCCTTCACAAGGAATTTTATTTCGGTTCGATGAACCCTAACTCTAAAAAACTGTCAATTTTATATTCTTTTTTTTTTCATCGAGTGTGTTATATACTAACACTGCACTGGTGTGAGATTTAAATGAAGTTATTTAGTTATTATCAAGCATTTGATACAACTTTTACTACAGTTGCAGTAACCGGGTAAACATTTTTATATTCAGAAACTATGAGATGTTTTTAAAAAAATATCCGAATTTAAGCTAGATAACAGTTATCTAGAACCAGAACAATAATAAGTCTGTTATCAAATCAAGTAGACACTTATAAAGACAATTAACGGGATTACGGGAGCCCAGACACTTTGCGTCGTTTGAGAGGTAGGTACACCGTCCGGCATGTCATATTGAACTGTCAAATGAAACGCGCGCTTTCCCGACTTTCTATATATTACACACTTACCTAAGCTTTGCCTAAGCCAAAGAAAGGTAAGTAACCCAATTACCTTTCTATTATTTTTTACTTACCTATGTATTACAATTTAAATAATGCCGGTCGATTAACCGAGAAACTGAAAGTAGTAAAAATACACATTTTAAAAACTTTTATTTAAAAATGCTTCTATACAAAAGTATATACTACAGTCAGCCAACAACAATACAAATAAAAAAATACATCCCGACCTATTTCACGATTGCGTATATTTCATGAAAATATGTCAGAAAGAATGCGCAGTGCAGTTAAGGATACAACGCAGTGCGTCTGGCGAATCGGCGCCGGGCAGTTGGCAGCTCCCCCGGTCAACGTCCTCAGTAAAAGCCTTCCAGAGCCAAAACAATTTCGCCAAATTTCTTGCCAGGCTTAACACGCATGTCTTTACGATCCTCCACACTCAAGTTTATTTTTGGCGACGACCATCCTTGATATTTTTATTGAGGACCATTTATCAGATCAAGATATCTTTTTTTATTTCAAATGAGTTATGAGGACAATTATAAGAACTAAAGCGATTAAAAGTTTTTCAATGACCAGTGGTCCAATTTCGGACAGTTACAAATTCTAGCTTTCGTGGTATTCTTAATTGATTTTTAGGTTATTATTTTGCTGCTAAACTCCGCGTTTGTGGAAATTTTAAAATAAAAAATCATTAATTAATTAATTCAGCCTCTATTAAGTTTATTTCATGATGTTCAATGATTCAATTTTATCCCCTCAACTGAGTAGCGATTAAATGTTCCAAA
Source organism: Ephestia elutella (assembly GCA_018467065.1). Classification (NCBI taxonomy): domain Eukaryota; kingdom Metazoa; phylum Arthropoda; class Insecta; order Lepidoptera; family Pyralidae; genus Ephestia; species Ephestia elutella. The sequence goes on along the minus strand of CM031568.1, from coordinate 15,001,547 downwards.
TAAAATTGTAGAAATGAACGTTTACCTACTAGTTTCATTTTATCTGCACTGCAGTCTAGTTTGAGATAGTGGGGTTAAATTTTAGCTATTTCATATCTGAATTATTGTCTTTTGCCTTATGTTTCGCAGAATCGTTTATTCTTTATATTTTATTTTGGATTCAGGCGCCATTTGAAAAGATATTTTCCATTTTACAGATATTATTTGGAATATATTTGTTTGTATTGTAAAGCTAATAATATACCATAAATTTTATTTATACACCCAAATATTTACAGAGCTCCAAGTCGCGCCAGTTTTAAGACACAAGTGTACAAATTCTATAGTCTATGAGTTTCGCTGCTTATATTATTTGTATATACTGTATTTATATATATATACTTATGTATTACTTACATATATATTTATTTACCTTTATATAAATATTTATTTTGGTATTTGTATTTAGTTATGTATGCTATTATTATTTACTTAAGTATATGTAGTATACCTTTATTATAGACTCACCCACCTAAAATTTTCTGTATAACCCAATGGTTGGCTGGTAGATAATGCTTTAGCATTAAGCCCTCCTATTGTACGTTTACTTTGTATTTTTGTACAATAAAGGTTAAATAAATAAATAAATATTTACAGAAAACTCAAGAAGTGATTTTGGGTTAGGTTCGTACCTATCTATACATATAATAAAACAGTAAAAATATTTTGTCTGTACATTTAGCATTTTTGACTGAAATGTATAGGAAGACACTTAAAAAGAATAATAGAAATCAAAAATATTTTTTTTGAATTTCTTGTCTTTCTGTCTGTCTGTCTGTATATATGTACGCGTTTCACGCAAAAACTACCGGACGGATTTGAATGAAACTTTTTTGTTGTATAGCTATTAAGCCTGGGCAACATATAGGCTATAATTGATTTTGAAAACTTCAACACCTGATGAAGAACCTCAACAAAACAGCTAAACTATAAGAAATATGGAAATGGTACCTTTGCAAAAGTTTATCAATCTGACGAGCATTTTCTGTTGACGTATAAAAATCGAAGATCAGGATCATCTGATAAAGAATTCCAAGAGACCAGCTACACTATTACATATATGGAAATGGCGCCTTAGCAAAAGTCGTTCAACCTGATGAGCATTTTCTGTTTACGTATAAAAAATGAAGATTATGGAACATCTGATGAAGAACTCCAAGAGACCAGCTACTCTATAAAATAAATGGAAATGGGGCCTTAGCAAAAGTCGTTCAACCTGATGAGCATTTTCTACTGATGTATAAATAGACAGGACACGGGATAGGACAAAGAGGGACTCGGGGTGGGAGTTGTGGTACACGGGAAATTGTAGATAACGAGCAGACGAAGATCGTTTATTGAATGAAATATCACTTTTGATTCATTTTAACCTCGACTGTGGACTGTGTTTGGAACACAAAAATATTTTTCATATAAGCGAAACTCACATGGCGAAGCCGTACACAATAAGGTTCGTGCTAAGTCCCATGAAATTATAGTTATAGGTTCTTATAGACTTTCGAACACATTAAGAACTGCATATTAGGAATTAATTAGGTAAACATAGACATGGTCCCGTAATCTTATAGTTCCCGGGTACAAAATTTATTAACTTCAATGAACTTTTAGATAAATAGCAAAAAGAATTACATACATTATATAGGAAGGGAGAAAGAGATATTAAGAACCTTTAAAATGAAAGCACTAATTACTACATTACTGTTTGCACGTACGCTTTCATGCAGAAATAATCATTTAATCAACGCTATAAATTAGAATTAATACAAACATGAATAAATTATTGCTACCAGTATTACGCCATAAATCAAGAATATAGAGATAAAGCTTTATTATGAAGTACAATTTAGCATAAACACTTCCGAAATCATTAAATAATAACTTATTTAGATCTACCGTTAAGAAATCTATAGGTACCTATCTAAGTAAATAAGCTTTATTGATAGTTTTTAAACGACGACGACGTATTTGGCATTTAAGTTTATTTTATATTATACCAACATTACAATATCAAGATTTGAATCGACTATATTCTTTGAATTACTGAAATTTATGCCTTACCATAAAGTACGAGTATCAAAAATTAAAATTAGTCATAATTTTGTGACGAATTAAAAACTACATTTAATAATGTAATCAATCTACATCAAATGCCTTTATACATATCATGAATAGTCAAAGAAGTGTCGAGGCTAAATTCTTTCGCATGCCATTATACTGCACACATCATAATATTAGAGCCTCTGCCAGGTTATAATATTACTATTTTACGATATTATTATAAAGTAGGTAGTCATGCAATAAGCTATTCATAATCATCTTCTCTTGAATATTCATTTATTTTGCTAGACCACGGCATGTTGCACTTGTGTGAGCATACTTTTAATCATCATGAAGTGATCAATTCTTCGATGTAGTTATGAGTTATGACTAGAGATGTATCTTTTTCGAAATTTTCAAAGAAACAGCGGAAACCTTCTTGGAAATTTCTCGGAAATATTCTCGGGAACGGAAATTTTCCTAAAACCCCGAGTTTCTGAGAATCTTCGGAAAATTTTAAGGGAAGAAATTTTCAGGAATAGGAAATTTCTCAGTGGCACATCGCTAGTTATGGCAAATACTTACATAAAAGTTGTGTTCAGATTTAATGAGCTTATCTTACGCACTCTCGATGTTTTGTGAGTTCTCTGGTGCTTGTCACAGCTCTCATAATGTCGTTACTTGATTGCAAATGTTTATTTAATGAAAAGCCGGATATGTTAGTTCACAATTAACAGTATATCGTGGTGTTGTTTTATTTAATTTTTAGTCATTTGTTATACTGTTAACTATACATATAATAAAACAGTAAAAATATTTTATCTGTACATTTAATATTTTTGACTAAAATGGATAGAGGGACACTTAAAAAGAACAATAGAAAGCAAAAAAAAATTTTTAGAATTTCTTGTCTGTCTGTCTGTATGTATGTACGCGTTTCACGCAAAAACTACTGGACGGATTTGAATGATTTTTTTTTGTTGTATAGCTATTAAGCATGGGCAACATATAGGCTAATAATTGATTTTGAAAACTGGAACACCTAATGAAGAACCATAGCAGAACAGCTAAACTATAAGAAATATGGATATGGTGCCTTAACAAAAATCGTTCAACTTGATAAGCATTTTCTGCTGACGTATAAAAATTGAAGATCTGGAACATCTGATGAAGAACTGCAAGAGACCAGCTACACTATAACATATATGGAAATGGCACCTTAGCAAAAATCGTTTAACCTGATGAGCATTTTCTGCTGACGTATAAAAATTGAAAATCAGGAATATCTGATGAATAACTCCAAGAGACCAGCTACACTACAACATATATGTAAATGGCGCCTTAGCAAAACTTGATTAATCTGATGAGCATTTTCTGTGGACGTATAAAAATCGAAGATCCGAAACATCTGAAACATCTGAAAAAAAATAAAGAAAGAAAGAAAGTTTGGAACACAAAAAGACTTTTCGTCTAAGCGAAACTCACGCGGGTGAAGCCGCGGGCAACAGCTAGTATTATTTATAAGTACTCTTTATTTATTAATTAATTTTTTTATTAAATTATTATCAGTCTCGATTTTTCAGGATAAAAAATATAGACTAAAAATATTTATTTAGACTGATATTAATTCTGAAAGGTTTCAGAGTAGATACATCTTTCAATATTTTTGCTTACCGTAGGAGGCTAACCGTATAGGTCAAAATTGTCGTACCATTTTGTATACCATAATCCACTCTGTCGCTCTTTCGAGTAGATGATTTTTCTACATCTATCAATTATGTTTTAGGTACCTAGTTAATATATTTAAAAGGGAACCTAGGCCCTTTAAAAATGTAAATTTTTAGTTCTAGCCTTTGAAAGAATGCATGTTTTAAATTAACATTGTAAATCAGTGTCGTGCTATAGACTTTTCAACTATTGCAAAAGCTCTAGCACCTTTGTATGCAATGCAAAGCGAATTTACAAGAGTGACGTTAGTTGTAACGTGTACGCTATGGTTCTTTTGGTGTCCATTATTTTACTTTTCTTTTAAGCAAAACAGAATGCTCTTTTGGAAAAAAGATACACTACGACTTTCTCTCACACGAAGAAATAAAAAATAATACCCAAATAAGCGCCAAAATAAGTTGTGCAAAGAATTGTTTCAGGGATAAATAGGGTGTTTTACAAAATAATAAAAAGATCGTAATAAAATAAAATTTATTATCACATTTCATAAATAAGTATCTAGCGTAATTCTAACCTCTTAAATCTAAAGTATAAATAATTTTACCCGAACTCACACAAACACAACCATTTCTATAAAAAAAAAATGATTTCAATTCAAATTGTTCAGCAATAGTAAACTTTTCTATTGTTTATTTGAAAAAAAAACTATTGTATTACTGCAGTCAAAAGTAGTTGATATTTAAACGTCAACTACTTGAAATACTGATTTGAATATTATAATATTTCTTTTTCTAGTTAACCTTTTCTAATACCCATTTGCCTGAGTATTTAGTTTCTAGCCTTTTGACCTTAGGGCGGAAACCGTTCTCATCAGCGGTGTATTCAACTCTATACATGAAGCCGTCCGGCCCAATGTACTCGTAAAAACCTTTAGATGCAATGCCTTCGTCTATTGTGTTGGGATTCTTCAACACGGCCTTCTCTTCAGCACGAATTTTATTCTCCGTCTCGAAACTGCGAAAAAAAATTTAATTAATGTCATTAAAATCCATAAAATCCATTGAACCTTGATTCTTGATTTTGCCACTTTAAAATAAAAGTTAATGAAAATTCCATAAAAATATCTGTAATATCCAGTTATTATTATTATTTTACACGTTAATTATTTTGTTGTTACTTTAATTTATATAGTTACTAGCTGCACCCCGAGGCTCCATTTCTGTGGAAATTTCGGAATAAATGTAACCTGTGTGATACACCACTAAATACTCTCTCTCTCTCAGCCGAAAGACGTCCACTGCTGGACAAAGGCCTCCCCCAAGGATGTAATGTATCTACTAAATACTCTATTAATTTAAAAATAAAAATTGAAATTCCTCAAGCCGTTTTGGTGTGATTTAATAACAAACTTGCAAATATCACACAACAAATAAATATTATCCGCCTCTGCATTTAAGGAAGTTCTGAAAACACTAACTTTTAAGATGATGATTCTGTTATTTAACCAAAACTCGCTACAGTAATTTATTATTCTCACTTTATATTCAGGTATCCTCATTTGGAAACTACGACCTTTCAAACTAAATAGGTATCTGAATCTTAAACAAGAATTGATTTTGGAATTAACATTTATTAACAACTGTCAAATAATTTTTTTTTTAATTTTTACCTACTGCAAAAGTTAATAGCAATTATCAAATTAATTAAATAAAACCGTTTAATCACAAATCAAAAAGATTACAAGCACACAGTAATAAAGAAGATTGTTTCTCATTTGCCATTTGCTAAGTAGGTATAATTTCCGTTGATTGATTATATTCAATTTAGAAGTATACAGGCATGTTATAAATAATATTTTAATACGATTATAAACATATTTGAACTATGACCTAACGAAAGTGTGGATGTAGTCGGTCAAGGTCTTACATTTATTATGGCGATCTGATCCGATTAAAGATGTTATTCATTCAAGGACAATGACCGCTGAATCATAGACCGCTGAATTTATCATTATTATTTTCTACTACTGCGATGTCATCCCATTTTCTGCCCATAATAACCATGATAAGAAGCTTCCTTGAACTTCATTGAATTGTTTCAGTCATTTAAAGTTAGCAACATATTGAGGAGTAGGACAACTAACCCTAGTAAAGACCCATGGTCCAACTAGTGAGACAGAGTAGTTGGACCACTGCCCCGGATTGGAGGAATTTGATCATATGAAAAACTATATTATAAAGTGCCTACTCACTCAGGCATGTGGCAAAAAGTTATCCATTAGGTACCCATGATTTTACCTGAGAGGTCTCTAAAGATTTCTTAATGTAATCTAATAACATCATAGAGTCTGTTAAAGAAATTTCAACCCTTAGTTAGATCCGATACTATAACGTATTTGGCTTACTACCACGTGACCCTAAAATTCGTTGATTCTGTCACTTGTGCCGATTAAAAAGATTTGTAATATTTCCTAATCATGAATTTTTTTACTCAAATTGACATTTCGAAATGCTAACATTTTAATTTAATATTTAGATTAGCAACTAATCAATGTGTAACTGCATTCCGCATACTAGTAACAGTTGTTTGTAAAGAGTCGTCATCCACCACTTCAAAATAATAATAAAAATTACATTCATTAATTCAATTTTATTTAATTCAAATAGTTGGTTCTGAAAAACCTAGATCTGGACATTTTCATAAACTGAGCTAATATATGTTCTATCTCGCAAGAGTTAACATAGTTCTATACAACAGATAAAGAAGTCATGCATTCACATCAACTGACTTACATTGAAAAGGTTTTTAGATCAAACCGGAAGAATAATAACTTTGACAAGTGGAAACGCGTGACTTTTCATGCCTCCTTTATTTGATCCCTAGCTAGATTGAGTACCTACCTACACCCCGCACGGAAATCGTGATGAGTTGCAGTGTGAACTTTTTGTAGTTCGTTTCCTATGTCATATTAGATAGGCATGCATTTAGAATTTGAATCAATGAACTAACAGAACTTTTAAGTACCAGAACATTTGCTAAGTAGGGGTAATAAATTAAAAATTTAAACACATAAATTGTACGTCCTATCTAGGTACGTCTGTGACCCAAATCAATAAAAGTTAAATAGGCTTATATACTCACTCGAAATCGTATTTATCCTCCTGATAATTATGTTTCTGCCTAATGATCTTGATCCCATTATTCCTGTAGTATCCATCCTGGTAGTACGGGAGCAGTTCATCAGGTGCCGTCAACACATGTCTGTACTGATCCACGGTGGCCTCCCCACATAAGGCTCATAGTCGTGGATGTATGGGTTATCTTCGTGAATGTAAGGGTTCGGAATGTGGATATATTTTCCTTCGTCCGTCGGAATGTACCTAGAGAAAATATTTGGATGGTTCAATAACATTGCTGAATTATATTAGATTCCGAAACGATTTAATAAAGGAGTGTTTGGGTTATGCCTGGCTATGTCAAGGTCAAGGTTATCATCTCGTTGAACAAAATCATCATCAAATCATTACAAGTAAAGTAATGAGGGTTATCGTTTATACGTTCACTAGTTGGCGCTACTGGCGTGTGTGGTCCTGTCAGTAGTAGAATACTTTTATTTTAATTTGACACATCGACATTGACAGTGATTACTATCTGACAGATGTCTGCATCTAACTCGTAGGTGTTGACATCTGGTGGAATATTTGAATGCGATAGCTCCCATTTAGTTCCCGTTGTCATAGATGCAACTTTCCCATCGTCCCTTCAGTATGATCCACTGGTGGGTCTAAGGGTAATTTTTCTTATACCATTACACTAGACTTTTATTGAATACAGTTCTAGTGAAAGCTTTTCTTTCGTGGTATTAGTTAGTATTGACATAAAATATAGCCTAACCTAATTCTAGACAATGCAGTTTAAATTTAACGCTTGTGTGACTCATTTCATTGCGACTTTGTTATTACCTATGCGAAGAAGTATTCTAGCAAGGCGTGGTTTTAAATGCGGAATTATGAATGTCATTATTTACATAAAAGCTAAGATGGTAATCATTGGTAATCTAACACAAGTTTATAATCTCAAGGCTCTTAACCTCAAAATAAAAAGGTAGTATACTAGTCTAAGCGGTCACGGGAATTTTCGTAACGATCAGGGAAACGGATAGACTTGCTTTTATGGGTTGTAGAGTAGTCCCCTAATGTGAATGATGTCGGTCTGCCGGCTCTCAGTGGTAGCTTCTTCGAGCTATAGGGCCTGGAAGGTGCTTCATTGTTGCGAAAAAAAACGATCTGAGAAATGGTTAGTTTTAGTACATATTCAAAGTATGGCATCTCCGCATGTGAAACAAGTTGGTCTGCCGGCTGTCAGTGGTTGCATTTCAGAGCTATGAGGCGCGCAAGACACTGCATAGTTACAAAAAAACGATAAGAGAAATGGTTAGTTTTAGTACCAATTGGAAGAATGGTGTATCCACAGATGAAACGAGTTGGTCTGCCGGCTGTCAGTGGTTGTATTTCAGAGCTATCATCGTTCACGTAAGTCGCTAATTTAAGGAAAAAGTCTAAAAAAACATTGAAAAGCGGGAAAATAGGCGAATTTTTCTAGTTCCAGCCGCTGTCGTATCTGCGTATGTTTGACCCAACCTCAAACTTGCGCCGCGCACCACCGCACTGTGGGGAAAAAAATCGCCTCTAGAGAAAAAAAGGTTTTCTTCAGAAAATCTACGTCGATTTTGGTAAAAACTGATTATGTATTTGATTTTTGATCTTAATAAGAAGACTTTTTATTAATACTATTTTTGCTAACATTGCATTCTTTTAATAGGTACTAAAACTGACCATTTCTCTTACCGTTTTTTTTTCGTAACTAAGCAGTGACTTTTGCGCCTCATAGCTCTGAAATGCAACCACTGACAGCCGGCAGACCAACTTGTTTCACATGCGGAGATGCCATACTTTGAATATGTACTAAAACTAACCATTCCCCAGATCGTTTTCTATTTTTTGCAACAATGAAGCTCCTTCTAGCCTTAATAGCTCAAAGTGGCAACCACTGATAGCCGGCAGACCAACTTGTTTCACATGAGGAGATGCCATATTTTGAATATGTATTAAAACTAACCATTTCTCTGATAATTTTTTTTTTCAACAATGAAGCCCCTTCCAGGCCCTAGGTATAGCTCGAAGTGGCAACCACTGACAGCCGGCGGACCAACTTGTTTCACATGCGGAGATACCATACTTTGAATATATACTAAAACTAACCATTCCTCGGATCGTTTTCTATTTTTTTGCAACAATGAAGCTCCTTCTAGCCTTTATAGCTCAAAGTGGCAATCACTGACAGCCGGCAGACCAACTTTTTTCACATACGGAGATGCCATACTTTGAATATGTACTAAAACTAACCATTTCTCTGAGCATTTTTTTTTCGCAACAATGATTCCAGGCTCTAGAGCTCGAAGTGGTAACCACTGAAAGCCGGCAGACAGACTCGTTAACCTGTGGAGACACCATTCTTCCAATAGGTACTAAAACTGACCATTTCTTTTACTGTTTTATTTCGTAACTATGCAGTGACTTTCGCGCCTCATAGCTCTGAAATGCAACCACTGACAGCCGGCAGACCAACTCGTTTCACATGCGGAGATACCATACTTTGAATATGTACTAAAACTAACCATTCCTACTACTGACAGCCGGCAGACCAACTTGTTTCACATACGGAGATGCCATACTTTAAATATATACTAAAACTAACCATTCCTCGGATCGTTTTCTATTTTTTGCAACAATGAAGCTCCTTCTAGCCTTTATAGCTCAAAGTGGCAACTACTGACAGCCGGCAGACCAACTATTTTCACATACGAAGATGCCATACTTTGAATATATACTAAAATTAACCATTTCTCTGATCGTTTTTTTTTTCGCTACAATGAAGCCCCTTTCAGCCCCTATAGCTCAAAGTGGCAACTACTGACAGCCGGCAGACCAACTTGTTTCACATACGGAGAAGCCATACTATGAATCCATACTTCCATACTAATATTATAAATGCGAAAGTTTGGATGTGAGTTTGTGAGTTTGTGAATTTGTGAGTTTGTGAATTTGTGAGTTTGTGAATTTGTGAGTTTGTGAATTTGTGAGTTTGTGAGGATGTTTGTTACTCAATCACGCAAAATCTACTGGACGGATTTCGATGAAATTTGGTACAGAGGTAGATAATGACCTGGAATAGCACATAGGCTACTTTTTATCCCGGGAAAAAGCACTGTTCCCGTGGGAAATTCACGCGGGCGAAGCCGCGGGCAAAAGCTAGTATATACTAAAACTAACCATTCCTTGGATCGTTTTCTATTTTTTGCAACAATGAAGCTCCTTCTAGCCTTTATAGCTCAAAGTGGCAACCACTGACAGCCGGCAGACCAACTATTTTCACATATGAAGATGCCATACTTTGAATATATACTAAAACTAACCATTTCTCTGATCGTTTTATTTTTTCGCTACAATGAAGCCTCTTTCAGCCCCTATAGCTCAAAGTGGCAACTATTGACAGCCGGCAGACCAACTTGTTTCACATACGGAGAAGCCATACTTTGAATATATACTAAAACTAACCATTCCTCGGATCGTTTTCTATTTTTTGCAACAATGAAGCTCCTTCTAGCCTTTATAGCTCAAAGTGGCAACCACTGACAGCCGACAGACCAACTTTTTTCACATACGGAGATGCCATACTTTGAATATATACTAAAACTAACCATTTCTCTGATCGTTTTTTTTTTCGCTACAATGAAGCCCCTTTCAGCCCCTATAGCTCAAAGTGGTAACCACTGACAGCCGGCAGACCAATTTGTTTCACATGCGGAGATGCCATATTTTTAATATATGTTTTAAACCTAACCATTTCTCTGATAATTTTTTTTGCAACAATGAAGGCCATTTTCCTCAAGGCAATTTTCCAGGCCCTAGGTTATATAGCTCGAAGTGGCAAACACTGAAGGCCGGCAGACCAACTTGTTTCACCTGTGGAGATACCATTCTTTCAATAGATACTAAAACTGACCATTTCTCTAACCGTTTTTTTTCGTAAATATGCAGTGACTTTCGCGCATCATCGCTCTGAAATGCAACCACTGACAGCCGGCAGACCAACTTGTTTCACATGCGGAGATGCCATACTTTGAACATGTAATAAATCTAACAATTTCTCTGATCATTTTTTTTTCGCAACAAGCTCCTCAGATACGAGTTGGTCTGTCGGCTGTTAGTGGTTGCCACTTTGAGCTATAGGGGCTGGAAGGGGCTTCATTGTTGCGAAAAAAAAACGATCAGAGAAATGGTTAGTTTTAGTATATATTCAAAATATGGTATCTCCGCATGTGAAACAAGTTGGTCTGCCGGCTGTCAGTGGTTGCATTTCAGAGCTATGAGGCGCGAAAGTCACTGCATAGTTACGAAAAAAAACGGTAAAAGAAATGGTCAGTTTTAGTACCTATTGAAAGAATGTTGTCTCAACAGGTGAAACCAGTTGGTCTGCCGGCCTTCAGTGGTTGCCACTTCGAGCTATACCTAGGGCCTGGAAGGGGCTTCATTGTTTAAAAAAAAAATATCAGAGAAATGGTTAGTTTTAGTACATATTCAAAATATGGCATCTCCGCATGTGAAACAAGTTGGTCCACCGGCTGTCAGTGGTTGCCACTTTGAGCTATACCTGGGGCCTGGAAGGAGCTTCATTGTTGCAAAAAATAGAAAACGATCTGAGAAATGGTTAGTTTTAGTACATATTCAAAGTAAGGCATTTCCGCATGTGAAACAAGTTTGTCTGCCGGCTATCAGTGGTTGCATTACAGAACTATGAGGCGCGAAAGTTACTGCATAGTTACGAAAAAAAAAAACCTGTGGAGACATCATTCTTTCAATAGATACTAAAACTGACCATTTCTCTAACCGTTTTTTTTTCGTAAATATGCAGTGACTTTCGCGCATCATCGCTCTGAAATGCAACCACTGACAGCCGGCAGACCAACTTGTTTCACATGCGGAGATGCCATACTTTGAACATGTAATAAATCTAACAATTTCTCTGATCATTTTTTTTTTCACAACAAGCTCCTCAGATACGAGTTGGTCTGTCGGCTGTTAGTGGTTGCCACTTTGAGCTATAGGGGCTGGAAGGGGCTTCATTGTTGCGAAAAAAAAAACGATCAGAGAAATGGTTAGTTTTAGTATATATTCAAAATATGGTATCTCCGCATGTGAAACAAGTTGGTCTGCCGGCTGTCAGTGGTTGCATTCCAGAGCTATGAGGCGCGAAAGTCACTGCATAGTTACGAAAAAACGGTAAAAGAAATGGTCAGTTTTAGTACCTATTGAAAGAATGTTGTCTAAACAGGTGAAACCAGTTGGTCTGCCGGCCTTCAGTGGTTGCCACTTCGAGCTATACCTAGGGCCTGGAAGGGGCTTCATTGTTTCAAAAAAATTATTAGAGAAATGGTTAGTTTTAGTACATATTCAAAATATGGCATCTCCGCATGTGAAACAAGTTGGTCCGCCGGCTGTCAGTGGTTGCCACTTTGAGCTATACCTAGGGCCTGGAAGGAGCTTCATTGTTGCAAAAAATAGAAAACGATCTGAGAAATGGTTAGTTTTAGTACATATTCAAAGTAAGGCATCTCCGCATGTGAAACAAGTTTGTCTGCCGGCTATCAGTGGTTGCATTACAGAACTATGAGGCGCGAAAGTTACTGCATAGTTACGAAAAAAAAAACCGTAAGAAAAATGGTCAGTTTTAGTACCTATTGGACGAATGGTGTCTCCACTGGTTAACGAGTCTGTCTGCCGGCTTTCAGTGGTTACCACTTCGAGCTCTAGAACTAACAATTTCTCTGATCATTTTTTTTCGCAACAAGCTCCTCAGATACGAGTTGGTCTGTCGGCTGTTAGTGGTTGCCACTTTGAGCTATAGGGGCTGGAAGGGGCTTCACTGTTGCGAAAAAAAAAAACGATCAGAGAAATGGTTAGTTTTAGTATATATTCAAAATATGTCATCTCCGTATGTGAAAAAAGTTGGTCTGCCGGCTGTCAGTGGTTGCCACTTTGAGCTATAAAGGCTAGAAGGAGCTTCATTGTTGCAAAAAATAGAAAACGATCCGAGGAATGGTTAGTTTTAGTATATATTCAAAGTATGGCATCTCCGCATGTGAAACAAGTTGGTCCGCCGGCTGTCAGTGGTTGCCACTTTGAGCTATACCTAGGGCCTGGAAGCAGCTTCATTGTTGCAAAAAATAGAAAACGATCTGAGGAATGGTTAGTTTTAGTACATATTCAAATTATGGTATCTCCGCATGTGAAACAAGTTGGTCTGCCGGCTGTCAGTGGTTGCATTTCAGAGCTATGAGGCGCGAAAGTCACTGCATAGTTACGAAAAAACGATAAAAGAAATGGTCAGTTTTAGTACTTATTGAAAGAATGGTGTCTCCACAGGTGAAACAAGTTGGTCTGCCGGCCTTCAGTGGTTGCCACTTCGAGCTATACCTAGGGCCTTCATTGTTGCGAAAAAAATGCTTAGAGAAATGGTTAGTTTTAGTACATATTCAAAGTATGGCATCTCTGTATGTGAAACAAGTTGGTCTGCCGGCTGTCAGTGGTTGTCACTTTGAGCTATAGGGGCTGAAAGGGGCTTCATTGTAGCGAAAAAAAAACGATCAGAGAAATGGTTAGTATTAGTATATATTCAAAGTATGGCATCTCCGTATGTGAAACAAGTTGGTCTGCCGGCTGTCAGCGGTTGCCACTTTGAGCTATAAAGGCTAGAAGGAGCTTCATTGTTGCAAAAAATAGAAAACGATCTGAGGAATGGTAAGTTTTAGTACATATTCAAAGTATCGTATCTCCGCATGTGAAACAAGTTGGTCTGCCGGCTGTCGGTGGTTGCATTTCAGAGCTATGAGGCGCGAAAGTCACTGCATAGTTACGAAATAAAACGGTTAAAGAAATGGTCAGTTTTAGTTCTTATTGAAAGAATAGTGTCTCCACAGGTGAAACAAGTAGGTCTGCCGGCCTTCAGTGGTTGCCACTTCGAGCTATACCTAGGGCCTGGAAGGGGCTTCATTGTTGAAAAAAAAAATTATCAGAGAAATGGTTAGTTTTAGTACATATTCAAAATATGGCATCTCCTCATGTGAAACAAGTTGGTCTGCCGGCTATCAGTGGTTGCCACTTTGAGCTATTAAGGCTAGAATGAGCTTCATTGTTGCAAAAAATAGAAAACGATCTGAGGAATGGTTAGTTTTAGTACATATTCATAGTATGGCATCTCCGCATGTGAAACAAGTTGGTCTGCCGGCTGTCAGTGGTTGCATTTCAGAGCTATGAGGCGCGAAATTCACTGCTTAGTTACGAAAAAAACGGTAAGAGAAATGGTCAGTTTTAGTACCTATTAAAAGAATGCAATGTTAGCAAAAATAGTATTAATAAAAAGTCTTCTCATTAAGATCAAAAATGAAATACATAATCAGTTTTTACCAAAATCGACGTAGATTTTCTGAAGAAAACCTTTTTTTCTCTAGAGGCGATTTTTTTCCCCACAGTGCGGTGGTGCGCGGCGCAAGTTTAAGGTTGGGTCAAACATACTCAGATACGACAGCGGCTGGCATGAACTAGAAAAATTCGCCTATTTTCCCGCTTTTCAATGTTTTTTTAGACTTTTTCCTTAAATAAGCGACTTACGTGAACGATGATAGCTCTGAAATACAACCACTGACAGCCGGCAGACCAACTCGTTTCATCTGTGGATACACCATTCTTCCAATTGGTACTAAAACTAACCATTTCTCTTATCGTTTTTTTTTTGTAACTATGTAGTGACTTGTGCGCCTCATAGCTCTGAAATGCAACCACTGACAGCTGGCAGACCAACTTGTTTCACATGCGGAGATGCCATACTTTGAATATGTACTAAAACTAACCATTTCTCAGATCGTTTTTTTTTCGCAACAATGAAGCACCTTCCAGGCCCTATAGCTCGAAGAAGCTACCACTGAGAGCCGGCAGACCGACATCATTCACATTAGGGGACTACTCTACAACCCATAAAAGCAAGTCTATCCGTTTCCCTGATCGTTACGAAAATTCCCGTGACCTCTCGGTCTATACGGACTGATTGGACTGATTTGGTTTAAAAAATTGCTTTCCCAATATTAAAGACAGAAATTGGAAAAGTTGCATCTTTGTATTTTCAGCCACACGCATGCAGAATTCAGCTTGATCAAATAAGTTGTTAAAGACATAAAGAAAATAAATGAAGTCGGAGATTAGTTCCTAATTCATCTTCCTCTTTTATGTATTTTTTTTTTAGAAAAGCTCGTTTACTTTTTTCGCCTTGTTATATTATAATATACCTATCGTATCAGACCAGACTACCTAGCATACTGATCTTTTGTGAATTCTAAAAGACATCACTTACTTGCCAGTGTCTCCATATTTGTAAGGGTGCCATTTGCCGTCTTCACCGGGCCTTGGGACTCCTACAACAGCAACTGCGCAAAGGGCAACGACGTACTGTTGGCAAAAACATTCATTTAAAATACTTTTTCTAATTCTTACAAAATTAAGCTGAAGATATTCATGTTCGTTTGTTTAAAAACTACCTGTTGGATTGGACCAATCTTAAGAGACCCAAAATCCCAGTGGATCGGAGTCCGTAATTCAGTAATCGACGACTTTTTGTAAATAAGTAAGAAGATTGTATTGACTTTCCTTACGACAAAATTATTATCATCAAATTAACGTTTTGAATCAAAATTAACATAATGCAAGAACATAAAAGTAAAATTGACATTTTCGAGAAATTTTTAAGTGTAAATGCATTTTATTCCACATGCTGAGAGACGTAGCTCAGTAGGAGATACAAATATTAGTATAAGCTTAATAGGTACGTTAGACATATTATAAGGTCTCCTAAATCTGGGATAACTTCTGATGAACTGAAAGTTTAATATTAAATCCATACATCTTTTAACTCTTTGGATCATTTTAATTTTCTCGAGCTTCGGAGAAAAGGTTAATTATTTATCCATTAATTAAATGTTGATTGATTTAAAATGATAAACTCGAATTTGAATGA
This sequence comes from Ephestia elutella, assembly GCA_018467065.1. Taxonomy (NCBI): domain Eukaryota; kingdom Metazoa; phylum Arthropoda; class Insecta; order Lepidoptera; family Pyralidae; genus Ephestia; species Ephestia elutella. The sequence continues at coordinate 14,985,677 of CM031568.1, read as the reverse complement.
AAGCTCGATTGCGTTTATTTAGTTTAAATTCCGTGCACTAATATTATAAATGCAAACGTTTGGATGTGTGTGTTTGTTTTTGTTATTTAATCACGCAAAATCTACTGAACGGATTTCGATGAAATTTTGTACACGGGTAGGTAAATACCGGTAATAGCACATAGAGTACTTTTATCCAGAGTTCTCACGAGAGCGGAGACTCTAGACGCACTTAGTAAATGTGAAGAAATTTTCAAAATTAGATTTTGAAATTTCAAAAAATGTCTGTTACCACGCACCACTAGGCTAAGCATCCTGATTGAATTATCACTAGGAAATCGAAACACCAAATTTATTATCACTTCACAGGCTCACAATGCGAAAACACAGTCGCACTCTCCGTGTGTGCAGTCCTTAGTTCGAATTCGGTGTGTTGACTTCAAAATCCTCGGTTCTCTTTTATACATCTGCTACATAACGTTGCGGGAATCTTCGTGCGTCACACATACATTCATATAAATTAAATATCGTATAGGTGTAGTTCCATACTTTCATCTTAACTGTGACTTTTCTAACAAAAAATGGTACTAGTCGATCTCAATACTCCTAGGTTCCAAAAAATGAAAAAGTTAATCGTTGTTTTGTAGCTGCATCTACGGAACAGTGATATAACTTTTAATTAATCGGTTACATAGTTTCAATTTTTTGTGACATTCTTTAAAATTTTATTTCCTATCAGATTTTATATGTTTCTGTACCAGAGAACTAGTTTAGTATTTTATATCATTGGTAGGTTTCCTCAATGAAATTTTATGCCGGCAGGAATATTCTGTTGGTTAGAATTAAAAAAAATATGACACAAATTGATGAAGTACATAACTGAGTTATAATTGTATTATAGCTGTATATTTGTTAACTATTTAATTTATGCATATATTAATCTATATACATTTTTACCTTTCTAGAGGTATATTTTTTTATAGAAGTATCGTTGTCAAACTGAATTTGAAGTAGGTAGCTTCCAAACGACCTCATTTTTAATAGCAATAGGGAAAAAATATTTCTTAGACGTATTAGCATTATAATAAACCAAAAATATATAAAAAATACCCATAAGTTATAGCGTGGCGCCGGCGCCAACCATCGCCGCCGCATCGGATAGCTATGTCAACTTAGTCATTAAATTGGAGCGTCATATTTTAACTTTATATCTACTAAATAAAAATAAAAAAATAATCGAAGACATGTCCTACTATCATTTTAATTAAACTGTTTGTCAACGATATCAAACTAGTCTAATAAAGTCTCACCATGCTTTTAGTGTTTATGTTTTTTATGCATAAACTAGCTTTTGCCCGCGGCTTCGCCCGCGTGAATTTCCTACGGGAACTGTGCTTTTTCCCGGGATGAAAGGTACCCTATGTCCTTCTCCGTACTTCCAGCTATGTGTATGCGAAATTTCAGGAAGGTTGGTTCAGTAGATAAAGCGTGAAGAGGTAACAAACAAACTCACTTTCGCATTTATAATATTAGTTAGGATGTAGATGAATCGACAAATGATCCGACAGTTTTAATTAATTTTATGCAAATTGACCTTCTTTGCGAAAACATAATCAGTTAGATTTTATTTACGCCAGAAACCTAAAAAATTTGTTATTTACTTTAGAAAATAAGGTTCAATAAAATAGTAGACAGGTACTTATTTTTATGTGTCCGGTTCCAATAACTGAATTGTTACGAATATTGACATTTTCCTTGAGATAATCCTAATTAGTCATTAAATTGTTGAAAACACCTAATTCACTGAATTCCTAAAATGTTTTCAATTTATATGCGGATTCGCTGGTGTGCGTCACCACTGTGGTCCATAGAACAACACAATAAATTATTAAATTTATTATTTTAAACGCAACGTAGAGTTATATTATAACTAATACTTACATTTTATTCTACACGCAACTGTATTTATTCTAATTCATTTAGAATTTATGTTTTGTTTTCCTTATTAAATGCTTCATCCTTTTTAGAAGTAACTGAAATAACAAAGACGGGAGGTGTTACTTTGTTTCAAGGTGCAAATTTACTGGAATAGAACCTTATCTTTATCGCTATTTACTATCCCGTATTATAATTGCCTCTGTTTTACTTAAAAGTTACTTAGAAAAGATCAAATTACTTTTTGAATAAATACAAAACGTGATAGGTATTTATTTTGTCACGTCTATTAAAGTTACAAGAGACAGCAAGCATCAAAGAACTGCAAGCTTGTATGAAGATTGGTTCATATATTGGTGACCGGGTTTAGGCATGGCAATCAGCATAAGCAGTAGAAAACTATCTTAAAATGTAGTTATATCCTAACTAATATTATAAATGCGTAAGCGAGTTTGTTCGTTTCCTTATTTGTTTGTTACCTCTTCACGTTTTATCTGCTTAACCAATCTCCCTAAAATTTCGCGTACATATAGTTAGAAGTAAGTACGGTGAAGGACATAGGGTACCTTTTATCCCGGGTAAAAGCACTGTTCCCATGGGAATTTCACGCGGGCGAAGCCGCGGGCAAATGCTAGTATTTCATAAATCTGTATATATTTTATAACAATTAAGTATACATAGAAATGCTTGCTAGAATTGCTACTGACTCACTCGTCACGATTTTACAGTCGCAAAGGGCACACTTTCTGATTAGAATCTCTAAAGTGTGGATAAAGGTCATATTATAAAAACTCTTCTTCAAAAGCTTTTTTAAAAATATTATGTAAGTGTGGTTTTGCCCTAAAAATGCTACGCCCTTATATATAAGTACACATGTATTTATATAACTCAAGATGGCATATCAGTAGTAGACAAATATTGTATAAAACTATAAATATATGGATATATTCGTTGTTATGTTCTGAGACGAGAATAATACACAGGCTAGATACTGGCCATTTTTTACAATATGCTCAGTACTTGGAATATAACTACGTCCGAAAGAAATTTATAGTAAAAGAATAACATAAAATTTCAACTTTCCATACTAAGTTCCATCAGCTGATCGACCATTTTGTATGGGAAGCAAAAAAAATTATCATTTTGTAACATAGATTTTTTTGGAAACCTTTCATCAACCAAAATTTAATCTGCTGCGAAAATTTGGCCATTGGTTTCAAAATAACCCTGTATTTTATTTTTGGACGTGCAGACTTATAGAATATCCATAATATAATTTTAATACTTCGTAACGCGTTGAAAAAAAAATTACTTTGGATACCCACCCATTCAAGTTATTTGTACCTATTTGGCCGTTCAAGTGATGTGGCCGATTAGATTGAGGGAAATGGATTTTAAATTAGAATTCTTTCTCACTCTAGTAACGTGTCGCTATCCCATTAGATTTTTGTCTTTCAATTTAATTTCCTAATATCATGTTCAATATTTGTTCCCTATGCACATATTAGCAATCTTATTAACCATATTATTTACTAGCTGTTACCCGCGGCTTCGCCCGCGTGAATTACGCTTAGATGAAAAATCTTTTTGTGTTTCAAACTGTAGTAACTCCAGTACTCAAAATTTAAGCTATTTGATTATCCCGTATCCCGCGGGAATATATGTTGATGAACGGGAACAGATGTTCCAGATCTTAATTATTTATACGTCAGTAGAAAATGCTCATCAGGTTGAACGACTTTTGCTAAGGCGGCATTTCCATATATGTAATAGTGTAGCTGGTCTCTTGGAGTTCTTCATCAGATGATCCTGATCTTCGATTTATATACATCAGCAGAAAATGCTCATCAGATTGATAAACTTTTGTTAAGATACCATTTCCGTATCTCTTATAGTTTAGCTGTTCTCTTATGGTTCTTCATCAGGTGTTCCAGTTTTCAAAATGAATTATAGCCTATATGTTGCCCAGGCTTAATAGCTATACAACAAAAAAAGTTTCATTCAAATCCGTCCAGTAGTTTTTGCGTGAAACGCGTACATACATACAGACAGACAGACAGACAGACAGACAGACAGACAGACAGACAGACAGATAAGAAATTCCAAAAAAATATTTTTGCTTTCTATTATTCTTTTTAGGTGTCCCTCTATCGATTTCAGTCAAAAATACTAAATGTACAGACAAAATATTTTTACTGTTTTATTATATGTATAGATAAAAATTTCATTTTTCTTAATTACATGCAAACACATCAAACAATCGACATTTTCATGAAATTATACTGTCTTCATCGTAAATTAAATACATTATTAGTAAAGAAAACCTTGTGTACTTTATATTATTGTCGAATAAATTCATTGTTTTAATTGCCAAAAAGGGAATTTCGATACAAAAATTAAAAGGACGAGTCGTTATTTCACCTTCAGTTATACATGAAATATACTATATTTCATACAGAGTTCGTGACAGTTCACATAATAATATCTTTATTCGATGCGAAATCGTAAAATATTTCAACAAAAAAGGCGAGCACAATGAAAACTTCAATTTTAAGAAAGTATTGTACAGACGCGATTCTTTTGCCATTCTAAATTTTATGATACATACAAAATCTTTTCTCTCAAATAAATCCCTATCCTTCATAACTGTTCACTGTCTTTTTTTCTTATCACCCAGTGTCATCTATAAGAAAAAACTGACAGATTTTTCTCAAGTTGCCTAAAAGCATCTAAAATGACTTGACGACTGCCGCCATATGGCAGTCGTCATATAGGTGTAAACATTAATGTTAATGTGCAAGTTTGCTTGCAAGCTGATGTGGTGGTCGTCATTGAAAATGACCGTGGCGTATAGTCGGGGGTAGATAATCTCACCAAATTCTATCTGTACATAAGACAACAAAGCCCGCTGAAGTGGCGTTGGGCAGGACACCTAACCGATAGCTCTGTCTGGGGCATAAAGGATCTGGAGTTGCAGCAGGAGCAATGTAGACATACACAAACTAGCAGATCTGATCGTCAAAGTCCTAGAAAGACGCTGGATGTTCTGAATCATCGATGTAGGGAGAAGCCTATTTACAGTGGACTTCTTGAGCCTGGCCTCCTAGTTTCATGACGCTTGGCTCTGTCTACTTACCTCTATCTACTTGTGATTATGTATCTGTATTTTCTTGTACTTAACATATTGATGAGTAATCTATTGGTCCTTTGCAAATGTTGTAAAATCGTAAGTCTGTATTAACTTAAGTACATTTAATGTCGAAACCTTCTAAAGGACTACAAGTACCTCTTATCACACTTCAATTAAGGCATGTTAGTATGCTGTCAGATTTTATCGTTGTTTTTCTTTTGATAACATTTCTGTTACTTTTCTTGCCTTGTCATGTGGAAAAGGGTTTGTGAAGCAAGCTCATTGTTATTTTATTAGACCTTACTTATAAAATCAACCAAGAATTTTGAAATAAAAAAAACTGTAATACTGCACTACCATATCCTTTTACAACTTTTTTTAATTTATGACTATCTATTCATTAGCATAAAACATTTTTAGTTCCTACTTTTTTCGTGTTTATCTTATTTAGAAAGTTAGTAATTGTTTAATGGTATTTATATTAGCTTTTATGATTTATCAAAGTTATAAAGTTGGTATTTTTCGAACATTATTAAGTGTTAATTTATTCGATGAGCTACATATTCACATTCCTTTAATGTTTATCTTACTTAATTTTTTCGTTATGTTCCGTGTGTATAACATGACTACTAAAAATTAGGTAGGTACGTGTCTACTTTATTTTTTACTAGCTGCTTTGATTTTTTTTCAATCAAGCGAAGTTTCAGAAAATAGTACCCTATCTATTCCAAGCTCTTTACCCGTTTGCTAAATTGCACCAAAATTCGCCTTATTTAGGCATGACTGTAGATTGATTGAAGACCACTCATGTCAAATTTTATATTAAAGTTTCTTTAGATTAAACTAAGAAACATCAGCGATACCTTAAATTTCAGGTTTTTTAATTAATTCCAGAAATATTTTTTTTAAACACAGAACTACTTTTCAAGAAAACTAAAATCTCGAAAAGGTTTTCTAATTTTTGTACTTTATCAACTTGTTGTCTATTCCAAACTGTTGTTTTTATGGTCCCGTACTTCAAAAGGCAAAAACGGAACCATTATAAAATCACTTTGTTGTCCGTCTGCCTGTCAAACTTTTTTTTCTCAGGAACGCTTAAAGGTACTAAGTTAAAATTTATATTGAATACTCGGATCCACGGTCTCTTTCTGTAAAAAAATAATAAAAAACGCTATCAGGAGATATAACAGTAAATGTTGCGAATATTCGCATATTTTGCGATTTCAGGCAGCAATCAAAACCTATGGGGTACTTCCCGTTGACCTTAAAATTATGAAATTTGACAACAAATACTGCTGTTACAATACTTGTTATCTTGCAAAAAACTTTATTTATTCATGAATTTATTGGAGTTGATATTTATATGAGTCATAATATAGGTATGCTGTGGATACAGATAATTTTGCTCTACATTTTTGAAATTGTTTGTAAATATCAAAACGACAACACATATGACAAAAATGTGGGTGAGTTTCGTTAAATAGTTTTGATGTGTTTTTGTTGTTTTTGCAAATTGATTTAATTAAGCCATCTTATTAACATTCTGTCTGACGTAGATACATTTAAATAAAACATGCAAAGTATTAACATACGGAGGGCATATTTTAGTCCGGATATAATTGGTATAATAATGATATTATACTTCCAAATTAAATTATACTTATTAAGTTTGATGATTCAAACTAAATAGTATAATTTTTAATAATATATATGTTGCTATTTATTTGGCAGCATATTTATATACATAATCATATATGATTATGCCAGTTTAAGTAAGTATATATTTATTTGTTTAAGTAATTTATTGCAGATGGCGCCAGTAATTGACAATATAAATTTTATATTTTGACTAATTCTGCCATGACCAAAGTAATTTGGGCTGCCGATAATAAATTCATCAAGAGAAATGCCGCAAATACCAACTAATAAATATTCAATATCGAAATTAGTATTCAGCTAGGACATCATTAGAAAGTTAATCATTATAGATCCCACAAATGAATATAAAACTACTAGAATCACTTTTTATGAGTTTTTAATATAGTTATGGTAATTTTTTAAACTCTACAGATTCTAGTAGATGAAAATCTAATCAGTTTCTTTTTCCCTTATTTTATTTAAAAACTAGCTTTTGCCCGCGGCTTCGCCCGCGTGAATTTCCCACGGGAACAGTGCTTTTTCCCGGGATAAAAAGTAGCCTATGTGCTATTCCAGGTCATTATCTACCTCTGTACCAAATTTCATCGAAATCCGTCCAGTAGATTTTGCGTGATTGAGTAACAAACATCCTCACAAACTCACAAACTCACAAATTCACAAACTCACAAACTCACATCCAAACTTTCGCATTTATAATATTAGTATGGGTGCTACTGTTAAACCTTAATATATAAGAACTTTAGAGGCGGAAGACTTTTCGGGTACAATTTGAATGGATCGTTGGAATGGCATCGACACGCCAAGAAGAAAATGTATGTGTGATTCACTACACAATTTTTTTCATCGTTTATTGTGGTACCTACGTATAATTGTGGCCGGTCAGATTCAGTCATTTTACATATCTAAAGCCACCTTTAAATTATCTTGAGGTTAGCACAATGAGGTAAAATCCTCAGGATAAATTTATTCTCGTAATCAAACAATTACAAATCGCAATTATAATATTCACACATCAAAAAGCGTTCGAATTGCGCACCACAACCAATAAAGTTAAATGAAAATAATTTGCAAATATTTGTTTGCTCTTTTTGATATTGCTAAATACCAGATTTCACTGAAGAATTCACATAAATCCAACTGTTTAGTTGAACTTTGAGCAAGAATTTTAATAGCCGATGCATTTTCCATAACTATGTATGTCATGAAAATTAAATATAGATGAAGTATTATGCATGAAGAATGTACTTCTTTTTTGTAACGATTACCTATCTATTTTTTAAGCCTATTTTGTGTCGGAGTTCAATTAACATAATAAATTTAATTTTAATGAATAAAGTACAACTACAAAATCAATGCTGATTTCACTCAAAGACTATTGAATTTCTCGCTGACAGGCATTTCGAATTAGTAAATCATCAATCAAAATAAAACGGTAAGAATAACAAAGAAGCGGATTAATGAACTTGCGAAGAAAAGTGTTGATTTAATCAACGCATTCATAACAAATCCGTTAGAAGTGAGAAGATATTGGATGCGAGACCGCTCTACATAAAATAATTATAATACAGAAAGGTACCTTCGTCCAAACTTCATCATGTTTGGTTTGAATCCTATGGTTTGAATATTGTTAGAGCTCTTTCGCACCTGCGTACTTATAATAATCCTGCGTGATGCTCTCTTGTTTGACAAATGTCCCGCACTCCTTGTACCGTCGACGCACTTTCTTCAGTCCAATATTTTAAAAACGAAATAAAACGAGAAAATTGGGAATTCAGTACAATTTTATGTTGATGTGAAAAAAAAAACAAATCAAATTTGAAAACATAAGTTAATTAAATACAAGACAACTATACATACAACACCAATAACAGAGTGAATTTTCTGTCCACAACTTATAATTTTTTGAAACTAAAACTATGGAATAGAAATAAACACATGCGTTTAATTAAGGGCTGGAAATCATTATGTTTCATAGGTACCTTCAACTGCTGCTAAGGTTACATTACTCTGTCCTGTAACAAAACTGAAAATCATATTTTTTTAAATGTTAGTGACAATCTATTACCACATTATTTGTGATATCAAAATATGGCGCCGAGAGCAATGGCTGAAGACAAAAACGAAAATAAATACTTCGGTATTCGACCTTCTGATACACCAAATAAGAAAAATGGAATGCTTTTTTTTTTTTGCCAAGATGGGGTAGGTTGCAGCTTGTCCGCGGTTTTTATGGTATGCAATAACTGTCTTGAAGGTATTTTATGGAGGCCGGTCCAAATGTCCGTTCGATGTTTGATGCACACATTTTTGTGGTCAGAAAGATGGTTTTTTAAGCGATTGTGGCAGGTTCAAGGTTGTTAAACGGAATTTCGATGAATACTATGAGTATAATTCATCGAAGTTCCGTCTTAATGAGTCAAAATAATTGTATTTTCATAAAATTTACCCTACATGATGAGTGCCTACTCAGCATTAGCCAGAAAAGGGCTGAGATGATGATGGTAAAAAAAAAACAAAATTTTTTTCAAAGGCCAAAATAAACAGCAAATAATTGCCCATGGAGTACATTATGAGTTATTATTGTTTAGTGATGAGATGGCTTCTTTGCCTTATTTCCATTTTGTATGTCGGGGTCGGTGTTGACATAGTGCTGTTCATTGTGTTCTTTCGCTTGCCTTTTTTTTACCGTCTCTCCCTAATCTTATTATTTCCAATCTATCAGTCTCTTCTTTGGTCTTCCCCTATTCCGGACGCCTTTCCTAACATATTAGCACTCATGACTTAGCTGTCTAAAGCAAATACCTACTGAATCAGTTAGAATCAATACCGGTAACATGTATGTGAATACCCTAGTATAGGTAGGTGGAATTAGTTAATAACATCGTGGACGCAAATTATTTTGCCATATTAACTTGGTTGTTTTAAGACTAGCAGCTAAACTTTGCAACTACCATCATGACTTCCTGAAAGCTACTAGTCCAGCAAACCCTAACTTCCCGGCCTCTGCAATGATGTACTATTTCCATATTAATTTGGTACTTTTAGACAGCAACTAAACTTTGCAACTACCGTCATGACTTCCTGAAAAGCAAGTTTTTCAGATCGACATGTAAAGTCAAAGATGACGCGGATGCATCGGAATGCGACCTTCTGGTCTGACCTTACTCGAGATTTTGGCATCCAGTGTCGCTCGCGCCCACCAACCATGACATTTTAGTGAAACAGTCTATTTCCTTTTTTGCACAAGTTTTTTTTACAATATTTAAAATTTTAGTAACAATTCATCTTGTTTTACGAGCACTATGGCACTAATGCTGATTGATATCATTTTGAAGTGATGCTTTATGATTTTCTACAATTTGTCAAGATATTATTGTTAGTTTAAATTGTGACATTATAAACTTTACATGAATCCAGATAGAACCTCCATAATTTGCATAAGCAATTTTGTTCATAGAACCAGCAGAGCATGGGACACTAACTATCAACACCATCTCTCCCATAAACTTCAACATAGACTGGTTGTCTGTTTGACTGTTGTCTTCAACATAAACAGTCTGTCTAATCAATACTTCTTCTTCTTCTAAAGGTGCCTCTCCAACTAGTGAAGGTTAGCGATTAACATGCTTAAGTCCTTCTTGTCCTTAGCTCTGCGGAAAAGCTCAGCAGTAGTCGCTATCCCGGTCCACTCTCGGATGTTTAGCAACCAAGATTTTTTCAGTCTTCCGACCATTCTCTTTCCAGCGACTTTGCCCATCATTATCAGCTGCAGGAGGTCGGATCGCTGATGTCTAAGATCATGACCCAAGTATGAGACTTTCCGCCGCTTAACAATAGGCATGAGCGTGCGTTTTTGGCCGATTCTTATTAAATCAGTACTTAATGCTACGGTAAGTGAATTTTGACCGTGGCATGGCACTATAAGTAGTGCTACTGGTAATACCACGGTTATTCTTACAACTTGACTTATTCAAATAATTCAGAAATTTTTAAAATATCTGAAATTTAGCCAATATTTAACGTACAAAAATACCTAGTTAAAATAAGATTTACCGAATCAAAACAAACGTAAAATCAGGAAGTAAAACCGTTTTTCCAACGCATTCAACAAATAAACCTGATAAATTGATATGGGCTAACATTCAATTTGAATCAAATTAACAAATTGACCGGCATGATTAATCCCCACAAAACGACTTTGTAAGCAGAACTAACAAATGTGTAATAAATCAACAAAGCTCCATAATAGATAAGGTATTTCCGATGAGAGGTCAATCTTTGTTGCTTCGAGATGCTTAACGCAAGTAAGGCTCAGTTTATGATACAGGAAGACTAATATAACGAGAAGTCTTTTGAAAAGGTGACCTCGTATTATTAGGGTAAATCCGACAAGTTCTTAGGAATCAATTATCTGTACTCTGATATTTAACATGTCGTGGTTTAAGGGGCACGATTTTGATATCATCGTGTATCATATTAGTATTTTTTTCGTAACATAACTGTTGTTGTGTATCTTTTATATGTTTTGAAAATGATGATAGCCAAGTAGAAGGAAGAAGTTCTTCAAACCTTGTCATTCTAGTGGTACCGGGAATGACCAAAGGGTCGTTTTCAATTTTGAGATGGTCAACATCCAAATATTTTTTTTTGCTTTCTCAAATTGAATAGTTAAAAGTTTCGCAAAACATTCCCACGATTTAAAAGAACAAAAAATAAAACCCCCATAAACCAAAGTAATAAATAAACGTCCCAAATAGTTTTTTACAATGACAAGAAACTTTACAACTGCAAGCAATTTCGCCTAAAATAACATGCATTTATCATCATAAATTTAACCAGATACAAAGAGTTTCGAGTTACACTTAAAACTAAAGAATTTGCTCGAATGGTCATAAATAAATCTAAAAGCTTTTTTACTAGTATCGGGGTAAGTTGATCCGTAGCAAATAGGGACCTTCTTAGAAATCGGTTGGAAATAAAAAAAGGGATTTATGCAAAGGATGGGACATTACAATAATATACCGATGTAAGAGGTCTAAGCCAATCACAGGACTTTAACGACATTCTTAATTCCAGATGACGATCTTATTGGGTGCGCCTGGGCAGGGAGGTGAAGCAGAGGGGAGAACAGAGGGTTCGAAGGCGGAGGGATGAAAATCAGACAGGCAGTCTGGTTTCGAGATCGCTAGCGATCGGGTCTTAACTCGAAGCCAAAATCGCGTTATCTATTAATCCATTGGTGGTGTTGTTTTCTCTTTTTCAAAAGTAATTTTAGAAAAATAGTAAAGGTGTTAAATTATATTTGTGTTATATTAAATTCAGTGTTCCACAGATCCAGAGACTTGGTATTGTACTAGAATAAGTATTCAAAGGTTGTTAGGCCACATTGTAAATAAATTTGAGTAGAAAATATATTAGAAATGGTTTCAATCGATTTAACTCCAGTACTGAGAAACAATAGCCTAACAGAAGGCAGACATTTCTCCCAATTGTGTTAATATTCTTGTTTATTTTAATTTAACGATAACAATTGTGTGTACGCGCTTAACGAGGGGTATTGTTAAAAGAATATATGACTTGTGTAACTTAAGGGAAAGAGAAACCAAATCAGTAGGTATTGTAGAAATAACCCAACAACCTTTGATAATATATTAAGCATGTGTGTTTTAGAATTAAGACGATCGTAGGAGTTTTTTCTTGTGTGTTGGTTTTCTCCTGCAACTTTAGAATGATCCAACTGAAACACTCTGCGCTTATCAAAATCATAAGGTCTATATCTGTTCCTTGAGCAAAATTTGCAGAACCATTGTTTAGAAAGTAAATACCTAATTGCCTAGATCTTGTGACGAGATGACCGTACCTATAAATCAGTTCATTTGCCTTTTCCTTTGGAATACTCTTGATATTAGAATAAATTTAGTTAATTAAAAATTTAGTATTCCACTTTTATGTTTTATTCCTTAAATTTAAGATCTAGAACTTATAATGATGGAGACTATAGTTTAATCCAAATTACTTTAATGTTTTAATCAACCTATTCTATTGGTTACGGACATACCTGTTTTGAAATAAGAAGGGTCTCCAATATTATAAGTTCATAACCTGAAAACTGATCACAAAACCTGAAATTAGAGACAATTCTGACAGAGCATTTATTAGATAAACTGATCTAAAGAAACATGGGCATTTACGTAAATTAATTGGTTTATTTACTTACTCAATCTAGAGAAGTTGGGAATTTATTGTTGAAAAGAGAGTAGAGTCCTGGCATCATCAATTTGATTTGATTAGATTTTAATTGATCGTATTAGAGATCTGGGGAACGTTATTTTAGCCTTATTATTTGAATACAGTACTTAATTTTATAACCTACTTTGAGCTCTAGTCACTTGAGAATACATATTAAGTTCATTACAAGAATTTGGGGGTTGATTACCGAATATATTGGTAAAAGAGGATATTATTCACTACATAATTATCTGAACGAGAAGGGGAGATCTACGAGCTACTTTGCAGAGTCGACGAGACGACAAAGGGAATGAGTAGGTATTTGGAAGTATCATACCTCTGGTTAATGAGTTTTTCAGAATAAGATGTTGATATTGGCAACTTCAGATCTAGATAGAGTCCTATTGAATTTGTGAACATATATACAAATATAAGAGTAAAGTAAAGTTCTAAGTGGCTCAAGGCTATCACTTGTATCTCACATGATTCTGGTGACACCAGCGATGCAATATCTGGGCTCCCAAATACACACATCCTCTCATATAGCAGCTGACACTCGACCTCAGGTTGGCCAACTTGAACCCATAACTAATTATGAAATTATAAAACTTGTACCCATGGGACTGGGGCAGGCTATAAAGCCTTATTAATATCCACCCTTGCGGTGTCGATTTGCAAGCTTCTCAGCTATAAAAGAGTGTCAGGTCTGTTGCCCCAATGACAATGTTAAAAGGCCCGTGTGGCGCAGGGTCCCCAATCGAGCTAGCGAGAAATTGATCCTGAGTGGCGAACGAGCTAAAGGCCTCGCACAGAAGACACCCGACGATTGTCCGTTTATTGGTCCGGTCTAAGTAAAGTTATTGATAGTTGGATTCGCCCTATCTTGTTTTAGTAACCTCCAGCAAATAAATCGTTATAAATTGTCTAATAAACGGACACAGGAGGGCTCTCTGTTCACCCAATGCAGTGTGAAGTTAATTAAGGTGATGTATGGCCGCCAAAACCCGTTAACAAAAGAAGTGCGCGTTTCTCTTAGAAATAATCTACCTGAAGTTGCGAATTATCTTGACATAATCTCTATTTTAAAGAAAATCTAGACGATCATATTTGAAATCATAATTATGTGATTTTCCGCCACTGGGTGCCACTACAGAAATGGTGCCGTGACCAGGATCTCCAGCTACGTATTCGAAACAACGATGCGACTGGAGTATGATTTAAGAACAATTATATAAAACACAACGTAGAATTTTAGGGATTGTGATCAGGATTTAATGGAAAATTTCAGAAAATACAGATAACGAGAGCAGTACACGAGACATAGGTTTGGTCTAATTTATTGATTTATTTTGTATCCTTACAGCGACATGGGGGAGCGGCATACCTTACTTGTTATTTTATGTGCATGAATTATAAGATGTCCTAAATGTGCATGACCTATTATGTATTTACTACAATGTATGTCTGCTGTGCTGGATTTTGGAGAAAGACAAGGATCTGGGGGAGTGAGGTCAGCGTCAACGAATACTTATACACGTGTACTATTACAGGATAAACTAGGACATCGAGGCAGTGACTGGTGGAGCCAGGAGAAAGAGAAGAAAGGATCACATACAATTAGTGTTGCAGGACCAAAATTTTATTAAATTTTATATTTGAGATTTCATAACTTAACTTGTTATAGTGTCGGGGTCACCTTAATAGCAATAAATTTGTTCAATTCATTAACTGAATTTTATAGTCTATTATAGAGCGTCATAATATTAAAGTTAAAGAAATAAAGAAATAATAAATAGAGTTGAATACTACTAGTAAATAAATTTAATACTAATAAATAATAATAAATAAATTTAATACTAATAATAAATAATAATAAATAAATTTAATATTAATAATAAATAAATTTAATACTAATAATAAATAATAATAAATAAATTTAATACTAATAATAAATAATAATAAATAAATTTAATACTAATAATAAATATTTGGTACATATAAGAAAGGGGATATAAGTGATGTCTTTGCGAAGGGGGAAACGTAACAGTCGTCGAGGGAAATCGAGTGAGACGGGAATAGAGACAATGGCGATAGGAAACGACATAAGAAATGCAGACAATGCGAGTCTGAAGTTAATCCTCGAAAAATTGGGCGAATTCGAGAAAAGGTTAGACCAGTTACAGACTAACAGGGCACGTGATGGCGAAGGTAACGTAGCCTGTCCGGAAAGTAGTAAGGGAACCGGAACTAACGCTGAGTTAGGTAGTCTAAGATCTGATAGCATTGCCTTAGCTAACTCGCCCAGTGTAGCTAGTGAGACGCGGAACGTATATGTAATACAACCTTCAGTAAGCAAGCCTAGTTTTGACGGGAGGTCATCCGCAAACCCTATTACGTTTTTAAAACGGTTAAGAAAGTATATTAGGGCAGTAAATGGCTTAGATCGTGAGACAGAAATAGCCTTAGAATGTATTACGGGTCACGCACGTAAAGTTATGGACCTGTATTCAAAAGACTGGGTCAGTTTTGCGGATTTCGAAGCTGACTTTAGACGTATCTATTGGGCGGAGCAAATTCAAGAGTCTGTGCGCCATAAATTAATTAATACAGTTTATACGGGCGAATCAGGAATTACAATGTCGGAACATTTCGCAGAACAAGCCGAATCCATGCAATCACTAACAATAGCATTTGGGGAACGGGATTTAGTAAATTCCATAATGAGACACTATCCTTTGGACATTCAGAGATTGTGGTTTACAAAAATTGAAGAACCTACAATTATGAATGGAGCGAAGTTTCTTAGAAGTATAGAGCAAAATATTGTAGATAGGAACCGTGGAGCAAATAGAGTAATGACAAATGGAAATTATAGGAGAGGTAATTACAGCGGGCAGCGGTCGAGACTACCAATTAGCGCTACAATTGCTGTAAACAACTGGCAAAATAGGCGTGGTTCAGCGAGAGGGCGAGGCTATCGTCAGAATAGGTTCGGATATAGAACGAGTTTTAATAATACGATGCCATCGACAAGCAAGCCAAAAGATAATAAGGTCGTACCGTCTATTTCGTTTGTTAAGGAAGGAGAGAGCAAGGCACGAGACACCAGCGAGGTTGAAGGAAATAATGGTCCAAAAAACTGAACTTTCCTAGGCAGGTGGATCCCGAACACTTAATTGTCATTATAAAGTTGAAGGAAATCCGAGGCGACTATTTAGGGTAATGGAGAATCAGACAAAAGAGGATTGTCGATCTGTGGCAGCTAGCGTAGGAATTTTATTAGGTAATCAGTTTGACAGTGTAGCCGAGTGTGGAAAAGTCGGTGTTATATGCGAGTTCTGCACAACACGAAGGAGAGGTGTATATACTGTATTTCATGGGTTAGAAGAGTTTGAAACGTGTTGGATTTTATTCATTGCCTAAATTACTTGAGGTTGGTGTAAGGTCACATGTTAGGTGTTTGCGAGCCTTAATTGATACTGGGAGTCAAATTAGCAGAATAATTAGAGAATTATATGATTCAATACAAAGTGGACGAATGATGGCGATAGAGCATTTGAGGGTTGGGTCTCAAATTAAATTAAGCCCAGAATGCGAGATTTAACGGCTAGGTGAGTAGTAGTCACTATAAACACAGCAATAAACCACGACTCACAAACAGGCAGATAGGGCCTTATAACAGTACAAACAATACAGCAGGTAGGAACTTTTGTCTAAGACGGGTTGGGTATAAGTAACAAGCAAATAGAGCTATTGTTACCCGTGTCGGGCTAGCATCATAAAGTTTTTCGAACAGTTTGAGTTTAACCGACCGGTATAAACATGCCGTAAAGTTAATAGGTGAAACATCTTTTGTTAAACATAGTTATCCGGTATCTACAGCATTTAGGGAGCAGATATAAAGGAAATTTATTATTTGCAGACTAATAGTAGCAGTTTAAGGATTGCGTGATTTAGGTATCAAATTGACGCATACATCTGTTAGGAATCCGCGACCAAATTCCACTGAAAGAGTGAACAAAGAATTAGGTAGAATATTCAGGACTTATTGTGACAAATCGCATCGTTCATGGGTAGATTTGCTGCCAAATATAGAAGACTGCTATAATAAAGTAATACATACCACAACGGGGTATGCACCGAACGAGATAGTGTGGGGTACAAGAGTTAGATTATCCACTGATTTTAAGATGGACGTAATTGACGATGGAGATTGCGAACAAGATACTGTAAAACAAATACGTTATAAAGCACGTCAAAATGCATCGAAAGCAGCGATCAGCAGGGAGCGTCACTATAGAAAAAATCATAAATTAATTCGTTTCGAAATAGGAGATATGGTAAAGTTGAAGACATTTGTGAAATCAGACGCCGATAAAAAAATTAACTAAGAAATTTATGCGACTGTATGAGGGACCGTATATCATAGGTGGGGTACCCTATGACAATGTCTATACATTGATAGACGCAGATACGAAGGAGATCAAAGGGAACTATAACGCGATCCACTTGTTTCGATATTACAAAAACAATTAAGTAATAAGAGAGGTAGATAAGTAAAGACAAAAGGAGTTAGGGCGTACAACTGCCGAAGCGATCGTGGAAAATCGAGACAGGTGCGAGTGGAAAAAAAAAAGGTTTTGTAGGAAATATATTTAGAAAACCACATAATAGTCGAAAGAGGGGAAGGAGTAGAGTTTTCAAAATATATTTGGGGGAGTGTGAGATGGTCAACATCCAAATATTTTTTTTTGCTTTCTCAAATTGAATAGTTAAAAGTTTCGCAAAACATTCCCACGATTTAAAAGAACAAAAAATAAAACCCCCATAAACTAAAGTAATAAATAAACGTCCCAAATAGTTTTTTTACAATAACAAGAAACTTTACAACTGCAAGCAATTTCGCCTAAAATAACATGCATTTATCATCATAAATTTAACCAGATACAAAGAGTTTCGAGTTACACTTAAAACTAAAGAATTTGCTCGAATGGTCATAAATAAATCTAAAAGCTTTTTTACTAGTATCGGGGTAAGTTGATCCGTAGCAAATAGGGACCTTCTTAGAAATCGGTTGGAAATAAAAAAAAGGGATTTATGCAAAGGATGGGACATTACAATAATATACCGATGTAAGAGGTCTAAGCCAATCACAGGACTTTAACGACATTCTTAATTCCAGATGACGATCTTATTGGGTGCGCCTGGGCAGGGGAGGTGAAGCAGAGGGGAGAACAGAGGGTTCGAAGGCGGAGGGATGAAAATCAGACAGGCAGTCTGGTTTCGAGATCGCTAGCGATCGGGTCTTAACTCGAAGCCAAAATCGCGTTATCTATTAATCCATTGGTGGTGTTGTTTTCTCTTTTTCAAAAGTAATTTTAGAAAAATAGTAAAGGTGTTAAATTATATTTGTGTTATATTAAATTCAGTGTTCCACAGATCCAGAGACTTGGTATTGTACTAGAATAAGTATTCAAAGGTTGTTAGGCCACATTGTAAATAAATTTGAGTAGAAAATATATTAGAAATGGTTTCAATCGATTTAACTCCAGTACTGAGAAACAATAGCCTAACAGAAGGCAGACATTTCTCCCAATTGTGTTAATATTCTTGTTTATTTTAATTTAACGATAACAATTGTGTGTACGCGCTTAACGAGGGGTATTGTTAAAAGAATATATGACTTGTGTAACTTAAGGGAAAGAGAAACCAAATCAGTAGGTATTGTAGAAATAACCCAACAACCTTTGATAATATATTAAGCATGTGTGTTTTAGAATTAAGACGATCGTAGGAGTTTTTTCTTGTGTGTTGGTTTTCTCCTGCAACTTTAGAATGATCCAACTGAAACACTCTGCGCTTATCAAAATCATAAGGTCTATATCTGTTCCTTGAGCAAAATTTGCAGAACCATTGTTTAGAAAGTAAATACCTAATTGCCTAGATCTTGTGACGAGATGACCGTACCTATAAATCAGTTCATTTGCCTTTTCCTTTGGAATACTCTTGATATTAGAATAAATTTAGTTAATTAAAAATTTAGTATTCCACTTTTATGTTTTATTCCTTAAATTTAAGATCTAGAACTTATAATGATGGAGACTATAGTTTAATCCAAATTACTTTAATGTTTTAATCAACCTATTCTATTGGTTACGGACATACCTGTTTTGAAATAAGAAGGGTCTCCAATATTATAAGTTCATAACCTGAAAACTGATCACAAAACCTGAAATTAGAGACAATTCTGACAGAGCATTTATTAGATAAACTGATCTAAAGAAACATGGGCATTTACGTAAATTAATTGGTTTATTTACTTACTCAATCTAGAGAAGTTGGGAATTTATTGTTGAAAAGAGAGTAGAGTCCTGGCATCATCAATTTGATTTGATTAGATTTTAATTGATCGTATTAGAGATCTGGGGAACGTTATTTTAGCCTTATTATTTGAATACAGTACTTAATTTTATAACCTACTTTGAGCTCTAGTCACTTGAGAATACATATTAAGTTCATTACAAGAATTTGGGGGTTGATTACCGAATATATTGGTAAAAGAGGATATTATTCACTACATAATTATCTGAACGAGAAGGGAGATCTACGAGCTACTTTGCAGAGTCGACGAGACGACAAAGGGAATGAGTAGGTATTTGGAAGTATCATACCTCTGGTTAATGAGTTTTTCAGAATAAGATGTTGATATTGGCAACTTCAGATCTAGATAGAGTCCTATTGAATTTGTGAACATATATACAAATATAAGAGTAAAGTAAAGTTCTAAGTGGCTCAAGGCTATCACTTGTATCTCACATGATTCTGGTGACACCAGCGATGCAATATCTGGGCTCCCAAATACACACATCCTCTCATATAGCAGCTGACACTCGACCTCAGGTTGGCCAACTTGAACCCATAACTAATTATGAAATTATAAAACTTGTACCCATGGGACTGGGGCAGGCTATAAAGCCTTATTAATATCCACCCTTGCGGTGTCGATTTGCAAGCTTCTCAGCTATAAAAGAGTGTCAGGTCTGTTGCCCCAATGACAATGTTAAAAGGCCCGTGTGGCGCAGGGTCCCCAATCGAGCTAGCGAGAAATTGATCCTGAGTGGCGAACGAGCTAAAGGCCTCGCACAGAAGACACCCGACGATTGTCCGTTTATTGGTCCGGTCTAAGTAAAGTTATTGATAGTTGGATTCGCCCTATCTTGTTTTAGTAACCTCCAGCAAATAAATCGTTATAAATTGTCTAATAAACGGACACAGGAGGGCTCTCTGTTCACCCAATGCAGTGTGAAGTTAATTAAGGTGATGTATGGCCGCCAAAACCCGTTAACAAAAGAAGTGCGCGTTTCTCTTAGAAATAATCTACCTGAAGTTGCGAATTATCTTGACATAATCTCTATTTTAAAGAAAATCTAGACGATCATATTTGAAATCATAATTATGTGATTTTCCGCCACTGGGTGCCACTACAATTTGGTCGTCGTACCTAATACTCTCTTTTATCTGCCCAATCCTCTCCCATCCTCTTCTCGTAGACGATCCATCGGAGCCCCTTTGGTTTCATGCATAATATTGAGTACCGCCTGTAGTTCTTCTATTTTTCTGTTATAATGCGACTTTTTTATAAAACAGATGTTTTGATAAAGAAAGGGTTAGCTGTTAGCTCTGAATTTGAGGCATGCGCATAAACCTAACAGCATAATCTTTTTTACCTTCCAGTGTAATGCAATATCCGATTGAATTTTATGTATTTTGGCATCCTTGTAAATCACAATTTATGCTCTTTGAACGGGACTCCGCAGTAAGTAATGTATTTATGTAAGTCGCATTGGGGATCCTTGGCGCCTCCTCTTGACGCCTTTGACATAAAGGTGTGCACACAATTACATGTTTATATTTATAACCAACTTGTTTTTTCTGAAACTGCCCTTCTAAGGATTCATCAAGATATGTGTTCTATTTACTCATTTGCCAGGTATAGACAAGTTTTGTCTTAAGGGTGTCAGTGTTTACTACCAACGAGTGTTTACTCAAAGAGCAGAAGTGCGAGGCATAGCTTTTATCAATCTACATACTAATAATGCTTTGAGCTTCTGCTCACGTGAAAAATAGTGAGATTAGATTAGGAGATTAAGACTTGAGATTAAGACTATGTGTGATTTACTCTATCTGTAAAATAAATTTCATCGAAATCCGTCCAGCCGTTTTGCCGTATTTATTAATAATATTAGTAGGATTATAATCAATCGCCAGAAAATAAATTCATACTCTTTAGTCGTATTTCCTCATGACTGAGGGTCGTGGTCATTATATGGAATGAAACACACACAACGACTCTCATGGCAATTTTAATGGAGTGGTTTGCTATTGCCTTCTCCATTTCAAACACTAGCTGATGATTATCAACCAGAGTGCAGGTTTCCTCACGATGTTTTCCTTCACCGGAAGCAAGTGGTGGTCGATGAAAACTAACACGAGTCAGATTGGTATACAAACTCATGTAGCCCGGGCAGGATTCGAACCTGGGATTTTGTATCCACATGCGGGCGCCCTACCACTCGGGCACCACCGCTTCATACTATTTTATGATTATTTCAATTGAAAAACTGTATATACGATTCTCGGTGAACGTAATTCCATAGATTTTGATTCACTTGCGATATTATGACATAAATGGCCTTATCTTCTATACATATAATAAAACAGTAAAAATATTTTGTCTGTACATTTAGTATTTTTGACTAAAATGGATAGAGGGACACTTAAAAAGAACAATAGAAAGCAAAAAATTTTTTTTGGAATTTCTTGTCTGTCTGTCTGTCTGTCTGTCTGTCTGTCTGTATGTATGTACGCGTTTCACGCAAAAACTACTGGACGGATTTGAATGAAACTTTTTTTGTTGTATAGCTATTAAGCCTGGGCAACATATAGGCTATAATTCATTTTGAAAACTGGAACACCTGATGAAGAACCATAACAGAACAGCTAAACTATAAGTAATATGGAAATGGTGCCTTAACAAAAATCGTTCAACCTGATGAGCATTTTCTGCTGACGTATAAAAATTGAAGATCTGGAACATCTGATGAAAAGCTTCAAGAGACCAGCTACACTATAACATATATGGAAATGGCGCCTTAGCAAAAATCGTTCAACCTGATGAGCATTTTCTGCTGACGTATAAAAATCGAAGATCTGGAACATCTGATAAATAACTTCAAGAGACCAGCTATACTATAACATATATGGAAATAACGCCTTAGTAAAAGTCGTTCAATCTGATGAGCATTTTCTTCTCATGTATAAAAATTGAAGATCTGGAACATCTGATGAAAAGCTCCAAGAGAGATTTTTCATCTAAGCGAAACTCACGCGGGCGAAGCCGCGGGCGACAGCTAGTTGATTAATAAGTAAACGATATTTTAACTTCCACGTGGAAACACCTCAATTCCCAAAAATAAAATTAATAGCTGGTACATTCCATACATTCTTGTGTGTTCCTGTTTCTGGTGTAATGTCAGACGTGGACATTGAGGACGGCGCCAGCGCACGTAAACCGTCGCAACTGCGAAACAGGATCCAATATTTAGACACTTTTATGAGAATTTCATTTAAAATCAAATAAGAATCGAGGATCGCAATTTCTATATCATGATAAAAGCTAAAGGGAAATACAACTGTATCTGTATTTTTTATATTATTTGCTAGCTTCCACTCTGTAAGGATTTACAATGTTTTTTTATACATATTATCACGCCTTTTTCCCGTGGGCACAGGGCGGGCGCTTCATAGAAACAGCGCGTCAAATATGCCTACTACTACTACAAATGCAACTGTATATCCGTGAACACGTCAGTAACACGTCAATGTGTGCGTTTTCATAGTCGAACGTCCCACATCTACACAAGAAAGGGGGAAGTGCGCAAGGAGCGGGGGTGCCATATTGCGGGAGGGGCAGGGAGTTTCCTTTCTGTACGTAGTACTAATATTAATTCTGTGTCGTGGGGATAGGCAGGGACTAGCGATTTCCACCTGCTACGATCCTTACAGATCTCTCTTGCTTCCTCTACAATATTTTTTCTTAATCAATATTCCGCATCACATAGAATCTTGTGATTGGTCCACTATTATTGTTTCAGCATATGTAGGTACCTATAGTTCATAAAGCACCAGATTTTCTTCAACAAATACGAGGTGTTCTGAACATATTTTTACATAAATACCTATAAGTATCCGCTTATCCCTTGTAATAAATTTGTTCCAGGCTTAATGTTGGACACTTTTTTTACGAATATGCAATGCCTGAGGTCATCGAAACTTGTGGCCTTGCGAGGTCGCCGACCAGATGATACTACGACCTGCGACATTATCGTATCAACCTAAATACATTTTTATGGCAATAATAAATAAAACTCAATTTTATATGATGTATTGGAATATAAAACTTTTGCGTGTTACGAAAAGACCTGACTATGCAGACTACATAATAAGAGTAGGGTCACGATTGTTTTGGACGGATCTATTATTTTTATTATCGATTTTATAGCTTTGTTTTTATGATCAAAATATTTGTTTGAAAAAATATTTTAGATCAGCAAAAAAATGTCG
The DNA here is from genome assembly GCA_018467065.1 of Ephestia elutella. NCBI lineage: Eukaryota > Metazoa > Arthropoda > Insecta > Lepidoptera > Pyralidae > Ephestia > Ephestia elutella. The sequence continues at coordinate 14,962,123 of CM031568.1, read as the reverse complement.
TATTTCGTTTTAAAGACTTTGGACCAATATCTATATGGCTACTTGACGTTTATTGTCTTAAAATCCATAATATTGTTTGATTTTTACTTTTATTTATTAATTTTTGTACACAACAAATACATACAAAGGTATACATTTTATATACTTACTCATTGCTTTTGATGTGTATTTCAAATAATAACTCTAAAGTCAAGTAATGTTTTTTTATAAAAATAGTTAAACAGACGTTAGTTTTAACTTTTCATTCATATCAAGAGGTCAAATAACTGTGAAACATATATATTTGATTTAGTGACTTAGGTTTGAATAAGATAAGCTAACAATGGATTTTATCTAGAAATTAATGAGCATGACAGTGCCTTCCTTTAACCTAGATCATTTTTTTTATATATACGTACAAATTACACAGACTGAGCTAGCTTCAAAGTAAGTGCTAGTCTTGTATTATGGAATACTAACTCAAAGATTTTATATTTTATAACAAATACGTATATAGATCAACACCAAAACCCAGGTCAATCTGAAAAAGATCATTTTCCATCTTGACCTGACCGGGGTTCGAACCTGGGACCCCCTGATTCAGAAGCAAGGTCCTGAATCAGGGTCCCGGGTTCGATCCCAGGTCAGGTCAAGATGGAAAATGCCACCACTACACTGCGCCTCGGAGGTCGTCAAAATCAATCAATGAAAATATGGGTTGGTCTTGGACCATCTAGAACACAATTTGACTACATTAGATTTTTGCCTATTGCTTTAAGTAACTACTACATAATGGGTCGATGAGGGAAAAGTGACGATTGATAGTACTATAGGTACTTGTAAAAGTCCGTTATTTTAGTGTAGGTTTAAATTAAATATAAGAGCTCTCTAAATCTCATTACACTTATATCTAAGTATGTACTGATCTTGACATGCCGTTAATTTCTATTATTATGTCAAGTCTTAGGATAACAACTTAGTAGATACTTAAATACTCGTATCATTAACACACTAAAGTATCTCCTTTTATACGGTACACCCTCATATTACAAATTTTTATTTAATAAACAATCAATTTATAAACAACGCTTGTAAAACTATACATTTGAAAAACGTATTACGTATTTATTTAATTTGGGTTATAAAATTAAACTTTTTACATATGTTGTATCAATAGATACTATTCATTTTAAGTTTTACTTGTAGATACTCCGAAGGCTTACTAGAGATAAATAGAAAAAAAATCAACAATACAGCTTTAATTAGGAAAAATGTAATTGGTATCATTAATAAATTAACAGATAGTTACAAAATTTTAGATGTAAGGACGTTTAAAAAGAAATTAGAATCACTTTTAATTGAAACATGTTATTACACTATAAAGGACTTCTTGAATGACAACAATTTGACATAATTTATTTTTTTAATTAATACATGTATTATATACCTATTTTATTTTAAATTATACACCTATTTTATTTAAAATTTTTAATTTGTATAATAATGATTTTTTTGTTCTTTTATTCATCTGTTTAATTGATTTTTTTTAAATATTGTTTTTTAACTTTGACTGCTAAAATATTGTACGTCCTGTTAAGAACAGAACACAGTGAAACCATACTGTAATTATCACTATCTCTGTGACCTGGGTTCAACAATAAAGATTTTGATTGATTGATTGATTGAAAGTGTTTAGGTATCATGTGTTTATCAAATACCTATAATTAGTTTGCATTCATATTTATTTATGCTTTTATTTGTTTTCGCATTTTATAAGCCATTATAATAATACAACAATACATTACAAAGGAATGGCGTCTTGTTAATGTAAATACTTAAAACTAGAGCATTTAAAAACAACTTTACCTAATTGATATTCTGGCGCCATATTATTTAGGACATTCCAATCTTCTTATTTATTAATTTTATTTTGAATGTAAGTATTTATTGCTTTTTAACTGATTGTCCAATAAATGTTTGCGTAGTTTTGATATTTAATTCAAATAATATCAGGCTAATGCACTTTGGGATATTATTTTGTCCTTATAAATTTTTATGATTATGCGATGTGACAAATTTGTCCATGTCATGTTCTTATTTGAAATTTTTGATGTGGGAACAACAAACTAATAAACTACCATAAAAATCGAGGTATCCAAAATTAGTTTAAATAACAACTATATAGTAGATACTTATGTAATATATAGGTATTTCATTACCTATATATTACCTAGCTGCCTTGTTTGGTACTCACAGGTAGGTTTCATCTTGGTACGATGCTTGCGCGGACAAAGTCACACAAGATAGTTTTGCAAATAAGCCCTTCATTCATACAATAAACGCTAACACTCATAATCATAACTAAAGCATCTGATCATCTAGCAAGGGCATCCGTATTACGCACTATAGGCTAGGTACGGGTTATCTGTAAATTTGACATCGCGAAGATTTGCCATCAATTTGAAATTTCCATATATATGTAGCTAACAAAGTACCTAGATAGGTATAATTTTCCGTCAATCTGTTCACGCTACGAAATATAGTTTGATCTAATACCGAACATACGCTTCAAGTTTCTAATTGATTTGGATAAGCCATTAAGCCTCGTTGATGGATGTGCTCCATGTTTACAGACACCTTAATCCTTGGTTCTGTGGCTTAATTATAACAGTATTATGTATACTGTTGTGATTTATTGATTCGATTACACTACAAGCGCTTGATATAAAACGACTCTACTAAATGATATTGATAGTTATGTTTTTTTTAAAGGTACCTACAATTATATTTGCATATTTATTGACAGTTAATTCAAAGGATAGGTAACTAAAAACTAATTATAATATTAAACTGATTATCTAAAAAGGTTATAAACTAAATAAATAAAATAATGAAAAAACTTAATAAAACTCAAATAAAATATTTACAAAAACGCCAGTCCCGACATTTCGTTGCCCTAGGTAACGCGCCCAGAAGGGCAAGGACTGACAGCAAATTTATTCAGCTTATTGTGAAATTATCATAACCTTAAGTTTTTGTAGTAGAAATATATTTTCTGTTTCTACCAGAACAAGTCAACAAGTGAGAAAATGGCGATAGAAGTGAAAACTTCAGCAAAGAAAGATCCATTCGTCGACTTGAGCGGACTTTAACCGAACGAGCGTAACATAACCGAGTGTTTCTTCAGTCTAATTCAATAGAACCCGCAAAATAATGTTTTCAACACACCTAAAGAAGTTTCACTTAAAAATATCAAAAGAAACTGAAAAACCACATATACCTAAGTACTAAATAAAGATACTCATATTCATTGACGTCCATGTTTTTATCGGAATTTTGATATTATTCAATTTTGGGAAGATAAAGTAGAAATAATCTCCAAAATGTAAAATATTCAAAACAATATTCAAAGTACAACCTTGCTTACTCAAAGGGGCGTTATCTCCTGTTAATTCCGTGCTGTTATTGAAAATTTAATAGCCATTATAAATTACAAGCGTCTCCGATATATCGACCGCTTAAGATTGTATGCCAGTTAAAACCTCCCCCAATATTTATCTATATTGCCTTAACCACTGTAACAGTTCTGCAAATAACAGATAAGCACGTACAGCGGTTTTCGGCCACAGCGCTCCGTGCTCCGCGAAATAAATGCTTGATTTATGATTTTAGCACAACACTACCGATATTTGGGAAATTGGTTGCGGTACATTTAATTGGCTGAAAATCGGATAAATTTAGGATAGGTACTTATTACCTATCCTAAATTTATTTATTAGTTATTAGTTAACGTACTAATATTTTTATCATTAACATAGAAAAATTTGGATTTATTAAATTGCATTATTGTTTTTTTGCATCCATTTGTAAATGCGAAAACGGTTCGAATAACTTTATTGTTTTCAAGATTAAGAATATGTTTCGATAAAAATCATAATAGGTAGGTACATTATGTACTTACTTTGTAAATTTATATTACTTGACTCATTAATTGCATATCTATATAGATCTATGTTAAATTAGTTCACATTGTTGTTCACAAATTATTTGTTTTATTTTATGATTGATTTCTTAGAACGTATTCTTCACGTAGTTAGTTAAGGAATGCAGACATATTATAGACAATTTTTGCATATAACTTACGTTAAGGTCGTATAATGGTCGTGTATAACTCAATGCAGTAATTAGGATCAATGAATTAAGTTTAAACAAATCTGAACTAATATTATAAATGCGATAATAGTTTGTTACCTCTTCACGCTTTATCTACTAAACCAATCTTCTTGAAATTTCGCATACACATAGTTCAAAGTACTAAAAAGGACAGAGGGTACATTTCATCTCGGGATAGCACTGTTGCCGTGGGAAATTTACGCGGGCGAAACCGCGGGTAAAAGCTAGTACTGTATACAGGTATAATAATACTATTATTTAGTCTTAGTAAAAACGCAATCTCAATTATATGCGTAAGGAAAAGTAAGTTTTAGTAAATTCTTAGTTTGCCCGTGCTCTTGAGACAGGTGTACTTTTCGTAATTGGCACATGTATGCGTTCGTAACTTCGTATGAATCCACTCTTGACCCTCCTGCCACCCTTCTGCATATCACACTCACTTCACCCTTACAATCAAAGGGTGTCTGTAAAATTAGAGTTATGTTTCAAACCTTGGTACGTTTTTGTAGAAGATCTAATTAAATGGATGGGTCACAAAGATACTTACGATGTAGAATATTGTTGAGTCCTGGAGCTTCGCTGCCGTGAGAATTTCGGAATATAAAAAACCCTATGTCCTATTCCGGGTAGGTATTTTTCTACCTGTAGGTGTACAAAATTTCATCAAAATCTGTTGAGTAATTTTGGATGTAAGTTTGTTATTTATCGGGAACAATTAACAAACTTACATCCAAACTTTCGCAATTAAATAGTAGGATTAAATAAACCACAAAATTTAATACCTAATAACAAAAAAATGTTGCACGAGATAAAATAAATGGTATCTTTGTTTACGCTACTACACCTACGCAACAAATTGCATATTTTTATGTAATGCAGATTGACCTTGTTGAGACTCATCATATGCGATATATCGTCTCGCAAGTGAACATATTTTTTTTTTTTTCGCAATTGTAAATGTCTGTTTATATAGTGCATTGTCATGTTGGAGGCCAACCAATTCATGTATATATCCCTTATTTTAACAATTTAATTGTGGGATTCAACAAAATACCGGGAAACATGCCAATGTTTGATTCCTTTGTAGTTGAATCACTGAGCTAATCATTCCCTAACCACAACCGGTAAAGCACAAATGAAACGTTGGAAATCACAAATACTTATAATTTAACGAAATGAGCGAACGACTTGAAAGCGTTTGACAGAGAATGGAAGGAAAAGACCAAAGATAGAGATACGTGGAGGATGTTAGGGAGGCTGTTGCCCAGCTGTGGTACACAAATAGATAAGGGAAAAATTCGGAATGAAAAGTGTTCTATGTCCTACAACACCAAGTCTACTTACTCTATCAATGTAGGCACATACTTTTTTTTTTTATTTAAACAAAAAACAATACAATATGATACGCTATGGCGCCTAAAACCATGATTTCATCAAAATCCGTTCTGAAATCTTTTATACATAATCTAGTTTGCTTTCCCAATAAAGTTGTTTTACACATCCAGGAAGGAAGTAGCGCAGAAAGGAATGGAAGCTTCTAGTATCGGAGGCCAAGATCCTCTTTGGGTCGTCGAGCCATCGAAGTAAGTAAGTAAGTACACATCCAGATTTTTTGGCATTATTATGTTTAACCACTTCTTTCTGTACAAATTATCTTAGCTTATTTAATATTCAATTCTTTCTTAGTCAGTATTCACTTTTACAAATAAGTATTTATCTAGGCTCAAAGTGTGCTGTGTTCACAGATTTAGATTAAGCTAGATACCGCATGTTTGGTCGGTAGTATGAAAACCATTGAATTATTAATAAATATGGAAGTGAAACTCTCATACAACGAACGCTCAAATCTTGGTTCCATTTACGCAAACAAATGTACTTAATACAACAAGACACTCACGCATTCTCTAGAAAAAGCTAGTACACGATTGGGCGCGTCAGGGTCACGGGGCGGGGTCAACACACCGCGGCAGCCGGCTACCGCTCAATCAAACGGCCCAGCCGCTTGGCGTTTGAAGTCTCGGCAAAGGAAAGAAAAGTAATTCCACTGTTCTTCGTATCTGTGTGATTTCTACACCTCTTTACGACATACGATGGCATATTTTTGCTAATTAAACTTGCGAAATTACTCGATGATACGTACAATTGACACTTATGCAGCTTATGCGTTAGGTACAAGTACAACCGTTGAACTCGCTGCGCCACGGCGCACTGAGGCGAAGTGAGGTTTCTATTTTACGCCCCGCCCACCTAGGTTCATATTTAGTGGAACCATTTTTTTGGCGTTGTTAGAGTTCTATGGTATATTAGTGCGTTGATTAAAATCGAGCGTGCCATTACTTTCTACCTACGATGACGTCACGACAGTCATTTTAGTGATGGGCACAACATAAACGGGAATGAAGGCTAACTGAGTAGCAAACGCGTGATTGTTTGTCTATTGGACAAATGCCGGGCACGCTTGGACATATTGCTTGCGGCATCTAGAATATATCAAAATCTGTGGCTGTGTCCGTTAGTTTGTATTAGTGTCAATCGGACTTACCGCACAAGTATAGATTATTGTGGGTTGTTGAGTTAAAATCACCAGCAAAAAATTGAGCATTAAGTCTTATTAATGTTGTACAATATCTTTAGATCCGGTATCTTTTGATTTTATCAATACCCATTTCGGTACTGTCTCCTTTGTGTGTTTCTAGGAAACTAGGTTGATGTATTGATTAATTTAATTAAGAAAGTCATGAGGTGAGCAATTCATCAATCTTCGTGCCAAATAACAGTACACGATAAGTCCATACAATTGTATTCATTATTTAACTTATTTTTTTATGTTTTTGGCTAATTACTATTTTAAAGCTTTTTTTACTAAATTTGTTTTGTAGGAGCACGATGCACTCTGTCCTCGTTGAATTATGACATGTTGATTTTGTTCAGATGATAATTTTTCATTTCCAAGGATCGACTCATAACAAGAAAATTCCTTGACCACCGGCACTTTATTACTCCTTCATGAAAGCCAAAAAGATGTGATATAATAAGTGCATATGCTCAAACCTGAAACAATAACATACAGGATCCGGAATACTACATAACATTTATGCTAACACATCCTGCGATAGTAAAGTTTACGGCGTATCTACTATAATATAGATAATTAAATTGGACTGTGTAATGGGTAAACCGTAAAGGGATCAACAACACACTATTCTAGTTGGAGTCAGACCTTGCAAGGAAACGGATGCAGTGCTAATTGGATATGTCAGCCGCCACTGGTTTCGCGCTAAGATAGTCCCACTCGCTCACAATACGGCTCTTATTAGAATCTGAATGTTGTCGCAAACAGATGCTGCATATATAAACGAATTATATTAAAATGACAAATATTTTATAAATAGGCCAAGAAAAAAAATGCTAAGAAAAATAATAAGACTTCGCTTACAACACGGCTCTTATTAGAATCTGGATGTTGCCGCAAACGGATGCTTCATATAGAAACGGAAATTATATTAAAATGACTAATATTTTATAAATAGGTAAATAAAAAAAAGGCTGAGAAACATAATAAGATTTCGCTCACAACACGGCTCTTACTAGAATTTGGATGTTGTCGCTAGGGGTGCTTTATTTAGATAAGGAAATTATATAAAAAATGTAATGTATCATAAATAGGCACAGAAAGAAATCGCTCACTAACAAACATAGAGACAACAAGTGGATAAACAACTATCTAATTAATTAAAAGATGTTGACGTGAGTCATCGAAGAATGTTAGCCTATGCGTAAACGTTGAACGTCCTCAGAATTGATTCTACGACACGATGTAGCTACAGACAGCGGAGATAAAATCGAAATCTTTATGCAAATTTATGTCTTAAATTGGTTTACTACGCATTAATAGAGTCGAAATTAAGGTATAGCATAATGTTTTGGGGTGCTAGCTATGACTATAATGTGCAAAGGGCATTTATTCTGCAAAAGAGGGCCATTAGAACTATTACACGAATACATCAACAGGAGTCATGCAAAGATCATTTTATTCGTTTGGGCATTTTAACTGTGCCTGATCTATATATTTTGGTATTATTGTCAATTTTTTCCAAACATGCAGACGAATATGAATCTCATGAAGAACGACAAATAAGAGAAAGAAGTAGACGGAAAGACTTTGGTCCCACGGCAATAGCCCGCTTATTGATAGTAAAACACAGTGCTAATAACCAGGTAATAAAGTTCTTTAATACATTACCCATTAACTTGAAAGAATTGCTGTATACTAAACATTTTAGTGACAGGTTGAAACTTTTTCTGTTGGAAAGGTGCTTCTACTCTTTAGACGATTATTTGAATCGTTAAGCACAGCAATAGCAACTGCCGTAGGTATATTACTCGTATTCTTAATTATTGACTGCTTTTATTTTAATTTTATTTGACATTTTGATTTTATTTATTTGATTTTAATACTATTTGACATTTTGTATTTATCTAATATTGTAATTTGATTTTGTTGTATGATGTAATTTTATTATGTTTTATGATGTAATTTTATTTTCAACACAATTGTATTGTTCAGAAATAAATGAATATGAATATAGGTATAGCAAATTTTTGACCATCAAAGCTTCAAAAATATATTTTCTCAGGACTTTACTAGGAATTGCAGGTTTGTTACCTGCAATTTAAATAGGTAAACACTTTTCTCGCCCTTGCTTATTTCCCGTTAGCAGCATTCATAATTTTTTCCAAGAAATACTTCATATTAAAAAAGTAAATATTGAAGTTAATCAGACATTCCTGATTCAACCTCCGACTCCGAGTTTAAAATCATGACTGGCGCTTTAAACACTGGAATCAATTATATTGTGCATAATTGATAACGAAATGGCTTTTGAGAAAGACAAGAATATATTTTATAAAAGGAAAGGCGATGAGTCAGGTGCGGATTGGATTTTAATAATTGCTTTATTATGTGGTGATGTAGAGGCAAAGGTCGACAACTCATCGAACTATAAATATGGAATAATAAAATTATAAGAGTATTATTACAAGTTGTATTTGTACATTGTGTACATGTTTTTAATAGATTCAATAAAATGTACCGTTAATCTGTGTATCAACGGCTACCTACTTGGAAAACAATAAGAAAAAAACCGGCCAAGTGCGAGTCAAGCTCGCGCACAGAGGGTTCCGTACACGCAAAGCATCTCACATTATAGCTCTATTTAAAAGACCAACTAGTTTCAAAAACAAACTTAACTTTGCAGTTCGATCCCTATGATTCATACTGCATGGAGCGCAAAAGTAAGTTTGTAACGCTTTTTTTAAGACTTTCAATAGCATATTTACAACGTTCAGATTTACTCCCGTACAAGTGTTAGACCTACTGTTAGACCTTGCTTTTTGCCAAATTTCATAATTTAGGTCAACGGGAAGTACCCCATAGGTTTTGATTGCTGTCTGTTTGAATTCGCAACATTTACCGTAATATCTCCTGATCGGGTCGACTGACGTAAAATTTTGATTATTTTTTTTTGCTTTAAGAGACCACGGGTCCGAGCATTCGATATTAATTTCAACTTGATACCTTTAAGCGTTCCTGAGAAAAAAGTTTGACAGACGACGGACAACAAAGTGATCTTATAAGGGTTCTGTTTTTGCCTTTTGATCTAAAAATGTAAAAATACCAATATACGAAGTATGATGTTAGTAGTCCGATATGTTTTAGCAGTTTTTTCTTTAGAGGAAATTGTTTAGTATCATGGACTGAACTTTTCATGAAAGGTTATAAATTTTTTCTAGTAACTAGTAAGTATTATATTCAAAGCATGCAGAACGTAACGTAAAAAAAATTGAAACATTTGATCCAGCCACCGCGCATTGAACTTGGAAATACATATATTAAAATGAACAAAGAACATTCCCAGATGAATAGTAAAATACTCGTCGTTCGCTGCCATATTTTCGTTCTGTGACCCGAATCGCTTCCCCGCTTATGTCTGGGGAGTGTCTGATTTGCCAAGATCCTATCAGCATTGCTTATCTGACCCACTGGAATACGGTATTTGCCTACTCTGTGGCTCGAAAGGATCTCTTAGAGATTAGAGAAAAATAAATGTATGTTTAGATACATGAAATAACAGAACTACCAACGCAGGATTTGATGAACTTGTTTCGACTGTGTGGTGGGCGACCATCATTATCTTACTTAGAAATATACACAAATTTTAAAATAGACATTCAAAGTAAATAAAGAGCTAAGTCAGATGCCTTTAGGCGACTTGAATAAAATTTGAAACCAGTGATACGAAGATATTTCACAAATTCGAGAGAACAACTACCTAGTACCATCATGGATTAAAAAGTTTTTGTTTTTTATCCCAACAAAAATATTAAAAAGCCGAAAAATGAGTTTGCTTGTTTATTTGTTTTTTACCTCTTCATGCTTTAACTACTTAAGAACGACAATATCTACTTACGAAATTTCGCATATACATAGTTAGAAGTACTGAGAATGACATAGGGTACCTTTCCTTCTGAGAATAAGCACTGATCCCGTGGGAAATTCACGTGGGCGAAGCCGCGGGCAAAAGCTAGTTTTTACTAGGTGTGACCTTTCTATAGGTATACAACGTCAAAGCTATTTATATTTTTAAAGCTGCCTAAAGACTACCAGCACAGAATACATGTAGCTACTAGTGACAACAGTTAAAGTAAGTTTCACATCTATTTCATTCTTTAATCTGAGGTTGGGGTCATACAATTTCATACAATTGTCATGCTCTTTTTAGATGGTTATCCCTTTATCATCCCTAAAGGGAAATAGTACAATTATGTCTGCAAACGGATGGGTCGGGTTTGTCGATTTAACGATTTTTTGAGCACAGTTTGTTCGTTTGTGTTTTGTTTTAACGTCTTTTAATCAAAACATGCAATTCATCGAATACCTGAAAAATACAACTACTTTAACAACTCCGATTCAATTTGCTTGATAGATCATCAAGAAATGTCGAATAAGACTACCTTATCCAGAATTAGAGATGCTTGGACCGACGAAATAGTTTAGCAAAAGCATATGATCAGGAACCTATATTAATTACTAGTACAACGCGCCGTTCTGTTTTCGAATTACGCTTGCCTGTGTTTTTGCCTTGACTGCTAACTAAGGCACCATTGCTTATTTGAAAGAAAAAATAAAGTAGTATGTGTGTAGCGTAAGAATACCTACCTACTTCATGACTAAGCAGAAAGTCTTGTGAATAGAATGATGTTGATAACCAAATCCATAAAAAACAAAGTAGGTAAATGTTCCTACTTACCCGAATCGAATAACAAATACTCGTACAATATAAACGCAAACTCGTTACTCGTCTCCGGGGAGCGAGAAACTAGTGAAATAATAAATCGACTCTATTTGTTGCCTTTAGTGATAGATAAGTTACTTGTAATATGGTTGTTCAGACAGATCCAACATTCACTCGCTACCATTTGGTAAAGTGCACTTATGTGAAATCCATATAGATACCTAGTCATTTAATTGTAAGACTTAAGTTGTAAAGTGACGTCTTTGGAGAAAATACGGCAGTGGAGTTTGTTGCGTGGCCTCTTCTCCAATTGCGCGTTGGAGGCGGTGGTAACCTTAGCTTTAAGAAATTTTATGACGTCAAAGTATGACGATTTAAAAGTGCTATTTTTTAGCCTATCTAAATAAAATAATTTTCATTTCATTTCCAAATGTTCAGCTTGGTCAAGTAGACTATCTTTATTTTAGCGTTCGTAACAATGGTATCAGGCTGTCATCAGATTTTTTCAAGTCACCTAAATGCATCTTATAATAACTTAACAACTATCGCCATCTAGCGGCAGCCAGCTGGCACCCATCTTGCATATAAGGGAACAGTGAACTCACAGTAATTATTTTAGATTTTTGTATGTCGTTTAGGGTGCAGGTTTCCTCGCGAAAAACACTTAGTAGTTGGCGATGTTTGGTCTAATGGTTGACTAGTAGAGAATGCGGCGTTAAGTCCACCATTTATACATAATTTGTAAAATTTTGTGCAATAAAGTTTTAAATAAAAATAAAATAAAGAAATAAAAATTGTATACATAAGTGTCAAATATTAGAGGGTCCACCATAACGGGAAGCGAGCACCTGGGTCCTTTGAGCGAAATTCCTATAATTGCTACTAAACCTATCTCTCTCTCTCTCTCGCTCTCTCATCTAAGCGCTTTCCCGGTTGCATCCACAGCATAAGTGTCAGAGATCAGGGTCCGCTGTCCTACTTTTCCTTCTCCACTTCACACGATCTTATTGGCATCCTTAGTTGTGAGACCATTGGCACGCATACCCTCCTTGACGACATCAAGCCAGCTCTTCTTGGGTTATCCCCATTTCCATACCTGTATCAGTGTATAATAAATTCCTCTGATCTTAATTTACAATAATTAGGGTTGCCAAGTATCAAAAGCATCAGTGATATAAATATCCAAGCGAACGTCAAAGTAAGTTATCGATATAGTCCGCAAGTTGAAAGTGGCATAGGTCCGATGGGAAATCTGCAATCTTGGCCGCCCTAACAAAGTTTATAACTAAAATCCTATTGTGCTTGTGTCATGGGAAACCGAGCACTTGATTAGCTTTAAGACGGATCTAAAAGTTTAAATAACGAAATAACGTTCTTCCGTTTGTTTCTTTTTAGGTTTCTCCAGAACGGTCATAAAGCTGAAAACAACAAATCCGCCAGGAGCTATTAACAAAATTTACCTAAACAAATTTAATAGAAATCAATACATATCACATTATTCTTTAGCTTTTAAGATACGTTCAAATTGCTTGCGATGGGCTAGCAACCTGTCACTATACCTGAATCTCCATTCCATCAGAGAGCCCACTATTCAGCTAAGCGTGGCCTTCGAGTCTCACAAATCTTGGCTCTGTCTACCCCGTAATGGATAAAGACGTGATTCTATGTATGTATGTAGTTCAAATTAATTTTTATAAAGTTGCAAATACCAACAGCAGCAGCTTGACGCATGATTTAACTATAACAAAGCTAATTCATAAATTAAAAATTGATAAAGGGTTCCTTCCCTCCTCTTTTAAAAATGCAATATAAAACAGTAGAAATAGTAAACACAGCACAGAAATGAACGTAAAATTGAATATTACAAGCGAATCACGAAATTCACTTCAGTAATTTAAACAAACCCGATGCAGGGGCAGAGGACTTAATTTCGGTACGAGGCGGTGAAAAATGTTATTCAAATTTGTACAGAGTATTTTTTCTTCCATTAGCCTTCCGGCGGGCTTGTACCGTCGGAAGGGACGATGGGACAGTACAAAAACAGGCTTTTATTCTGAAACTGTAATTAGGAAATTAACGACTTGGACTTAGGAAAAAACAAATGGTGTTTTCGGCGGCTCATGTGGGAAATTCAAAGCTTTTGTGGGAGAATAAATAAACAAAGCTAAGAGGTTTTAGTCCAAGGCTTAGCGTTTTTTATTACGTGTACGATTTTAGTAGTTTTTGTTTTTAAATGCAAATCAGACATTTTAGTTGCATTTAGGTACTTTAGCATACTGCTAAATATATTTACAAGGCTGTTCAGAAAATATAGTCCATAATATAATTCTAATATTCGCTAACTAGAAAAATAGAATGAAAACACTGATGGCATAGATCGCCTACATCCCAAATCACACATAAATCTAAAAAACATGATAAGATGTCGAATATGAATAGATATATTACGTAAATTAGCTGCATAGTTTGACGTTACTATAAATTCATAAATAAGAGTTATGAGACGTTTCAATGAAAATTTGAATTTTGATGAAGAATGCGTTAAATTTGATAAATTAACATCCTAACATTGCATTCAGACCTTGGGGTATTAACGTCAAAAGAATTAAGTTAGGTATCAAAGGATTTTGATGCAAAAATTGAATTTAACTCGATATATTAGGATTATTAAAAAAAGCGAAGAATAGGTTAGCGTGGAATATTATTTAACAAATCAGAAAAAAATATTATGATATCTGTCATTGATCATCGCCTAAATAATTTGAAGACGATTTGCACAATCGGCTTGCAAGTGCATTCAGACGCAGCGTCCGAATCCAGCATTGTAGTCCTGCTCACTGCAAGTTGGACACAATGCGTCCAGTTGCTACGGCCAGTCGACCTGACCAAAGCTGCTTATGTGATAGATATCTTAGTTTTGATAGATAACGAACTTTAGCAACTAAAACTCCTAGGCAGATATATGGAATACCTACTCAAAATGAACGTCATCTTCAGCTTGCATGAAAGGGTTTACCAGCCATACTAAAAATATGCGCAGACTCGCATTTGCCCTCAGCTTCGTCCGTGTGAATTTGATTTCACAATGCGTCCAGTTGCTATGGCCAGTCGACCTGACCAAAGCTGCTTATGTGATAGATATCTTAGTTTTGCTAGATAACAAACTTAAGCAACTAAAACTTCTAAGCAGATGTATGGAATACTAAAAAGTTAATCATCTTCAGCATAAGCAATAAAGGGTTTACTGGCCATACTAAAAATATGCGAAGACTAGCATATATGTACCCTTGGCTTCGCCTGCGTGAATTTTGTTTTTCATTAACTTTAGGTGTGGGATTTCCAAAATTTTTAAGAACCTGCTGCAAATTTTAAGTTCCAGCGGTTACGTCTCTGCGGTAATTACAGCCGCATTGAGATATAAGCAAGGTGAGTTGACATGAAGTTGACTCAACAATAATGAAGTTATCAAGGTACGAAATAAACGGAGTTTATAATAGTTTTAATTTGTTTGTTTGGTGTTTTCATCGTCGTCTCTATTTTATAATTTCTCAGTTATTTAACGAAATTTCCTTATCCATGACTGACAGATATAACGCATTTGTAACGCTATCGGATTATCAGATTAATTTTGCCATAGTTGTATGTCGGTACGTAAAATCTCAAACAATACCTGTAGGATAAATTATAAACATAAAACAACTAGAAAAATTAAAATTAAAGTACAAAATTATTTCAAAACAAAGCAATCGGCCTAAATATTATAAAGATTAATGCTATAACCTGTCCGAATCAAGTTATCCTGAGTTCTGAGCGAAGATAACTGCGCACACAATACTGTCAACCGCATTCCCTCTGGCCATCCATCACGGGTCGGTTAAACTTTCTGCTGCTGATTAGATACCAATTCTAAATTATAAACTCGAAATTCCAGCTGTTTTGGCAGTAGGCGTTGTTTTGGACTTGAAATATTATAATAAAATATTGAAAAAGGCTTGGTGAAGAATTTAGTAACAATAATTTCTAACAGTAGTTACAGCGTAGTTTTGATGAAAGTATGAAAAACATTCAAATTTTAGGGAGTAAATTTATCCCTCCCTATCTCAGAAATTAAGTCGTCTATTGATTTACATGAAATAAACGATGTTAACATTATAACATTTAATATCGAACATGTAGCTTTGAAGTAACAATAGCATTAATAAAGTTTACTACTAAAAAACATGCATGTTTTATTCAAATTAGTTGAACTTTCATTAAACTAGATACGACACAATCGAATGGTGATGATGAGTATGTGAAAGTGGACATTACTCATCATCACCACTCCATTCACCATCTGAATAAATCTGCTAAAACTAGAAGTAGGCCAGTTCCCACAATTAATAGCTCATCATTAATGTTGACTTCATTCTTCCCCGATTATCATTTGTTTTATCCGGGATGGAAGGCCGGGAAAAATACATTACTGAGGTAGCAACATTTGTCTTCGTCGCCTTCCCACCCGACGTTAATTAATATGGAATACCCTTTGGGCCGGCTGTTTACCATTCCTTGACTAATGTCTTTATTCCAATTTTATCTATTCACCAGATACTTTTGTCGGATTTGTTTTCATGAGCGATTCGTTATGTTTTTTACTTTTTGATTTCTGTTTGTAATTTTGCAGGTAATTTATTCTGAAATAGACCTGACCATAATATTTGTTCATTTAATTTTCTAAATATATATTTTTTTGTAACAAAATAATTTTAATAAAAAAATACTTATTATTCAATAATTAACTTATTATTAAATAAAAAAATACTTATTATTATTATTTGTCTCTTTTCTTGTGATGTAACAAAGCAAAATTAAAAAATTTGGAAAACTAATTGATATACCTATTCAGATTTAAAAAATTGGAACATCCTTTGATAAATAAAAAAAATTACAGATCTCGTACTCTACACGACTTGAAAGCTGAAAATGAATCTACCTATTATAGAATTATTAAAAAAAATAAAAAATATTTGTCGAAAATTTTACTTTTTTTCGATTTCTAAAAAGGTTTTGACTTTTGTAAAATATTTTTTTTTACACTAGTGGTTCGCCGCGAACTTGGACCTCGCGATTAATATTTTAAAAATATGCGTCTCTCTTTAGTCGTATTTCCCCATGACTGAGGGCCGTGGTCATTATATGGAATGAAACACACACAATGACTATCTTGGCAATATTAATGGAGTGGTTTGCCATTGCCTTTTCCATTTCACACACTAGCTGATAATCATCAACCAGAGTGCAGGTTTCCTCACGATGTTTTCCTTCACCGGAAGCAAGTGGTGGTCGATGAAAACTAACATAGGTACATGAGTCAGATTGGTATATAAACTCATGTAGCACGGGCAGGATTCGAACCTGGGAACTTTGCAGTCACAGGCGGGTGCCTTAACTACTTGGCCACCACCGCTTCCTACTGACATAGCATAAATATGATCACCAAGTGTAGTGCTATAAAAAGTAGGATTTCTCAACTTTCTGGAGTAGGAACTGCTTATCTTACAAGGTGTTCATGAAACACATCATAATTCAAAGTTCAGAACTTTAACCTGCCATCACAACACAACAGGCAGACGTGCAATTATCATACTTTACAGCAATTAATCTTCTTGTCTATTAAGTTATAAAATACTTATTTCATAATAAATTACATTTGCCAAAAGTTTGACACTTCACTGAATAGTGTCATAGATACTAGTAATTTCATGTTATGTGTAATTAAGCGATATAGTTAGACTTATTTGTGGTACAAAAAAACAAACGTGTTATCACGCCTATTTTCCGTGGAAGTAGGCAGAGACTAGCGATTTCCACTTCTTGCTATGATTCCTACAGATCTCTTAACGCTTCATCTACACTCATCACTCTTTTCAAATATGCTCACCAGTTATGGGTGCTCCCTATTAAGGAGGTCCGCAATATATTATCAAAAACTAAATTATAATATCTGACACAAAAGCTAGCATTAAAAAAACACTGAAGACTCCAATTTCAGTAACTTTTACAATCTATTTACCAAACTATATTAAACAGCACCCTGAAGTAACATAAAAAGTCAATAAACACGAAATAAACCGTGATAATAAAACAAAACCCATAGGAAGTTTCAGTTCGAACCCTTTCAGGCAGAAGTGAGTGATCTAAAAAGTTTTTCCAAACATATTGAACGGTCTCATTGGTATTTGGAACCAGTGATGGGCAACGGCCGACCAATTTTGGATCAATTCAAATCATCCAATCTTTATTTCTTTCTTATGTTGTAAATAATACTAGTGTCATATTTTATACCAGTTGTTTAGGTATCTGACATGACTTTACGACTACCGTGATCTAGCGGCAGTAGTCGTATTTATACAAACTGGATAACTGAACAGCCAGTCGATAGTGTGCAGGTTTCCTCATGATGTTTGCTTTCACCGAAAGGATATCATTTAGGCCGTATACGAGTCAGATGATCTACAGTCTTAGAGGTACAGTAAAGTCATTCGGTCCTTAAGACAATGTGATAAGATCTAAAATTGGATACATATCAATGGTCCTGACTGTACATTACATGCCAAATTGAGATTTGAACCACAGCGCTTTTTGGTCGCAAGTCAAGCGCCATGATATAGCCTACTAGCGTACTAGCTTTTGCCCGCGTGAATTTCCCACGGGAACAGTTCTTTTACCCGAGATGAAAGGTACCCTATGTCCTTCTCAGTACTTCTAACTATGAGTACGCGAAATTTCAAGAAGATTGGTTCAGTAGATGAAGCGTGAAGATGTTAGAAACAAACAAATTAATACACAAACTCACTTTCGCATTTATTAGGATTAGGTAGGATTCCAAGGATTAGCCACGACCGCTTTAAAATCGTCCTTATAAACCCAAAAAGGACAAATTGGACGGTTTTTAAAGGTCCAGTTTTGGTCAGACCGTGTCCAACTCTGTTTGCAACTCAGTAACGAGTTGCCTGATTGATATGTACGAATGGTGCCCAACAGCATGTATTGATAACGTTACATTAATTTCCCGATAGCACCCCGGAGGTACCCCAATAAATTGACCGATTGTAAAACGGTTCGTTTTTAAAGACATATTTTTTTAGTTATTGCTTTTTTGTTTACAATAGGTAACTGTAATTATGGATAATGTAAAGGAGTACCTAATTAACGTTTGCTAATCACATAAAAATACTTATTACTCTTTCATACATTTTTGACCGAGCGAGCGAAGCGAGCGAAACGAGCGAGGGCTATAATTCAAGTTGGGGCGAAATCACATTGTTTGTATGTATGTTTGTTCCGCGATAACTCTCGAACCGTTGAATTAATTTTGATGATTTTTAGAATACGTGTAGCACCTATCCATAGAATTTTTAAGTTCGTTGCGCAACAAAAGCGGTGCAGCCGTTTTTGAGATATACGCATTTTTATGTCGCGAGGTCTAAGTTCGCGGCGAACCACTAGTTATTGGTATTTCAGAATAATGAAAAAATTATTCAATAACGTAACCGTATTGTAGAAAAGCTGTAAGTAACGTTTCTTTCGGGATATTAAGAGAGATTTTATATTCCCTATTATCAGAAAAATAATCAATTTTGATGTATGCTGTGTTACTAACGATCTGCGCAGAATCAGTTATTTTTCAGTAGGATTCCCTTTTTTCTGTGTAAAAACACAAAAAACACATAAATGAGGACTCCAAAAATAGAAACGAAAGATAGTGAACAAAATCAAAACTTATTGAGATATTTCCCGACCGACGACCTATTAAACACGAAAACGCCACAGAAAAATCAAATATACGGAACGACCGTCTCAACTAATTAAGCCGTCGTAAAAAAGCTTTCGATTTTCCAACCTGCCATCCCTGATTTTCAATTTCTGCAGCAAAAGATTAATGGGAAGCGACAGGTTCCGTTATCTAAATTTATAATTAACCCTGGTGTTTTAAAAGCTGTTTTTACGTTGTTGGACCTTGTTCTCTTTGTTTATGCGGTAATTCTTACGAGCAAAAGAAGATTGTTTATCGAAATTGTTCCTCTGCGGGCCCGTTGTTTCGTTTTACGTGTTTAGAGATAAGTGAGGACGGTAAAGCTGCGGATCCATAGCTACGTATGCAGAAATAGGGGAGTTTGAGTCACAGAGATATTGATTTTAACATTTTACTTGTCAGTTGAGTCAATCTTCAGCTATTTTCTTAACCTCTTTGTAGAAAAGAACTTTGGCCTTCTCATTTTTTTTGGTGTAGGAAATACTTATCTTGACTTTTCTTGTCCTCTCTTAGCATCTGCTAGGGAAGATAGAATTTAAAAGGATTTCTGGATATAAAGTAGGTTGGAAGTCAACTGCGTGTTTAAATTTATGCTTATTATCTACAAGAAGATAACAGTTTTTGCAAGACATCAATAGAATCAGTAAATATCGTGATGACCTAAAATAATTTTATGTTACTCAAGAGTTTGCAGAAAAGCTGCTGTCGTAGATATTTTATAATTTATTATTTTGGAAGACAGCGCTACATAAAAATTACGATGTTCTTACAACTGACGTAAGCTTGCAAAATCGTGCTCAGCAGTGGATCGGCGCCTTTATTTTCGTTGTTTGGGAAGATAGGAGTTTTGGTAGCGATAGCAGTTGTGATCAGGCGTTGTGTAAATCAACCGCCCCCAAAGATAAGCGAAATACTGTAAATCATACATTTGTTTTCGTGTGGGAGGAATATTAAGCAGTGATAGGATCCGGAACTCGTTAACGTTTTAATAAAATGTTGTTTTGAACCACGCTTCTTTAGATTCGTGACGATTTTTTCTAATTGCAGGGTCGTTGGTCGTCGTCGCGTGATACTCGAATGTGTAAGTACATTCTTTTGCGTCATGTCAGTCTTATCACAATATTTTCATAGAGGTAATAAAGTAATTTAGGTCACTTTTTTAATCTTCATTATAAAATAGTGCCTACGATTCGGGTTATGGCAAAAGCTACTATTTGCAACATTATCAAGCAAAAACTTAAAATCCAGACTCAATTCAAAAAAATTCTAATTTAATACATTTTCAATTTTGTTTTTTTTTTTTTGGTGCGAAACGGGGCAACATTTGGTGTGGGATTGTACCATTTTCCGTGGGAATTTCGGGATAAAAAGTACCCTATGTGCTATTCCCGGTATTTTTCTACTTGTATCAAATTTCATCGAAATCCCTTCAGTAGATTTTGCGTGATTGGGTAACAAACATCCTCACAAACTCACATCCAAACTTTCGCATTTATGATATTAGTAGGATTTGCTATGAGTATTCCGTTTTTGATATGGTTACAAATTCAAATAGTACCCTACTCCCAAAATGCCATCAATGCTATGGGCAGCATATATGTATACACCATTAGGTTGTCAAAATTACTTACTTTAAAACCATAAATAAAATCACCGAAAACTCCAATCGATTGAAGGTAAATATCACTACAACTAACAAGAAACGATTAACTCAATACTACCTCCAACATACGTCGATGTTGAAAACTTTAAGCTACAAACTACGTGGTTTACTCGAATCACGAGTAGGTATCTCAAGTAACTAGAACAAATTTTGTAGATCTATTTGTACAATATTTATTTTAGTTTGGTTTGTAGAAAACGGAATAAAGCATCAATTGGCTTGGTCAAATGGTGAATCTAAAAAAAATACTTTTTGCATTTCGACCACATTCAAAATAATATGCGTGTGGTAGAGTAGAATCCATTTTTTCATTTAAGTGTATTTGTAACAATTAGTAGCATAACACTGTAATATACAAGTATCCACAGGGTTTTTAGATTTTTGTAAAGAAAGCATTTTCTATTTTACAAGATTTTATTTTCAACAAATGGATAGTCAAAGTCAAAGTCAAATTTTTTTATTGAAACTTGGCCTTCAAAGAAGGCTCTTTTTCACGTCGATAACTAATTTTTTAATCATAATATATTATGTCTCAATGCTACAAAATACTAGCATTTCGGAACGACCACTGCTGAGAAGAAATGCCAAAAGAAACTCATGAAACAGTCTTGGTCGCCTAATATGCCAGAGGGGCTATTTATTAAATTTATACATACACTAGATTGTGTACAGTCAAAAATAAAATATAATAAAAAAAAAAAATAATATAATAAAACATGTTATGTTTGTGATCAAGTAACCACAATAAATTGGTTAAAAACAAAAAATAAAAATAAAATTCGAGTCAGGATCGAAGCAGGATCCCCCTGGCAACACCCGTTCACGCGAGGGTCAGCCATCGCAAAGCTCAACCATAATAAAGGGAACCTTACGACCCGATAAATAAGACAGCTGTCTTATTTATCCATTTGTTGAAAATAAAATCTTCAATTAATTACATAGGTATGTAATAATACTAATACCACCTCTCTCTCTCTCTATCTCAGCCGAAAGACGTCCACTGCTGGACAAAGGCCTCCCCCAAGGATTTCCACAACGACCGGTCCTGCGCTGCCCGCATCCATGTACTACTAATACTGTATAATACAATAATTAGGGCCGTGATAGATTTTTGGAATATTTACAAATTTTATAAATAAGTACTTCATTACCATCACTGCATAGCCAAATGCCGCTCAAGAAAATCCTTTATCAATACAAAAAACCGGTATAAAAATACTAGTAGCAATACAAAGGGCATTTAATAGAAATTGGAAACAGGAAGTTAATCAGAGACTGCGACAGACGGCGAGGCAAGGCGACATCAAATTAAACGGGTCAGGCGTGCCTCGTACTGCCTCGTGCCTCGAGCCTCGGGCCTCGCCTCTCCGAGAACTAGCTCTGTCTTCAATTGCTCCAAATTAGGTAAATAGTCGCTTATCAAGCTGGGTTGGACGTTGTTTTATTTACTTTTCTTTTAAATATAGGTACAGAAAGCTGGACTCAAAATCTAACACACTGGATTCCAGCCGATGGAGAGAGAGGGAGACCAAGAACGAGATGGTCTGATGATTTAAAGGATTTCGATGAGAACTGGAGGGAATAGACAAAGGACAGAGATGAGTGGAGAGAATTAGGGGAGGCTATTGCCCAGCAATGGGACATAAATAGCTAGTAAAAAAAAATAGGTACAGTCAGGTGTAGAGAAACATGACTCTCCTGATCCACACACACACAAATGTTCTTTACATAGTAACGCATCTAATTGAGGTAAGTAAAATGTTTAGTAATTATCTATCTATACTAATTAATATACTTAAGGCCATACCCAATCAGGATTTTCCGAAAACGTACTGTCTTTAAACGTCAAGTGTGAACCATAGGTTAGAAGTACTGAAGCAGGAAAAGTATCCCATAAAGAAAAAAATACTGAACTAGAATTATACCGAATCAAATTACAAATAAAATAAACAAGACTAGATAAAAAAATACCAAATACATAATCCTGTTTTTCCTTTATCGTCGAAAATCACCGTAATTTAAACGATAACATTAGATTTTTTTTAAAGATTAAAATAAAGAATACTATTATTTAAAACAATACTGGCTTGTTTATTAAAGTATATTTAGTGTTTTATCATAATTAAAAGAAAACCTCTAAAATAATTACCCTATGAGCCTAACGAAAACTCGCTAGCAAAAATACAAATTATAGAAAATTTGAAAAGTAACCTGCTTTAAGGCGGAGCTTACGTACCGCCCCTCACCCCCTCTGATTAGCCTCGGGTAGCGCCTTAAAGCTGTGAAGTGTTCGATTGTTTGTTTGTTTTCGCTTATCAAGCAACTGGGTTGGACGTTGTTTTATAAACTTTTCTTTGACATAAGACATGAGATAGGATTCGGTCAGGTTTCTCTACATTTGACTGTACATGTCATAATAGACGACAAAATTACTTAGTACATAGGTACCTAACTACATATTATTTTAATCTATGACGAAGGCTGAGAAGTACATAATAAAGAGAAATACTAGAAAAAAAAATCAATCTCATATTGTGTCATGATACAGTGTCAATCTTCAATCAGTCAAAAACGGCAAGTGGCAATACCAGTTTATATCAGTTCACAGTATGAAAATCTCATTTCATAAATAAGCGAAAGTTTGGATGTGTGTGTGTTGGATGTTTTGTTGTCCATTTAGGCAAATTCTACTAGACGTATTTTATTTAAATTTAATATATGTATGTAGGTAGGTAAGAATTGAATAAAACCTATTGTAAGATTACCATTACAAGGTACTTTTAATCTCAAAATTCCTACGGGAGTGACTCCCCGAGAACAATTAGTACCTACTCTAATAAGTACATAAGAAAATATCAAGACCCAATCATGATTACTACAGTAAGCTTATCTGTATTACCTTTATAGACATTTTAACTAACATAACACGACAGTGCGCACGTGAGCCAACAGAGCGAATAATTTATTAGGTTCCGTATAACTTGTTCTTACTTGTCGGCTTTGATAGAGAGAAGTCGCAAAAACGTTGATCAATCACTAGTTTTCTACATTACTAAGTATATTAACAAAGTAATTATGTAATGGAAAAATATAACTTCTAAATGGGTGTTTTGTCGATGTTCTAATAGTACTTTAGTCTTATTTTGATATGTCTTGTCTTATAGCGATATGTCTTGCTATATTCATCTTGTATAGTATAAGTAATTACTTAGCACTGCATAAAATCTAGTAAGGTTTAAAAAAAAATTAGAAATGCGGTCAAGTCCATTTATTATCTAAAATATGCTTAATTTTTTTGCTCAAGTAGCAGACGGTATGTATTTTTGCAAGTTTGCAATTCAAAGTAGGCTGTTTTTGCCACAATTAGGCTGGAATCTGAAAAATTAAGAATTAATGGTTACAAAAAGCATTTGGACCAACATTTGTTAAAAGCAGTTAAAAATATATTATACTTACTCAGAAGTATTTTCTTGGTGATTATATTTGTTGTGTACACGGAAAAAAATATTTTTCTACTAAACTACCAGAACGTATAGTCATTTTAGTTTTGTTTACGAAACAAATATTTAGTGCGCATTCCATTTTTTTTTGTTCTATCTACAGTTCAAGTTATTTACCGAAACAATGTAGTTTGTAGTGTATATGACTCAATTCTAGTTACCGCGATCTTAGTAATGGTTACTATTGTGAATGTAACGCTAACAGGAAGTGGTGTAGAACCAACTTCATGTTTTGTACATACGCTTAGGTACTATACAATTTATTAAAATAAACTAAATATAATGTTAAATTTACATCTCTATTTTGTAGTCACGGAGAAAAAAGTGGTAGGGGGCGGGGTGGGTACGTGGGCGATGCTCGGACATCACACCATTCGGACACGAAACGAGCGACGAGTTGTGTCGATGTCAAGTGTCCGGCAAACGTAAAATAAATAGTCGTAATAACGATTCTATGCGTGATACAAATGTATATTAACTTTGAAGTGTAAAAGTATAATAAGGTATATTTGGAACAATCATGTGGTGCCGGTGCGCCTGTGTAATTGAAAGACTATTGAAACGTTAATTCTGTTTAGTTTTATTGATTTTTGTTGAGCAGGCGAATAGCAGCGGTCGGTGGGAAAACGTCACTAAGTAAGAATGCAAAAATAAAGCTCTCATCTGGTTTGAAATGTACTTCTTGTTTTATTCCAAAACAATCTCTTCATTTACATAATGGATTAAATTGATATTCACTAATTAGTTAGGTATGATATTGTAGATTACATTGCAATATGTGGTGGACAATACAGACAGTAAGATGGAGACAGATGTTAAAGGTTATGTGAACTGTCAAAGAAAACGATTGACGTTTCTTGACTGACATGACAATGATGTCTGTCACATTAAGATATCAGTGTTGAGCGTACAGAATATTAAATAATTTCAACACTCCCCCTTAGGCTCAACACGCAGGAGCTGACACGTCCCATACAGTGGTCTTACCACATTCACGTTGCATACATGACCATTGTATTCATATGTGCAACGCGACTATAAAAGAAATTTCTGTATTACACATATCACAGCATTACAAAACAAATTACAGTATTACAATACAAATAACAGCAATACATAAGAAATTATAGTAACACACAAGATATCTCAGTAATACATTTCAATTACAATTAGTCAGTTCCATAAAATGATATCTTATAACTAAATATTTATGTGATCCCTGCTCTGCTTGACATTAACTACATTTAAATGTTTAATAAACCTTTCATGCTTTTCTCTACACAAAGGTTTTGTAAGTACATCCGCTATCATATCATTAGTTGATAAATATTTAATATCTATAGCACCCTTTTGAAATAGATCTTTGACAAAATGATAGCGTATGTCAATATGTTTTGTACGTCTATGGGAGTATTCCTTAACTAGTAACAGCTTCTGTGCACTTTGATTGTCATTATATACTAAAACATCCCAAGTTTTGCTAACAATTTCAGATAAGAAATTTTGAACAAAACAAATGTCTTTGCACACATCGCTAATTGCCAAGTATTCGGCTTCTGTGCTAGAAAGAGCTATACAACGTTGTTTTCTGGCCTCCCAGTTAACAACATTTTTGCCTAATTTTATGACAAAACCTGTGTATGATTTCCTGTCAGACAGATCATTGGCCCAATCTGCATCAGTAAAAGCTTTAATTTGAGATTCATTACTTTTATAAAAACTAAGGCCATAATTTAAAGTGCCTGATAAATATCTCAAAACTCGTTTAGCTGTGTTCCAATGATCAATGCCAAAACATGAACTAAATTGACTGAGCTGACTGCAAGCGTAAGCAATGTCAGGTCGCGTACATATAGCTAAATACATCAACGAACCAAGCAACTGTCTATATGGATACTGTTTCTCATCTAGACAAATATTACTTTTGTCCAACTTGCAGTTAACTGGCAAAGGTGTAGTAACACTTTTACAATTACTCATATTAAAACGTTCAAGTAAACGCTTGACATAGTCTGACTGGTCCAAAATGATAACTCCTTCCTTTCTAGTTACATTCATGCCAAGACAACTTTTTAACTGTCCTAAATGTCGAATATCAAAATGCCTTTTTAACAATGCTACTAAGTCATCAATTCGGCCATTATGAAAAATATAAAAGTCATCGACATATAGGGCAATAATTATATATTCTTTATTTGACCTTTTTGTGTAAATGCAGGGCTCACATTTACTCTGCTTAAAACCATTTTCAGATAAAAATGTATGTATTTTAATGTTCCACATGCGGCTGGCTTGCTTCAGGCCGTACAAACTCTTTTTAAGCAGACAAACTTTATTCTTATCTAAATTAAAACCTTGTGGCTGTTCCATAAATATTA
This sequence comes from Ephestia elutella, assembly GCA_018467065.1. Lineage (NCBI taxonomy): Eukaryota > Metazoa > Arthropoda > Insecta > Lepidoptera > Pyralidae > Ephestia > Ephestia elutella. The sequence goes on along the minus strand of CM031568.1, from coordinate 14,935,337 downwards.
ATTCATTTAGTTCACCATTCAAAAAAGCGGTTGTTACATCAATATGATCAATGATTAGATCTAACTCTACTGCAAGCGAGAAAAGAATACGCAAAGTGGAATGTCTGACCACCGGGGAAAAAGTATCAGAATAGTCTATTCCCTCTTGTTGTGAGAAACCACGAGCAACAAGCCTAGCTCTATACTTATCGAATGCTCCCGTTGCGTCATGTTTCCTTTGAACACCCATTTGCACTTTATTACATTTGCTGAGTCAGGACGATCAACCAACTCCCACACACCATTCTTAATTAAGGCATCATACTCACATTGCATCGCAGCAAGCCAACTTTCTTTATCTGCCGAATGTACAGCCTCATCAAATGATGCAGGATCCAAAGGTGAACTAGTATTAGCCAACATTGATAAATCATACCCATATCTCTTTGGTGGAATACCTCGCGAGCAACGCACTGGCCTCGAACTGGAAACAGATGCCTCAGACTCTTCTGAGGCCTTCAATACTCCCCTTGAGGTAAAGACTCCGGCAGAGAAGGTCGAGTGTTCTGCGTCACGGACTCTTCATCACCTTCGTCAGCAGTGCCATAGTCGACATCAGACAACGGAGACCAAACAGGTGCAGAAGGTTCATCGTCTGAAAAAAGCGAGGAATTCCCATTAGATTTATCATGATCAATGTCTCTCTCATTAGTTTCATAATTGTCTGAGGATAAAATGTCATTATTATTTGAAATTTCATTAATTAAATTATTATTACTAAAATTATTATCACAGTTAATTGAAATTTCATTTAATTTACTATTATTAATATTATTATCACAGACAATTTCATCTCCTGTAGTCTCACCAATATAGTGATTATCAAAAAATAAAAAATTCTCCATCCGTAAATGTACATCTGACGAAGACTCTTTTCCAATAAATTCATTTTCCAAGAAAGTTACTGTCCTAGAATAAATAATGCAACGAGGGTTTGAGGGATCAACAAGACGGTAACCCTTAGAGGTGTCACCATAACCAACAAATATGCATCATTCCGCTCGTGGAGCTAGTCTAAGGCAGACGCGTACAACTTTATTTTAATTATCTACTAAATTGTAAACAACTTATTTTGATCCCAACTTCAATAAGTTTAAGTCATAAATTAGCTTGTGCAGATTCATTCACCGTCAACTTCTACATTTACGGTTTGCGTGTGTTAGTGCAATCACAGTGCAGTGTTCACGAGTATTCAACGCAGAATACTACGCGTGTGTAACGTGCGTGTGAGTGTGTGACTCCATTACTAGTTGACTTTTTTGCGTGTAGGTAAATTTATTTTATCTCACCTACGATGCAGCGTACTAACTTAAATGCGTATGACGAAATATATACATCTAATCCCGAATTACCAACTGCGACGAAGCAGTCAACTTTGGAGTCCTTTGTGCACCTACGTAAACGTAAACATGAAGTGGAGGAGGATATTTTGAAATTGACTGAGACCAAAATCAATGAGCAGCTCGCCTCCTGGAGAGAAAATTTGGATACAATGATCACGGATACTATTCGTAGCGCCGTTAATTCCATTTTGGAAAAAGAAATAACCAAATTAACATCATCCATTAACAACACATTGCAACAGTTTGGGTCTCGTTTAGATGAAATTCAGGAATCGGTATCCTATGTATCTAACAGACAGGATGATTTCGAATCCAGGTTGAAAAAAATGGAAGAAGGTTCCTCTTTATGTGCTCATAAGTGTACCCAAATCTCCAATTTGGAAAACAAGATTGAAACCATGGAGCAGCAGGCTCGTCAATGCAATATTGAGATTTCTAATCTGCCTGAACATCGTAACGAGGACCTGGTAACAATTATGGATAAAATTGGTGTCATTATCAAACTTCCTATCAGGAGCAAGGATATTGTCTCTGCCCACAGGGTTCCACATTTTGATCAGAAAAACCCCCATCCAAGGAATGTTGTTGTGAGGTTGACGTCCCGAATCATTCGTGATAACATCGTCACGGCTGCGCGGGCAGCCAAGGTCATTACGTCTGATCTTCTAAATATGTCTGGTAACCCCCGTAATATATATATAAATGAGCACCTTACGCCCCGTAACAAAGTGTTGTTTCGCATGTGTCGGGAGGCATCCAAGAAATATAATTATAAGTACGTATGGATTAAGCATGGTACTGTGCTCGTTCGTAAAACAGATACCTCCGCTATTTTTGCAGTGCGCTCGGCACAGGACGTTAACGACAAAATTAAACCATGAATGTTATCATTATCACTATATTAGATACTATACTATTTGTTATAGCTGTGCATTTTACTTTACGATATTTTTGTCGGATGGCGTCCAGAAACTTCTTATACATCCGTATATTTTCCGTATCCCTTGTCATAACTATATTTACTTACCTACATTTTGTGTGAATAATGAGCTAACAATGTATTTTAAAATGTCTAAAATATATGTATGCAACTACGTATCTTTTACTAAGACTGTGTTCGTCTTGTATAAAGTATGTTCGGTTTGTTACATTTTTTATTTTTATCTTTATTTGACCCAAATCATAATTTATTTTGACAAATTATCATCTCAAGTACGATCAATAGTGATACCTACAATCAGTTATTTCGCACCTCTTAGTTGTATAAAAAATATATATACCTATAATATACTATTCCTACTTTTGTTTACATATTACAATTTCTTGTTATTCTTTAAATTTCTTTGCAATGTGGAATCTTTTTTACACTTACTTGAAAAAATATTTAAAGTAATACTACTTAATTTGCTTACTAATAATTATGGATAGTAGTGATTTAGTTATTTATTATCAAAACTGTCAAGGCTTAAAGACTAAGCTGCATACTCTTTATTTGAATATTCTGTCACATACTTACGACATTATTATTTTGACTGAGACATGGCTCAATGGTAATATCTCAGACAATGAGATAATAGATAACAGGTATCAGGTGTTCCGATCTGACCGAGATCTGGTAGGTACCGGCATGCAGGACGGCGGCGGTGTGTTGGTCGCGGTGCTGCGCTCGCTGTGTGCTTCGGACTGCACCGACTCCCTCCCGCCGCCCCTGTCGCCCGCCGGGATGCCTTATGGTTACGTAAGCATCCCACCGCTTGTTGACTACTTAATAATAAGACTAAACATTGGTAACAGAAATTGTTTATTGGCCGCTGTTTATATTCCGCCCAGGCAGGGCCTTGTCTCTTATGAATCTTTTTTAAATAAGTTAAATAATTATCTACATAATACATCTATGGAATTTGTTGTAGTAGGAGACTTTAACTTGCCAGAGTTGAGGTGGAAGCGTGCAGGTGTACATCTACAACCCATTTCTAACACGCAATTAAACTCCAAACATTCGTGCTTGGCTAACTTCATGTCATTACATAACTGTTATCAATTGAACCCGCTATTGAATTCGTCGAATAATATTCTCGATCTTTTCTTAACAAATAATATTAATTGCAGCCTCTCACCTGTAACTGCTACCCTGGTTCCTTCACATGCCGTTCATCCTTCCTTTCAGGTTTCGATGCCAGTCTCCGAAAATATTTCTAGCTTGCCTAGAAAATCTCGTATTAAATATAATTATAGAAACGCAGACTTTGAAAAGGTACGACTCGAAATACTTAACATTGATTGGAATTACTTATTTACTAATTTGAATGCCGAAGAATCTGTTAGCTGTTTCTATGAGAAAATATATGAAATTTTGAAAAAATATATTCCGACTAAGGTTATTAATACGTCAAGTTATCCTCATTGGTTTACTCCGGAATTGATTCATTTATTTCGAAAAAAAGAAAAATTTTGGGCACAAATGAAAAAATTTAACAATGAATCTAATTATCATCTTTATTCGATTTTTCGTAAAAAATTTAAAGAGGCCGCTGAACGTTCTTATAGCAATTACATGAGCAATTTAGAAATGAAACTCAAAAAAAATTCAAAATATTTTTGGTCTTACATGAATAGAAGGAAAAATCACACCGATATACCTGACTCGGTTTGTTTTAAACATGACACGGCGAATACGCCAGCTGACATCTGTGCTTTATTTTCAAATTTTTTCCAGTCTGTATTTGAGCCATCTACTGTGCCAGATGACTTTGAAATCAATGATATTAAATTAGATAGTAATAGTCCTGATACATCTATTAATGATGTAATCATTCATAAAAACGATGTCCGTAAGGCATTACAAGCTCTTGATACTTCTAAAGGAGCAGGAGTAGACAATATTGATGCCTTCTTTCTTAAAAATACTGCTGAAGCTATTGATGAGCCTCTTTGTATTCTTTTCAATAAGTGTCTTAATGAAGGGGTATTCCCTAAGATCTGGAAAACAGCAAAAATTCATCCTGTTCACAAAGGAGGGTCTAAAAAAAATGTTGAGAACTTTAGGCCAATATCGATTCTATCCATCATATCAAAGGTTTACGAAGGTCTTGTCCATGAGGCTGTGTATGCACGTCTTCGTGGCAATATATCTGAACAACAACACGGGTTTGTGAAGCACCGCTCCACTATTACCAATTTGATTGTCTATACTACTTTTCTTTTTCAGGCCCTAGATGCTAATTGTCAGGTTGATAGTGTATATACGGATTTTCGTAAAGCCTTTGATAGGGTTGATCACAAAATTCTTCTAGAGAAAATTGCATATAATGGCATTAGAGGTAATCTTTGGCGCTGGTTTAAGTCATACATCCAAAACCGTACTCAAAAGGTAGTTATTAATGGGCATGAATCCGAATATCTGAATGTCACATCTGGGGTGCCGCAGGGCTCCATTTTGGGACCACTTTTATTTGTACTATTTATAAATGACATCGGTAATTGCTTTAAGCATAGCAAGTTTTTACTTTATGCTGATGATTTAAAAATATTTAGTACTATTAAAAACCACCAAGACCACATTAATTTACAGGAGGATCTAGATCGTTTCTCACAATATTGCCTCGAAAATAAACTTGAACTAAGTTTGAACAAATGTAATGTTATTACTTTTACAAAAAAAATTAATGTAAGTTATTTTTCTTATACTTTATGTGGTTCGGTTTTAAATAGAAGTACCAATGTTAAAGACCTTGGCATCACCCTAGATTCCAAACTACATTTAGACCTGCATATTGAAAATATCATTAATAAAGCGTTTCGGATGTATGGCTTTGTTATGAGATCGTGTACCTTCTTTAGAAATCCACTCACATACCTCTACTTATTTAAGTCTCTTGTGAGATCCCAGTTGGAGTATGCTATTGCAATATGGAATCCCTTTTATCAAAAGTATGTTGACGAATTGGAAATGGTTCAAAAGAAATATTTAAGGTGTATGCAGTTTAGATGTTGTAAGGTGCGCTTATCATATTGTGATCTACTTGAGAAATATAAATTACTAGATTTAAATTCAAGACGAACACAGCTTGAGGCAATGTTGTTGTATGACATACTACACAACAGATATGATTGTATAGAAATCGTAAATAATATTTATTATAGAGTACCAACCAGGGCCAACATGCGTGCATCTCGTTCCCGACACCTATTTTGGACTCCAACTAGTCGTACTAACGCAGGTGATAGATGCCCCGTATCCCGTATGGTATCGTCATACAACAATTTGTTTCCACATTTGGACATAATCCACTTGAGATATTCTAGTTATAAGAAGGGAGTCTTACAAACATTATTTGAGAAATAACCCTTTTCCTTTTTTCTCTCATTATACCTAAAAGTTAATTCTTTGCCAATTGTCAATTAACTAATTGCTAGATTTGATTAAATTTCTAATTGGTATTTATAAGATAGATTTGTATTTTCGCACAATTTTTATTTTATATCATATTTATTGTATGTAATCTGCCGAGATTTTTGCCCACACTTTATACTATCTTCTTAATTCTAATGTGACCAGCTTGGCTGGGTTCATAGTAATAATTTTTTTTACTGTTAATTTTATATTATGTATGTACTATGAACTTGTTTGTGGTCCAATTTAATAAATGAAAAAAAAAAAAAAAAATATGTATTTATTTGCCTTGGCATCGAGCTTTTGTCTTTTTACTTTAGGAATAAATGAATAAGCGACACAACCAAATATGCGCAAATGGCCTAGGTCAACATTTGAACCTGTCCACACGCATTCTGGAATTTTGTTCGATAGCGCTTGGGTGGGGCTCCTATTCTTCAAATAGATCGCTGTCATAACAGCTTCTCCCCAAAAACGATTCGACAAACCAGAATCTAATAACATGGCACGTGCCTTTTCAAACAAAGTCCTATTGACACGCTCAGCCACCCCATTTTGCTGAGGGCAATAAGGCACAGAAGTCTGGTGAATAATTCCCTCTTTAATAAGGTAATTTGATAAAGTACTGTTACAGTACTCAGTACCGTTGTCAGTCCTCAAAATTTTAATATTAAAGCCTGTTTGTTTTTCAACCATTGTTTTAAAATTAACAAAATGTGTGCTTACCTCAGCTTTAGACTTCATAAGGTAGCCATAAGTTTTCCTTGAGAAATCATCAGTAAATGTTAACAAGAAGCGGGCACCGCCCCAGGTGCTGACTTGCATCGGCCCAGCAACATCCGAGTGAACTAGTTCCAGCAGTGAGCCAGCACGTCTTCCAATCTTCGGATAAGATGACTCATTCATCTTGCCCGTCAGACATGGTACACAGCTGATAGTCTCTTCGACCTCCTGCTGAAAAACAACACCGGAACATTGACCACCACCACCAAGTAAACTTACCGCAGTAGGGTTCAAATGGGCAAGACGCTTATGCCAAGTGCTCTTAGACACGGCTGCAGCATTAAGGGCACTCACTGTCCCCTGCCTCAAATGTAGGGGCATGGAATGTCCAGGGGGTAAAGGCCTACCTTGTTTAAGTTTAAATTTAAATAAACCATTTACTTTACTAGCTGATAAAACAGGACTTCCCTCAATCTTGACATTATTTTTATGGAAAATATTACAACCATCCTTTTGAAAAGTAACTATATATCCCTTGTCTGTCATACTGCTTACAGACATTAAATTATTGGATAAGTTAGGCACAACTAAGACATTACTCAGATTGACATTAGTACATAAAGGAATCTTACCAGCTTGGGTACTTTGAAGCTCTTGACCGTTAGCCACAGATACAGTGTGATTACATTGGGTAGAATCAATAATCATACTAGAGTCCATACACATATGTGACGTTGCACCACTATCTATAATGAAATCCTGTGAAGTTGACGCAGAATATGCTGCGGCAAAAAACGTATGCTTCTGCTTTTCCTTTTCTTCTCGCTGCCGCTTGAAGCATCGCTTAGCGAGATGTCCAGTCTTCTTGCAGTAGGAGCATAAAAGTACCTTCCTTTTTCCATTATTGTTGGCAACATATGCTGTGGCCTGGTCAGCGCTGGTCAATCGGTGGTCTTCCTGCAGTAAGCGAGCTCGAACCATCTCACTGGAGAGGCTAGAAGCGAGCCCAGCTGTCTCCAAACCAGACACGACAACGTCGTATTGCTGCGGGAGACCCGACAGGAGGATTTCCGCGACCTCGCAATCCTCAATCTTCTTGCCTATGTCTGCAAGCTGCTGTACCAATTGCATGGTTGCATCAATATACTCTGTCATGTCTTTGTATTGTGTGAACTCTACACGATGCAGTTTCCTCAATAGGAGCACGCGGCGATAAAGGCCACGATCTTCAAAGACGTCGGACAACTTTTTCCAAGCCTCCTTAGCGGTGGCACAATCACGAACATACTGGTATAACGGCGGCGAAATAGATAAGCAAATCCGCGCCAGTGCCTTACGTTCGCGTCCTTCATGTCCGGCTGCCTTGTCAGTTCCTAGGACAGATTCCCACAAATCTTCCAGTTTCAAAAGCATCATTATTGCGAACTTCCACGTGGAGTAGTTTTGTAACCCAGTTAACTTTTCAATGATGTTGCTCATCTTTGAGTCTGATGTCGCCATTTTCAACGCAATGAGGCTCTGATTGCTATAATCCTCTAGTGCTGTTAATCCTGGGTTAAATAACCTGTTGAGCAGGCGAATAGCAGCGGTCGGTGGGAAAACGTCACTAAGTAAGAATGCAAAAATAAAGCTCTCATCTGGTTTGAAATGTACTTCTTGTTTTATTCCAAAACAATCTCTTCATTTACATAATGGATTAAATTGATATTCACTAATTAGTTAGGTATGATATTGTAGATTACATTGCAATATGTGGTGGACAATACAGACAGTAAGATGGAGACAGATGTTAAAGGTTATGTGAACTGTCAAAGAAAACGATTGACGTTTCTTGACTGACATGACAATGATGTCTGTCACATTAAGATATCAGTGTTGAGCGTACAGAATATTAAATAATTTCAACAATTTTGCTCATTGATATTTAATATGTAAGTGTCAACCCTAATAGCATTTTTGATTGGCCACAATTGGCCAACGGTAGGCACATTGATGGGATATCGTTAGTTAAATTGCCCACAGTGAATTTGTATTGCCCCTACGAAGACTAACAACGTTGTTATGCCGAGCTTATTGCCAACAGTGGCCCAACATACTTTCTTGCTACCATTGGCTGAACAACGTTGATTTAACGGCAGTGAATAAAAGTTGGCCCAACAAAAATAAATGACAACTGGCCAACTGTAGGAACGTTGTTGGAATATGGTTAGTTAAATCACTAACATGGAATTTGTACTGGCCCAACGAAGATCAAACATCGGTTATTGTGCCAACTGATTACCAACATGCATTGGGAGGGGTGCGGGGTGGAGGGGTTCTCGGTAAAGGTAGTGGGGAGGATTCGATGCGCGGCGCGGGCCGCGGCCGCAAGCAGTCCAAGTCGGCCATTTTGTTGCATCATTTCGTTTGTTCAGTGTCGTGTTGAAACTTATGAAAGAACAGTGTAATTCATGTTTCTGTAAAAAAAACTGTGTTTCTGTGCAAAAATTTATAATTTCGTTTTGTTATACCAACTTGAATTATTTACTTTTTTTATTTTAAGAAGGCGCCGTACGTTAGTGCAACCATCACATTTATATCAAAACATGTAAAAAAACTGTGTATTTCAATAATAAATAAAAATAACAATTTATTTCTGTTTTTTGTATTGCTTGCTGAATACTTGTGGGATATTTTTACAGGTATATTTGATGCATCTACTGCATTGTTGAATTTAGGGTCAGCTAATTTTATTTCTGACATACCTTAAGGTTGCACTAGCCGCGAGCTCGAACTCAGTGGCGGGCGCGGCCAAAAAGCAAGCTGTTTCACCTAGCATTGTGTCCGACAGAGATAGAATCAGTGATGAGCAGTCAGACGCTATCTGTACGCATACACCGAGCGCACGCACACAAACACCTGTCCGAAGTGAATGAAACGACGTTAGACGATTCACACATTCACACACAACACCGACCGAGCCGCGTCGGGCGCGCCGCTATGCCTGCCGGTCGGCCAAAAGCGAGACAGTACCTACAATTTCGTACAATATAACTAAAGGCGCGGCGGCGCGGGCGTTTATATACCTATAGATTGCTTATTATAGTCAGGATATAGACATATCTACCTATAGGATAGAAGATTCACATAAAATGAGTAATGTAGGTACTTACCTACCTACAATATTTTTTTATCAGGTGCCCAGACATAAGAAACAAATAAACAAATAAATAAATAAATCATAATCATAATCATATCATAACATATTATAAAACAAAGTCCCCCGCGGCGTCTGTCTGTCTGTCTGTTCGCGATAAACTCAAAAACTACTGAACGGATTTTGATGCGGTTTTCACTAATAGATAGGGTGATTCATGAGAAAGGTTTTAGTGTATAATTTGTTTAGGTTTTGTGTATATTAGTTGAAATATGACGATAATTGTTAAGGAAGTCGGAAAAAATTTGCCGCCCGGCAGCTTTCATCGAAAACGCTGTCCAATTCCTAAGAGATGTATCAAAATCATGTATGGAGGAATTGTGTATCTATAATAGGTCTACAAAAAAGTCCGCGATAGCATATATCTAGCTTTTATATTTCAGCCACAATAACTACTTTTATGTTTTAAAAATAATTAAAATCGTTACGTGTTTTTTAACTGGTGATATTAACCAGAACTTATTAATCCTTATCAAATTAAACAAGTCTATCGTCACAAGTACTTAATATATTTAATATTTACTTTTTACTGCATGTAATTTGGATCAATAGTTTCCGAAATACTACGAGTTATCTAAATACCAGCAACGCGCCGCGAAACCACCTAGCGAAGATTCAAGGCGCAGTATAGGTAGCTATCTCTGAGCGGGCGCGTTTTCGTATGTTTTTACACGACTGACCAAAAAAGGAGTGTTATGTTTTCAGGGTTCATGTATGTATGTATGTATGTATGTAAGTATGTATGTATGTAAGTTTCTTTATTCCACCATAAGTCCTCAACGGCTTAACAGATTTTGATGTGAGAGGTATTGTTAGATTCCTTGCATTCCCCCGAGTGACATAGGCTATGTGAGTTGTCAGTCGTGTTTTTTATTTTTTAATAATTTGCTTGTTATTATCAATATTTATTTTAGTAGGAGGTAGGTATCATTAAAAAAAACCGGCCAAGTGCGAGTCAAACTCGCGCACCGAGGGTTCCGTACACGAAAAGCATCTCACATTATAGCTCTCACTGAAAGACCTAGAAATTTCAAAAACAAACTTAACTTTGCAGTTTGATTCCTAGGAATCGTACTGCATCGAGCGCAAAAATAAGTTTGTAACATTTTTTTTAAACTTCCAACAACATATTTACAGTGTATGTACTGTTAGATCTTGCTTTTTGCCAAATTTCATAATTTTAGGTCAACGGGAAGTACCCCGTAGGGTTTGATTGCTGCCTGAAATCGCAAAATATACGAAATTTCGCTACATTTACGGTAGGTACCTAATATCTCTTGATCGCGTTGACGTATAATTTTGATTATTTTTTTGCTAAAAGAGACCATGTATCCGAGTATTAGATATTAATTTCAAATTGATACCTTTAAGCGTCCTAAGAAAAAAAGTTTGACAGACAGACGGACAACAAAGTGATCTTATAAGGGTTCCGTTTTTGACTTTTGAGGTACGGAACCCTAAAAACCGGTCAAGTGCGATTCAAATTCGCGCAACGAGGGTTCCGTAGACGCTAATCAAGTTTTAAAAACAAACTTAACTCTGCAGTTTGCTCCTTAGGATTCATATTGCATCGAGCGCAAAAATAAGTTTGTAACACTTTTTTTAACTTCCAACAACATATTTACTACTTTCAGATTTATTCCTGTACAAGTACTGTTCTGTACTAAGTACCTTGCTTTCTGACAAATTTCATAATTTTAGGTCAACGGGAAGTACCCCATATATTTTGATTGCTGTCTGAAATCGCAAAATATGAAGTACCCCATATGTTTTGAGTGCTGTCTAAAATCGCAAAATACTCCTGATTTTTTTGCTCAAAGTGACCGAGTATTCGATATTACACCTCTGAAAAAATAAAACAATTTTTTTCGATATCTTTCAAATAACTGAATTGAATTAAGATATTTAGTTTTTATTTTTATTTTATTTACTTGAAGAACATTTTAATTTGACACAATTTTAGTACGGAACTCTCAAAAGTAGAATAATATGGTTCAATCAATAATTTGTAACTAAATTTATATTATCTCTATAAAATTCAATAACAATTCATGATTTTTAAATGCTGGTGTTAAAAATGTATTAAACAAAAACAAAAAAAACAAAAATCATTTATTTCACCAGTATACCTACTTATACTTCTAGATAAATAATGCTACTTAAAATTAAACGTTGACGGCAATTAGGGCAGAACCTCCTGACAGATCGTCACCAAACTAGGTAAACCTGTATCTTGGGATTTACTGCCAGAGAGGAACCACACCGCATTGCGTCTATGTCGTGTACAGTAAATAAGTAGGTAACTTCTAGCTATGACTAAACAAAGGAGCGCTTATTTCCCAAACTAGTAAAACTGTAATTTGGGAATAAGAAAAAATAAAAAGATCAAGTATAAGTGAAAGACAGTAAAGATATAAATGGAAGTGACATAAAATGAGATCAAGCCATTTTTGAAACAAAAAAGATGTGTGAATGCAGGTTGAGTAAGGTGCCAGAAATAATACATTAAGTAACTAGTGTTATACATGTTTTAGGGTACTAATAGAGGGGGAACTAAGATATGAAAACCAGTAAGGATTCAGTATCTGCGTAGTCCTTGTTTAATAGCCACTGTTTCAGTTTAACTTTGCAGGAATATTTAGGACAAGGGTATAGTAGAAGCTCTTTATTGGCATTATTATAAAGATATACGCTGAGCACTGCAAAGTGACGCTTAGCCAACGCTGTCCTATGTGTTATAGCCGGAAAGACAATGTCCGAGCGGCGCTTACTGGTATAGATAGAGGGATCATAAGGAGCGCTAATGTGTTTTCTCAAAATGGTAAGCATAACATAAAGTTGCCTTACGGTCAACATAGATGTATCCTTATATAGCTGTTCGGTGGAATACTGAAAAGGTTTCCTATAAAGAACCTTTAAGACTGCCCTCTGTGCACGCTCCAAGGACAGCATTATAGTTTTACCGGAACCACCCCAAACTGTGATACCATAAGTGATTATCGACTGGCAGAGAGCGTAGTACACAGTTCGCAAAGTGGTTTCGTCAGCAATGTCTCTTAAATTTTTGAAGATGTATATTAATTTTCTAATCCTTGGGATGAGAAAGTCGACATGCGACTCCCAGTTTAGTGTTTGGTCTATAAGTATGCCCAGGTACTTCACAGTGACAACTCGAGAAATTCGAAGACAATTGCAGTCGGGAGATTGCCTGTTACATCTATGGGCTTTAAGAGTAAAGGATACAGGGGTGTGAAACATTTCTTTGTAGCAAAGGGAATAAATTGAGTTTTCCCTATATTTAGGGTCAAGGAATTTAAAGAAAGCCAAGTCATCACAATTGATAGAGCATTTTCAGCTCGTAATTGCACCTCGGACCAGTTCGCACCATGGATAATAAGTGCAGTATCGTCTGCATAAACAAAGGTTCTGCAGGAAGGAAGATTAATGACACATAGTTCATTTATATATAGCGTAAATAGGGTTGGGCCTAAGATGCTACCTTGCGGTACACCAAAAATCAGCTCACCCTCCTCGCTAACATAATCCTCTATTTTAACTGACTGTGTGCGATTTGACAGATAGTCGCGGAAAATTTCAAGAGCTGTGCCTCTAACACCAACTTGTTCTAATTTTTGCAAAAGGATAGGTATTGCGACTGTGTCAAAGGCCTTAGATAGGTCTAAAAACACACCTAGACACTTCACTCCTGCGTCTAAACACCCAACAACATGATCAACCAGTGACGAGACGGCATCTTCAGTAGAGACACCTTTCTGAAATCCAAACTGGTTGGGTGCTATAATTCCCTTTGTCTCTAGGTATTTGACCAACCTATTATTAAGGACTCTCTCTAAGATCTTTGACATTGCCGTGAGAACTGAAATTGGTCTGTAGTTACCAACATTCTGGCAGTCTCCACCTTTATATACTGGATGCACTAATGCCTTCTTGAAAGCATCCGGAAACTTGCCTGTGTTGAGGGACAGCTGACAAATATGCGTCAGAAGTGGAACAAATACATCGCGCAAAGATTTCAAAAGCCGAGCAGAAACACCATCCCATCCCACCGCACAATCATCACGTAGGTTCAGTATAAGTGTCTCAATTTCTGCATAGTCCACATCATACAGCACCAAAGACTCAAGAGAAGAGTTAGGAGGATGAAGTGGATGACGATCAATATGAGGAGAAATGGACGGTATATTTGAAGCCAGATCTTTACCAACATTGATAAAATAATCATTGATTGAATTAACAGCTTCCTTTGGATCTGGGTCAGTATTCAGTAAAGGTCTGGCTGATGAAGAAGTAGATCTATAACGAGTTATGAAATTGATTAAGTCCCAAGTAGCCTTAGGGTGATTCTTAGCTTTATCTAGCTCCTGTTTGTAATACTCCTGTCTCAATTTCCTTAAAAGAGAATTGATAAAATTGCGGTACCTAACATAAGTTATTTTTAAAATAATATTGTTTGGATCATTCCTCTGACGCTTATGCATTTTGTCTCGATTCTTTATGCAACGGAGCAAGCCCGGTGTGATCCAAGGCTTTATAGTCCTTTTAGTGCGTGAAACATACATTTTAACGGTGTGAGTGTTTATTATCTCAGTAACTGTTGCAACAAGAACATTTGCCGCGACATTCGGGTCAGTACATTGAAAAATTTGTGTAAAGTCAGCATTCCTAATATCGTTGTGAATGGAGAGATGATCAATTTTTGTATGTAGTGATTTTTTTGAAAATGTTTTACAAGAAGGATGTGTATCTAACGAAAGCAGCGTGGGACAATGGTCAGTTACAGCTGTTTCTATTACTAATGTAGTGGATTTAGATTTTGATTTAAGTAATACGTGATCCAAGCAGTTTTTATCTCGAGTAGGGAAATTGTGAGTTGGCAAAAGTCCGTGGCTTGCCGCAATATTTAAGTAACTTTCACATATTGAGGGGTCATTGTTAGTAGCGATGTTAATATCGCCTACCACTGTTATAATTGAAATGGCTTTTAACGTTAACAGGAGATCATTAAGACTGTTGAGAAAATTACTATTATCAGTAAAAGACGGGGGCCTGTAAACAGCAATAAGGGCAAAAGTTTGACCAACATTACAAAGCAGACAGTTTGCATCTTTTAAAATTTTTGGTTCTGAAACAGTGCAATCGAGCGACATGCGGGCATAAACAACCACCCCATCGTTCTGGTTATAGTAGTCCGTTGTTTTATAACTATAGTAGCCTGGGAGATCAGGAACAAAAGGTGTCTGTGACAACCTACATTCCGATAAAATAATAATGTCTGGGTTAATTTTCATAATTACTAGCAGAGCTTGTAATTGACTAAGGTTTTTATTAACACTGCGGATATTCAGGTGAAATATTGTTAAAGAATTTTTATCAGTTTGTATATAGTTGATGCACTGTTCAGGCGAACAACAAAAAGAATTTGAGACGTTAAAGTCCTCTAAATTAGATAAAGTATTGTTAATGTGTACCATCGTGTAAGGATAATAAAGTGTCAGTGGAGTAGCAAAAAAAAAAAAAAAATTATAATAGATAAAGTAAAAAGTAAAATGCGGCTTTGAGTATTTATTTAAGGTTTAGTACAAGATTTTATTTTAGATTAAAGGCAGGTAGGTAAGTAATTAATGGCTGTGATCTCTTACAATAATTAAAGACCATTAAATATAACCTAATTAGAAGATTGGGTACTCTTTTCTAGTTCCAACAAAGACTGTTCACTGCTAATCTTTAAAGATTTAAATTTCTCGTCTTTTTTAATATAAATATTAGTGTTGACAGTCCAACAAAACTTATAATTATACCTTTTACAAAATTCACGACACAAAAAGAATAACCGTCGACTGCTTCCCGGGAGGAATTCAGAAATATATACCAAACTTGGATCTCTGGAATTTATATTATCGAGACCAATGTCGGTGGAACAGAGCTTATTGTCTCGAGATTTGTTAAACTTGCGTACAGCCGAAAGAAAGTTCGATTTCTGTGAAACAGTGACAAACTCCACTACAATGGGTTTGCTTTTGCCCGGCTTGGCTGGGAGTCTGTAACAGTCTCGGATGTCGCGGGAGTCTACGGGTATACCCAACGCGTTGCCTATATTCTGAACTAGGGAGCACAGGGACTGCAGAGATTCACCCTCCAATTCCGCTATATTGCGGATTTCGACGGACGACGAACGGACGGAGAACTTCAGATCCTGTTCCTTTTGGTCTATACGGCCTAAATGTTCCAGGTGTTTTTTCTGGTTGTTTTCCAGTTTTTCAACCCTATTTGTAATCTCTTCGTACCCAGCAGAAATTCTTTCCAGTGCCTTCTCAATGTCTTGATTACTTTTCTGAATCTGTTGATTTTGTTTTTTTATATCTGATACATCAAGAGATAGCTTGCTGAATAATAGGTTATTGTTTTGCTGATTTGTCTGCAACACCTCGAACATAGACTTTATCTCAAGTTTGAAGTCTTCGTCGTGAGTTGAGGGTGGTGACGATTGAAAACGGAGACGCTTATGACGTGTAGTCACACCGGAGTTGTCCTGTTTGGTGGAGGAATAGCTAGCTATGTCTGGATCTGATTGAGACATCGAGGGAGTGGATGGTGAAATTCTTTCCATATGTAAACAATACGAGTAAAGATTTTTTCGTATTTAATACAATGTAGCACTGTTGTGTAGCAAACAGATAACCGGTCCAGGACGATGGCGGGCGGCGCGGCGGGCAGCGGGAGGCGGGCAGCGCTTGCGCATCGAGTGCTCGATCGATATGTTCGTATGTTGAGGCAGGTCAGGGATAAATCACACTTATTTCACTCGAATTTTTCGTCACTGCATCGAAATGCGCGGAAAAAATAAAAATCCAATAATAGATCCCTATAGTCCAGGTCACTAGGTACACTGTAGTAGCAAACACAAGTAGATTTTGTGCAATAAACTATTGAAAAAACATGTATAACCGGGGGACGCAAAATAAACGCAGCTTACTCGATGACGCGTCGGAGCGAATAAATTAAAGGTGGTGTTATCCACTCATGTTACGTGCTCCTCGAAGTTTAGGTAAATATGTACTGGAATATCCGATCTCTGCTTATAAGGGTTCCGTTTTTGCCTTTTGAGGTACGGAACCCTAAAAATAAATATATTGTCCACCCGAGCGAAGCCGGGAGCGGGCCGCTAGTATAATATAAATATATACGGACAAATCACACAGATTGTGAGTTAGCCCCAAAGTAAGTTCGAGACTTGTGTTATAGGATACTAACTCAACGATACTATATTTTATAACAAATACATATATAGATAAACATCCAAGACCCGGGTCAATCTGAAAAAGATCATTTTCCATCATGACCCGACCGGGGATCGAACCCGGGACCTCCGGTGTAGCAGTCCGGCGTGATGACCGTTGGGCCACGGAGGTCGTCGGTAGAACACTTACTCAATGTTTATTTGAAGTTTTTCACGCCTGTTCTTCAGTCAACCAATACAAAATCCACTCAAATCAACAATTTCAATTACGTAGGTAGTCCAATTCAACGCCAAGTCAGATATAGTAGGTAGGTAGTATCGAAATCTAAAGGAATGAGCCGAGCGAATAACGAAAGTGACGTAAGTATTGTGCAGGTGTGCGTGAGCTTCTTCCCTCCGCACCGCGCCGCCCCGTCCGCCCGGGGAACAATATTGAGTGAAATGCACGACAATTCATATCAAATCGTGCGCGTGAAAAATTGCGAAACGTCCTTTGGAAAATGGGGTTTTCTGAAAAAACTACTGCTCAAATCAATCACAAATAAAGTTTATTGGAATCTTCGATAACTGAACTTTGTCGGTGCGGTTTTTGTTTTCGATATTTTACACTTCTTTTATTACTTATTTACGCCCAAAGTTGTATGAAAATTAGCACGAAAAACTAAAGTTTGATGGCTCACAACTTTAGAGTGGCTTTTTATTTTACTATTCTGGTTCCGTACAGACAAAATTAATAATGACACAAAACGATATCATGTTTAACTTTGGATGTACAATGTCAAACAATGGAGTAAAACCCCCCCGAAATTTGTATGGGAAAATTATCGACTAGCGCGACCTTAAGTCTTTACACTACAATTTGCTAGAAAATTGAAGTGTATTAAAAAGAACACGACTTAGGTTATGTCAGAAATAAAATTAGCTGACCCTGAATTCAACAATGCAGTATAATATGTATAGTATATAATAATAATAAACGTTTAGTTCCTCACCATAACCAGTTATCACAATTTTAACTTATAACTATATGTAACATATCCATATTGTAGGTGCAACATATCCACACAGTAGGTGGAACAGATACGTATAGTAGAGGCAACAAAACAAAATGTAACTATTACAAAAAGCATAATAAATGCTACAAGAAAATTAAGTAGAGACCACTTAAAGATTTGTAGATATAACTATTTAGTTTGTTTTCTCTACATTTTTATAGCATACTTTCTATCGGAGATAACATAATATTTTGTTTAAAATACTACACAGTTTTGTGGTTCGTACTATAAAAATTAACTTATTTGCCCCATGTTGTCACAAATAGCACTAGAAAATATTGTAATGTCAACAAATTTCTCGTTGTGGCTACCAGTTTTTTTTTTCCGTGTATTTAGGTTGCTTCTTTTTTTTCAATTCAGTTATGGTTATCAACGAGTAAGTCTAGTTACTAAGATATATTGTGCATGAAAAATGGTCATGGCATCTCACAATTTGAGTGCCTATAATCTACCTAAAGCTGTCCTGGAAAATAATCATAGCACAAACAATAAGGTATACCTAAAGTTTAAAGTTTTTGCCTAGGATTATGTAAAATTTGAAAACAACTATAACCTTTTATATATGTCTGTGGAAGTAAATTCATAATTAACTCGTATTTATATTGACATTGATGAAATACGGGCAAAGGCAAAGATTTCATCTACTTGTAGTATAAACAGTACTTACTTTAATGAGGGTTATCATATTTAAGCTATGTAAATTAAATATTAAATACTGGTCGCGATATACAACTTCAGTTTCTTTTTAAATGTATTGACACTCTTACAAGTTCTAGCACATTTGGCAACTTGTTGTACAGCTGTGCTCGGATAGTCTTTTTCCCGTAGTTAGTCCTTGGTATAGGTAGGTTAAGTTTATTTTTAATTCGAAAATTATGTTTATTATTACTTATATTAAACTGTAAATTAGATTTTGTGGTATAAGAAGTAAAATTTTTAATCAAAATGCATGTATTGTATCGGTATAATAGTGTCAGATTAAATAGTTTAGTTTTTTCATATATTTGTTTTGTTGGTGTACGATGGCTATAATGAAACAGCGCTTTAATAAAATTTTATTTTGACATCTTTAATGCGTTTAAGTTAGATGGCGCAGCAGAACCCCATATCTCAATCAAGTATTCGAGATGCGACTTAAATAAGGGCTGATTTCATCGATCTTATCGAAATCCGAGTTTATGAAAACCAAGTTTTACCCTTAACGAGAATAAAGGTTTTCTTTAATCTCGATTACATAACAATTGATTTCTCCAGCTTATTTTGATCGCATTTACGAAACGCAGATTACGGAAACGTAAGTATGAAGCATAGACAAAAAAAATTGTGAAGCGTTTTGTTTTATATTTTTTTAATAATAATTTATTTATTTCCATCATTTCCATGCTACAATTTAATAGAAATTACAACAAAAATTAAATTTAATATTTATTTACACATAAACAATATATTTTGTGACATTTACAATACCGGCAACGCTTTTAGATCATTTTTTTTTCAGTAACGAAACGCATCTGCCCAAACTGTCACGAAGACGGCTGACGCATTATTATAACCTCAACTCTCAACTCTGTGTCGATTGTTGTTTTCTATTGTTTAAACTCGTTAAAACGAACTAAACGGAAGAAATCGGGCGGTTAGGTTTGAAACCGAGATTAGCTTTAACTGCGTTTAGTTGATGTTGGTGAAATGCAAACTGGCGCTCTAAACTCGTTTTTTCGGCTAAACGGAGATTAGCTTTAACTAAACGCGATTAGTTTCATCGATGAAATTGGCCCTAAGCAGTTATATATGACTGGCTTAACTTTTTTTGGTATACAATGCGCCATCTTTCTAATTGCACCCAGAAATGATGTTAATTGGTATGGTCATATCAATAGTACAATACTGTCATTTGACACATAAACATTGACAGCGTTGGACCATCTGACAGATGTCTGTTACTCGTAGGTGCTGACACCTGGTAGAATATTTGAACTCGATAGCCCATTGAATCCGAAATCATTCATCAATTCACATCACAGATCACCACAGAAGATTTTAGTGGCAAAAATTGAGTGCGCCATTTTATTTTCGTCGTTAACCGACATTATCTACGAAAGCGGGAAAATCCGCCAGCCGTCCTCATCCATCATTCAGAGCCTGCTTTCCTGCGACTCTGGCATTTATTATATCACTAACGTCTTCATTTTTTACCTTATCTTTACATCAATATTTCCGAAATGGTAAATATGCTTTTGAACTGCCTGCTAGTTTATGCTAAGAAAGTGTTATGTTTTTCCTTAGTAACAGACTCTTTTGTCGAATAAGTTGTCGAGTCAATAGTCAATTACAAAATCTTCCCCTGATGCCAAGTTGCAACAAATTTTTCTAATAGTGACTGGAATCTATGATTTTCTGAGACAATTATCTTTACGTGTCTACAACAATATAGAAAAGTACCTAGGCTTCTTATGAGATGAAGAAATAAGGACCTCATTGTACAATATCTGAATTTATAAACAGCATACGAACTTCAAGATAATAGCGACATAGTTCTACAAAAGTCAATTTGCTGTTAAAATAATATTGTAGGTGTCTCAGACAGAACCGTTTCATATTCACTGGCGAAGTTTGAATACGGGAACGTGGTAAGATATGTACTTTTATCAACTCTCGGTCGGAAGTAGTTTCTGCGTTCGACTATGTCACAAATTTGCCAGATTACAGAAAGTTACCTAGGTACTCCTTTCTCAGTGGCTCATGCAAGGCTTATGCAAGTAAAGAGGGTTATCAAATCAAAAATTAAATTAAATCAAAAATACTTTATCCTAACTAGGTATTAGGCCAAAATCGGCGAGGGATTGACCAAATAACGGCGTACATGCCTGTGGTGCCAAAACCCGCCAAAAGGCTTTTTCTCGTTAAAAACTAATTACAGAATTGTATTGTATTATAAATCTCAATGCTACAAACTACTAACATTTTGTTTAGCCCGGGAAGTAGTGTCATCCAATGTATGGAACCTGCAAATTTTGGTATCGGAAGAATTCACTTGGCACAGGTGTTATATACATGAAGTTAAGCTAATTTAGCCCGGTAGCCATCCACCCCCCCCTGGTGGGTAGGTAGGGGGGGCATTCAAAAGTACACGCCGCCGCGCTTTAGTTAAAAAATCATATCAGCTTCTATTTACCTACCACCTCGAGTTTGGTGTCATTTTCTAGTAAATCAGGCATGAGGAATTCATTTTTGAGACATTTAGTATATAGTTCAATAGAAAAAAGGAAAATATTGACGAAAATATCAAAATCGGTTTGTTATTTTTTTATTCAACTGTCAATATTTTTGAAAATCCTGAATTTTGTGCAAATAAAAAAATACTACATTAAAGGATATTTATCTAGCTTTAAAAAAATATATACTTTAATATATAAAGTTATCATAGATGTTTCTGAAAAAAATCGGACATGGTACGCGGCGGTGCCTAGGAACTTTTACAGTAGTCTAGTTTCTCATAATTTTGTTGATATATTAATTTGGTTTTACATGCAAAATATACAGAATATGTACTTTACTTAGTTATTGACTGTCTCTTATGGTCTGATGAATAAATAATAGTATTTTTAGGGTTCCGAAGTAAACATGGAACCCTTATAGTTTCGTCATGTCTGTCCGTTTGGCTGTCCGTCCGTCTGTCTGAGACTTAGCTCAGAGACTATTAATGCTATCAAGTTGTAATTTGGTATAGATATACATATTAATTACGCGGATAGAAATGTAGAATAAAATCATGAAAAAAAAATTTTTTAGGACGGTTCCCCTACGGCTAAAGAGGGGATGATTTTTTTTTATCTTGATTATACCATCGTGTGGGGTATCATTTGATAGGTTTTTCAAAAATATTATGAGTGTGTGAACATCATATTTTGATTTAGGGATCCGTTTGTGATATATTTGTCTTTAAAGTGCAAAATTTTGTTAAGAGTCAAGTGTCCCCCCTTTCGAATAGGAAAATACTTGTCGGTGGATACGGGAAAAAGTCATGATACGTAGTAAAGATAATGAATTTAAAAGGAAAACTATCACTATTATGTAGGCTTTACACTTTAACTAATAATAAACGATAAACTTACAAAATCGATTTTAGTATGAAAAATATTTGTAGGAACATGTTTCATTGAATTTGATGGTATGGTATATATACATTGTATTATAGTCATTAGTTCAATAAAACTGGGAGTAGGCAGGCAGGCACCTTCGGAACTCTACAATGGTGGTCCGATACGGACTTGACCAATTATTTTATTATATTACCGACATTTTCCACCACAGTGGCATAATTTGGTTCATTTTAATTGAATTTTGACAGCTGCACCTAACACCGCATCGTGGCTTGTACCGAATCAGTTCACGACAAGCGGTAGCAGCAACTGGTGCAATAGTCCACTTTGGTTTCCATTTATTTAATTCCATTTCCTATCCCAAATCCGCAAGTGCGCTGTTCTCTAAAAAAGACTGACAGCTAAAGAATGTTCCGCCGATGGAAGCCAGTTCTCGGCTGCATCTCCTAAGAGCTGTTTACCAAGGTGTGCATGTAGAGTGTGCTGTGTATTGTGGACTCCTACTTGTCAGAAAGGCACGTCGAGTACCCAGGGAAAGATGGATGGCGATGCTGGGAAATGTCATGTGGCGTTCCGCATCACATGCCCTATGTTTTTATCGTCCTAGACATGCACCGCCAGAAAATGCGAGCATAGTGGTAGGTGGGGTCAATATCGCTATTGGTGGAACTATGAAGTACCTCGCCTGAATGAACCCTAGAACTATGAAGCCTAATCCTGGATGCCAAATGGAAGTTCTCCGATCATTTCAAGAATATGGCTCCGAAACTCTTGAAATCGGCATCTGCGTCGTCCAGGATACTGCCTAATAGGACCCAATACACCCGCGCGACGCCTCTATACGGTGTCGTACGGTCGATGGCATTATATGGAGTCCCGATATGCGCAGATGATTTAAAAAAGGAGAGCATAATGTTGTTGCGTAGACCCCAAAGGGCTATCTGTACAATACGAGGATATCGCACAGTTTCTGCAGATGCTGCTTGTATTCTTGTTGGGTCCTTGCCACGGGATCTAGAGGCAAAAATTCTTTCTGGGGCTTTTTATGGCGTGAAGAAAATCGCGCCCTAGGTCACAATAAAGCATAGATATTCAGCGAGACTATGATGCCAAAGAAAGAAGAGGCAGAGCAACAACGAGAAGCTCTGTCGGCCGGGCCGGAGAAGAAGGGCCTATGGCCATCTTATGCCCCCTTGATAATGGCTGGCGATGGACCTGGTAATCGGTCCATCGTCCGCGTTTTTAAGAGGCTATTATTTAAGGCAGACGGAGTAATTATACTCGATGCAGGGTGACATTTGAAGGTCACTGCCGTGGCTGGAGAGTGTGGAAGATTGGTGGTAACTCCACCGTTCCCACCTCTTCAGTATTGGTATGTAGAGGCACCGGGGTGTTTTTATTGGGTCCAAGTCTCACATGCCGCTTCACTGCTCGACTGTCGAGAAGTGAAGTGGTATACGAAGGTATTTTCACATAGCATTTTCATCACATTGACAAAATTTTGCACTTTAAAGTCAAATATTTCACAAACGGATCCCTAAATCAAAATATGATGTTCACACACTCATAATATTTTTGAAAAACCTATCAAATGATACCCCACACGATGGTATAATCAAGATAAAAAAAAATCATCCCCTCTTTAGCCGTAGGGGAACCGCCCTAAAAAAATTTTTTTTTCATGATTTTATTCTACATTTCTATCCGCGTAATTAATATGTATATCTATACCAAATTACAACTTGATAGCATTAATAGTCTCTGAGCTAAGTCTCAGACAGACGGACGGACAGCCAAACGGACAGACATGACGAAACTATAAGGGTTCCATGTTTACTTCGGAACCCTAAAAATACTATTATTTATTCATCAGACCATAAGAGACAGTCAATAACTAAGAAAAGTACATATTCTGTATATTTTGCATATAAAACCAAATTAATATGTCAACAAAAGGATGAGAAACTAGACTACTGTAAAAGTTCCTAGGCACCGCCACGTACCATGTCCGATTTTTTTCAGAAACATCTATGATAACTTTATATATTAAAGTATATATTTTTTAAAAGCTAGATAAATATCATTTAATGTAGTATTTTTTTATTTGCACAAAATTCAGGATTTTCAAAAATATTGACAGTTGAATAAAAAAAATAACATACCGATTTTGATATTTTCGTCAATATTTTCCTTTTTTTCTATTAAACTATATACTAAATGTCTCAAAAATGAATTCCTCATGCCTGATTTACTAGAAAATGACACCAAACTCGAGGTGGTAGGTAAATAGAAGCTGATATGATTTTTTAACTAAAGCGCGGCGGCGTGTACTTTTGAATGCCCCCCCTACCTACCCACCAGGGGGGGGTGGATGGCTACCGGGCTAAATTAGCTTAACTTCATGTATATAACACCTGTGCCAAGTGAATTCTTCCGATACCAAAATTTGCACGTCATGACACTACTTCCCGGGCTAGTTATCGTTTTTCCACTCACTAGTTAGCTACTTACTAGCGAATGACAAAAAATGACAGCGTTGTACCATTTGACATAACTCATTCGCCCGTAGCGCCAACTATACTGAGCGGAAAAATAAAAACTTCCTATACTATACGGTGAAGTTTTTACGCGAGTCTATGAGGGATTTTCCGAGTAACAAATTAAAAAAAAATGTTCCAGATGACATCATAGATGGCGATGGCGAAAAGGCAAGAGAACAAGTTCCATACAAAAAGCAAAAGATTCACGGAATTGCCATTTTTTTTAAATAAAACTTAGTAAAAAAAACAACTAAAAAGTATCAATATTGTGATTTGTGCAACTGTCAAACTATTATGTGATTTTTTTTCTGCCTCTGGTTGACAAGAAAAAGCGCCCCATATAGGTTCAGCCATTATTACGACTCGGCTTTCATATAAAACGCTGTCTGTTATGACTTTTTATACTGATTTTTTTTTCTTAATTTAGCTGTCAGAAAATCGCTCATTGGACGAATCAGTCGGGGCTAAAACTGACACATCTGTAAGCCTCCTTAATTTGTAGCTATACTTTATTTTGTTGGCAAATCGTGAAAGCGATCATGTGGCAAAACAGTCTTATAGATTTGGCCTGGGGGAACTTTGGCTTGGAGTTGGTTCCGCAGGCGTCGGAGCGGTGTTTGAGAGCAAAACGATGTTCGAATGTTGTCGAAATGCAGATAAGTGATGCTGGAGCTGAAGCTTTTGGGGGTATATTTAGCACAAATATTACGTGCTAACTACGGAAATTACGAAATTTTGGGTTAGTAAATGCTATATGGTATATAGGTTATAAGGTTCTACTATGTCGTATTGTCATACAGGTTATAAGGTTCTACTATGTCATCAAAATTTGTATTTTAGTTTTATTCAAGTATAAAAAGATGCTATTTCTAAGCATTTATTTAATTATCTCGGTGGGTGCACTACCATGGTTAGTTTGCAATTAATTGAGCGATATGATTTCTTTTTTCATAAATTTTAATAAGTTCATCATCATTTCACTTTAACTCAATATTAATTAAGTACACGAAATTTAACTGAAACTTCCTCTTCGCATCTTTTAAAATGTAGGATCTCAGGAAAATTCATTTTAATAAAATTTTCTCTTGACCTTATTTTAAATTAGGAAGTCTCCTTACCAAAGCATTTTGAAACATGTCTCAAACAAAATAATTTTCCAAGAAAGCTTATAAACTCGCTTCATTTAAAATTTTATCTGAGAGTTTTAATTTTCTTCGTTTATTTTGTTCAATGGATATCGTAGTTTTAACGAGAGCCTTAGCGTCTTTGATTTAATTTTTCTTTCGGCGCTGTTTCTTAAGAACTGCTTTAAGATAGATTGTAAGTTTACTCTATTAAAGTAATTTACCTTGTCACAGAAATTACTGAAAATGCTGATATTGAGATTCTATTTTTTGATCTTCAGCACGTCGAAGATTATAATGATGATGAGATAGTCTGTGAAAAAGTTTGGAGGTGAATGTTTGTTACTCCTGCACGCAATATTCACTAGGCGAATAATATCTGCATGCATTTTTTACACGACTGACCAAAAAAAAGGAGTGTTATGTTTTCAGGGTTCATGTATGTATGTATGTATGTAAGTTTCTTTATTCCACAATAAGTCCTGAACGGCTTAACCGATTTTGATGTGACAGGTATTTTTAGATTCCTTGCATTCCTCCGAGTGACATAGGCTATATGACGTCATCATAAAAACAAAATGGCGGATTATATATGCGATAAATAGCAGACCAAAAAAATAAAATTTGATCAATCTTTTCGAGTGGGTTATCAAATTGAAGGGCTTTAAAAGGCGATTTCAAAAATGTATATAACTTATATGTTTGTATGTACTTTTTGTGTAAAAACTTGTCAGTCGTGTTTTTTATTTTTAATAATTAGCTTGTTTACATTTGAAAATACTTTTTCGTCAAAATTCATATGGGAGCAGAGCCCAAGGGTGCAGCTAGTAAGTCTTATCAAAATTAATGCGTGTCAACAAAATGTTTAAAACTTTGAATTAAAGTAATTGTTGTGATGTACAATTGTTGTATAGGTATCTATTGTTATCTTTACGTGAACACAAACTGGGTTAGCGGGCTGTATACGAACAAACGAACATAGATTCAATATATTTGCGATTCCTTGAATTCCCAGGATCGCAACCTCAAACATTGTTGATACAGTTACGAGCTTGCTTTGAGACAAGTTTCGGACGCAGGTTAACCTTTATCAAACTGAGTGCCAGTCGGAAATGTATTACGACTATAAAGGGAAGGTATTACGGAAAGTATAGTGATGCTTGACAGATATTGAAATATCCGAACAAAGGTAAAGGTCAACCAAATATAGTTGTTATTGGGACGACTTTATGATCAATCTCAAGGATGTCATGTAGCTAGCTCACATTATGATCCTAAACTGTCTCAATAAGTACTATGTTTATTTAATTGAGGATTTACGCGTACCTACCAATATTACTATAGATTTTTTCATAGATCCAACCATTTTCATAAAACGCATCTAACATTGCTAATCCCTTCCAAAAACACAAGTATAAAGTCACCATTATATAAATCTATATCAAGTTAAGGAAATTTAAGTCTAGCGGTGAAAGTTATGCCACAAATCTTAGAAAGATACCGAATTATAATAAAAGCGCCCTCTCCGCAATATGTGAGTCGGCACTTAACTGCGTCAGCGTAAAGATAATAGGAAAAAGTTAAATTATGTCGATGCCCGTCTGAGTCTCCGACGAGCGTAACCGCCAGTGTCAATGATGAAAATATTCTCATAAGAACAGATACGTAACACAAATAATGGGACAAGGCACGAAAGAAGAAGAAGAACGGAGTTGATAAATATGTTCATAACAAAGGAGTTCCCATAAAAAACTTGCTAGCTAAAAAAATAAATACATACATAGTAGTAAATAATACATAATAAATACATAGTATACAGTAATAAATACATAGTAGTATATTATAACAAACATTTTCAATAGAGTCAAAAATAATTCGTACATTAGATAAAAACATTCTAAATATATGGAAAACCATGATATGGCATTATGAACACACTTAAATCGTTCAAAATTATAGGCGTTACTGCGAAAATATTTTAGAATCCTGTCCAATAATATTTGGTCTCAGATAGACGATAGGCAAACACCTAGTCAAAGTTAAAATTCTATGAGACCTACGTCTAGCTGTGGTCTAGTCTAGCTATGGCCAAGAACCATCTAATGTTAATAAAATTCAAAATAGCGTTGATTTTCTTTTTAACTGCACATAGCCTATCTCCTAATAATTTTTCATCTAAGACTGACAGTCATAAAACTTGAATTTATTATAGCAGTTATTTCCATCTTTTTCCTAATTTTCCTTGGATTCCTCTTGCAGTGTCCAGGTGATATGAACTGAACTTTTAAATGGGATACGGTGGGTTATCTCTGTATCCAGACGTTCTGAAAAGATTCGCCCGTTTTATTAGACTGTTTCGTTTTGATTCGATCGAGGGGTACAAGTTTAATTCTTTTAGATTTTATCTCAAAAGTTTTCTTTGATTACCTCAAAGGGAGAGTCTTTCGAGTGTTATTTGTTTGTAGTATTTTACGATTTTACAGATTTTTAAGAATGAACTTTATGTCAATCAAACGCTAGAAAAGCTCTTAGTTAAATGTTCTTAACCAGTTGCAGTTTACAGCCCACACAAAAAATGATTTTCTTTGTATACGTGGGTGGCAGTGAACTTTTTCATTTTTAAAGAACTATTTATTTGTGTAAAAATTGTAGATAATGATTTATACTTTTTACACAAATATTTTTCTGTTTACGTAAAATTTGCAAAGTTTTACAACCATCATCTTTAAACAACATAATATAGTAACTACCTTGTTTGTTAAATTTAGATTGTGGAGAAAATAAAGATATTTTTTTTTTTTGAATCATTGAAATTGGTATTCTTTAAGTGATATATATTTTTTTGCCTAATCGTCCCACTGCTGGGCAAAGGTCTCCCCCATTTCCAAATCTGTCTGTCCCCTGCGAAACATTAAACATTTTGAAGAAATGGATGGAATGGAAGTAATAATATCAATGAATAAAAATACTATTGGATCGCGAAGTATTACCTAAATGCATAAAAAATGAATGCAATGGAATTAGCAATTGCTAGCTTCCTATACTGTTTAAAAACTTTATGTTACTGGCAAGTAGTAAAGTTGACAAAAATATCAGTAAAACAGTGGAACCCGAAGCCGATTAAACAGCGGCAAATCCTGACATGTGTTCGTTAATTCCAGCAATCGCCATTGGTCGGGACGGGACTGTGGTCGGGACGTTGACTGAGGGCCGGCGAGGCGGGTCCACACTGTGTGACAAAATGTTGTTGGTGATTTAAGATAATTTGTGTTAATTTTAAATTGTATTGACCTATAAATTACATTAATGTATGTAAAAATACAAATAATCCTAATCCTAACTAATATTATAAATGTGAAAGTGAGTTTGTTTGTTTGTTGGTTTGTTTATTTGTTTGTTTGTTTGTTACCTCTTCACGCTTCATCTACTGAACCATTCTTCCTGAAATTTCGCATACACATAGTTAGAAGTACGGAGAAGGACATAGGGTACCTTTCATCCCGGGAAAAGACACGGTTCCCGTGGGAAATTCATGCGGGCGAAGACGCGGGCGAAAGCTAGTAGGATATATAAAAATACAAATAACTTACATCGATAGCGGAGGTACACTCAAGCTATCTTTGGTCAGGACTCCAGTAAGAAGAATGTCCTTCATGTATCCGTTATTGGGATATAATACAGGCCGTGTCCAAGAATATTGCCTTCGAGATCTAACTCTGATTCAACTACTGTAGCCATTCTTATTACATCGGCTGTTTTTTATTAACTTAATAGATACAATTCCTATAGATAGAACGACAACACACATATCTATGTATTTTCAAAAAGTTCCTGATTGTACAGTTGAGGGCAGATTAAACTGACTCCCTTACCATACAGAATGCTATCTCAGAGAGGGGTCAGGTTTATGTACTCTACTTCGGAACCAACATTGCTTTCAAAGTGTGTACCCAGCATTAGTTTATCGGACGCACGACCCTATTCCGCTTTATTAAGACAAATAGATACGCATTTTTAACGCAAAAACGTCCGATATGCCTTCGAATGGTCCGCGAATTGATGACTTTGAGTTTCCTTTCGGAATAGCGATTGGTTGACCGGAGGTCTGAT
The DNA here is from genome assembly GCA_018467065.1 of Ephestia elutella. Classification (NCBI taxonomy): domain Eukaryota; kingdom Metazoa; phylum Arthropoda; class Insecta; order Lepidoptera; family Pyralidae; genus Ephestia; species Ephestia elutella. The sequence goes on along the minus strand of CM031568.1, from coordinate 14,905,456 downwards.
GAGGCAATATTCGTCAAATATTCCATTTCTGCTGATGTGAAATTCTATTTTTTAGAATATTTTAAGAATGATACCAACTTAGTTTTCGTAAGCCGTTGTTATTTTGTCATTCATTTTAACAACATAGTCTAGACGCAAATAATCTGTTTGAAATGAAATGATGTTTGTGAAAAAATATTTTGCAGGTATTTTTATTGTAAATCCTGTAGCACATGAGTAGTTAAAATTAGTAATCTGTGCAGTCCTGTAGTGTTTATTTGTATTTAAATTAACGAACCGATACGACATTGGAACCTTCAAAAAACGAGTCTACGTCTTCTTGAAAGGCCGGCAACACTCTTGTAATACCCCTGGTGTTGCAGTAGTCCATGGGCAGTGGTGAACGCTTACCATCAGGTGATCCGCTTGCTCGTTTGCCGCCCTATGTTATTAAAAAAAAAAATGTATTTTTCAGATTCGTTGACATCAAACTTTTAGACTTAGGTCCTCTTGTATTGTTCACTCGTCTACTCAAGGCTTCTCTGTCTAATTCTAATTTTATAATTAATTTTATGTAAAGAGCAATATTTTTTTAATGAAGTTAAAAGTACACAAGTATGTTAATTTAACAAAACCTATGCCATCAGAATTATGTAACACACAACATTCTCACCCGACGACCCGCCCCGAAAAGTACCTATACTTAAAATTTCTGACCGAGAATTAAGCGTTGGTTGTGAACACTTCAACCGATGTTCACTAAGCCGTAGAGGTCCACATCTTCGACAGAGACGAAGCGAGGGTCGCGGGATTACTCTATCAGCCTTTCACGGGTTTAGCCACTTTATTAAGACAAATATAGGTTTTTCTTCGAGGGTTTTATTTAAATTAACGGCCCTGTAAACATGATTTTCAGCTTTCGTTGCTGTTTAATGGAATTCGAAAACGAAACATCACATTTGCTAGAATCAGCAACTCTTGTTAAATGTAAATGAAGTATTTGAATTTTTTATTTTTAAAAAGAAGAAAAACTAACTATTAAATTAACATCATAAATAGAAAATGTCCCGCAGGTCACTGCCCCATGGAAGCGTGCCCAGAAGGCTGGCAGCATTGCCACGTTGGATGGCAATGCGTATTCTTTGAGTAAATAAATCACCAGTCCTCCTGGTCACACGACACCTCGACCAGATTTTTGCTCAAAAAACTAAAAACTTTATGAGCTGAGGGACCCCACGGGCACAGATTAATAATTCCCCTTTTAACTACTCGTATGCCACGGGCCTAACGTAGTAGTACATTACTTACATAAGTTTAATTTGTTATAAGTATACCTACTTATAACGAGCATCCTAAGACTCTACAGTACGTCTGCCGATATCTAATAATATATGAAATTGAAAATTCAATCATTGTTTCAAATACTTATTGAAATTTTTTCATCTTTGATCTTTGAAAATTAAGCACTTATCAACTTGTAGGGCTCTCTTATTATTTTGAAGAAACGGATAACCCAATTGAGCACAATTTTTCTACATGAGCCAGCTGAGTGATTTTACATGAGATTTCTTAGGTAATTTTCCAACTTCATGTCAACATGCCTCTTCCAAAAATACTATTAGATAAACGTTTCAAGCATTTCTTTATTTAATCCAAATCATTAATCAACTAACAGGGAGCCGTAGCAAAAATAAAATATGGCGAGTCGTAACTCGCGAACGGAGCTGTCATAGGATGATGTATTTGAGCGTTTTCATGGAAAACCAGTGAGCGCTTTGTCAACGTCCGCTGTTGGAGGTCATCGCTCATTGGCGGAGGGCACGGTTCGAAATTCGAAATGATGACTGGAGCTGCGTACGCGGCGTTAAATCTTATGAACTACATATAAAGAGACGTTTTTTTATATAGATACTTTAAGCGAGGTACATGAGCAGAGCGGTGTGAAAGAAAAATATAATTCCTGATCAACTTATTGAAAAAGCAGGACTCTGAAAAGACTTTGACCTTTTAAGACCTTGACATTTTCCGACTTTAACATTTCCACACTTTGACCTTGACATTCTCCGACTTTGACATTAAACGATGTACCTATCGAAAATAAATAGCCGATTTAACTTACGTTATAATTTGTAGATTAGTGAGAATAACTTACACTTCTAAATGCATGGCGAGCAAAAGATAGAACATAGGTATTACAAAAAGCGAGCTATTAAATCCAAATTATTTGTTTTTAATTATAATGTTAGATTACACGAGAAACGAAATCTTGTCTCAAATGAACTCCCGTTTAAATTGAGTTTTATTATAATTAAAACAGCTGTTTGATTTCGTACACGAAAATTATTTTCATAGGAGTGGAAATTAACGTCAGCGGCGTCAGTTGGCAGGCGACACCTGGCGTTCACAACTTTCCTTTTCAATTAGTCCGCTTTGTATAAAAGCTGAATATCAGTATCACATTGTAGCAATTTTGATTTTGACCTGAATGAAGACAACACAGCTTCAGTTGGTAAAAGCTAACTATCGTAATCCAATCATGTTGACGTAAATGATCAAGTTGTTTTAAGGCTAAACGTCACAGTGGACGTCTTTTGGCTGAGAGAGAGAGAGAGTGGACACGATAGAATTTGATAAAATCTCAAACTCGATAATAAACTTGGTAATTAATGAATTTAAACAAAAAAGTACATAGTGTAATTCTGAATGTCGAATGAGAAGAGGCTAATAATTCTGAATGTTATAAAATTTGTAGGTAGTGACATTATTGAATTTGTTGAACTTGTTGCTTTTTCAAATAGTCAGGCGTTGTCCTGAACAGTATTATGAAATAGTGCTGTCTTTACATGACATTCAATAAGTCGTAAAATATGTCTTTAGGACCGACGCCAATGTTTGTACTGAACACCACACCAGAAAAGAATAAAATACCTACTTTATTTTGTAAATATGAAGACAAGTAAATAATGAACCGTGCATGGCAACGAGATGAATGTTTGCGGACTACCCGCGAAAGTAATTAAGAGTTTAACAAGAGTTACGAAATAAGACAATTTTGTCAAAAACTCCGCAACTCCACCGCCGCAAGTTGCTTGTAATTTTGTTACGTCAAAATTACGAAATTATTAATTTTAATTACGCAACGCCGGGTATATAACGCTGCATATTAATTGTATTACTCCCGGAGTGATATTAATGTACTTTTAAGCTTGTTAATTCGACCGTTTTGGTAAAAGTAAAATAAACTTCATACCTACCTTTATTTTTATTGAATCTATATAAAAATAACTTGAAAATGCACTAATGTAAATTGGCAGTAACAATTCTTTCGCTTTTAAGCTTATTTTTTACTAGCTTTTGCCCGCGGCTTCGCCCGCGTGAATTTCCCACGGGAACAGTGCTTTTTCCCGGGATAAAAAGTAGCCTATGTGCTATTCCAGGTCATTATCTAGCTCTGTACCAAATTTCATCGAAATCCGTCCAGTAGATTTTGCGTGATTGATAACAAACATCCTCACAAACTCACAAACTCACATCCAAACTTTCGCATTTATAATATTAGTATGGATTAGTATGGATTCTGCAATTTATTTTCTCTCTTCAATTTTCTTGAGTAAAATAATTTCTAGCAATCTATTGTATCCTTACTAATATTATAAATGCGAAAGTGAGTTTGTTTGTTTATTTGTTACCACTTCACACTTTATCTACTGAAGCAATCTCCCTGAAATTTTGCTTACCTAATATAGTTAGAAGTACTGGAAAGAACATAGGGTATCATTAATCCCGGAAAAAAGCTGTTCCCGAGGGAAATTCACGCGGGCGAAGCCGCGGGCAAAAGCTAGTCGCTTATAATAAACTATTATATTATTATTAATTTATTTTTATTTAAAACTTTATTGCACAAAATTTAAGAAAAATTATATACAAATGTAAAAATTATTAAACTAGGTACTTATTTCAATAAAAAAATCTACTCGCAACAAGGACATACTCTAAGCTCATTTTCTCTTAAAAATAATTTTAAGTAGGCACCTACCTACCTGTCATTATACAACTATCCTGTGATTGCAATTAAAAATTATTTTTCTATAAATAATAAAATATTTTTATCATAAAATAATTTTATACAAATGTTCTACGTGCAAATGAAACCCATTATTAAGATACATTACCCATAATCGTTGATGAGTTCTTGCGTCTGAAAACGATCTTAAGAATCCTGTAGGTAATATCGGCTATATTGCCGAATTAGTATGTAGTATCCATACTAATATTATAAATGCGAAAGTTTGGATGTGAGTTTGTGAGTTTGTGAATTTGTGAGTTTGTGAATTTGTGAATTTGTGAGTTTGTGAGGATGTTTGTTACTCAATCACGCAAAATCTACTGGACGGATTTCGATGAAATTTGGTACAGAGGTAGATAATGACCTGGAATAGCACATAGGCTACTTTTTATCCCGGGAAAAAGCACTATTCCCGTGGGAAATTCACGCGGGCGAAGCCGCGGGCAAAAGCTAGTATAGTATATAAGTAAGTAAGTGGGACCAAGGCAGTAACAGAGTGGTGGCCGAGACAGGGAAGACGACCAGTAGGAAAGCCATCAGCCCGCTGGTCAGATCAGATGACATTGTCTGCGTTACGGGAAAGCGATGGATGGGACTGGCACATGACCGTTGTAAGTGGCGTCAAAAAAGGGAGGCCTATGTCCAGCAGTGGACTAATATAGGCTGAAAATAAAATAGTATATACAGTTGATGTGGGTTCTTAAAGCAAAGATAGAAAGACTTAGCATAAACGAATGCAATCGCACTCTGAACCAATATGAATACCTTACAGCCTGAAACCACGAGTCATATTCAATGAGGCGTCACGATTTACACCGAAGTATTTCATATTGTGCAATCTCTTTGAGTCGCAGACAATGGACGTCGGAACGCATCACTCAACGTCACAGCTAGACGTGTTCCGTATTTTTGCATCCAGAATGCTTAGAGGGGAATAATTTCTATTGTCGGTAAACATAGCTTTGAGCGATGGCTTGCTGGATTTAGGAATCCGTAGTTGGACTAAGAAGGAAACCAATGTTAGAAATCATAGAAAAGTATAGCTGATGTAAATATTGCCTGAACTGTAGATATAGTACAGGTGTGTTCTAACATACATTATTCCAGTGTATATATTTACAGATTTTGCGTGTTTGCGTGATGCGCGTACAAACATAGACAGAAACAAAGACAGAAAAAAAAATTCTTAAAAAAATCATTTTGGTTTCTATTGGCCCTATAAAGACCCCTCCTAGTTTTTTTCTTTTAAAATCCATACTAATATTATAAATGCGAAAGTTTGGATGTGAGTTTGTGAGTTTGTGAATTTGTGAGTTTGTGAATTTGTGAGTTTGTGAGGATGTTTGTTACTCAATCACGCAAAATCTACTGGACGGATTTCGATGAAATTTGGTACAGAGGTAGATAATGACCTGGAATAGCACATAGGCTACTTTTTATCCCGGGAAAAAGCACTGTTCCCGTGGGAAATTCACGCGGGCGAAGCCGCGGGCAAAAGCTAGTATCTCATATTATGTAGATACAGACACAGACCAGTTACAATTTCATTGTATGTATTGATACCATAACAATTATACGGAACACCAGAACCTTCCTATAAACTCTCTACATGCTAACTCGACAGGTTCTTTTATTTTACTTTTATTTGTGTATTGTGGATTTTTATGATATTCCTGTTGAGGTTGGTTTTTAGGATTTAAACCTGGACGGTTTTACCAATTGTAGGTAAAGTATCCGATAGTTAATCACTTAATTTAAAATATCTGATACACACCTGTATTAAATAGGATTTTTGTGTATGTTGCAAATTTTTTCTATTACATATTATCTGATAGACACAAAACTTATGTAAGTAGATCTTTAGATTAATTCCCTGATTCATTTATCATTACCTTAACAATCTTAGAGCTTTTAGAGTGAAGGGGGAAATATTTAAAATATTCTAGCACGTCAAAAACGTATTTCCGGATTTCAGAAAATTCAATACCCCGGGCAAAACCGTGCGGGTTTCTAGTATACAATAAACTGGCTTAGCACCATACGGCGTCGCTTTGGCATAAAACTCGTACCGTCAACTGCACTGAAGTCCCTGCAAGGACTCTAAGTCATCGTAATAGCGTTGTATTTGCCATGAATTTGGTTAGGTTGATGTACCGTTGACTATACGACGTATTGGTTCAAGTGGAAATAATCCAGCGGAACAGTTTATTACGTCCTCAATATTGCGGTTCGCGAGGTTCGGCTCTTGCTTTTAGCTCTCAAAATTGATTTCTCAATAATTCAGATGTTGAATTTCAGTTTATTCAGCTAGCATCTATTAATATAAATTAATAGAGGCAGCTTTTGCAGACTGGAGATTAAATGGCGATATGTTGGTGCTTGAAAATAAATTGTAATTATCTATACCTGTAAGTATACGTACTTACTAAGATATAGTCATCTTAGGTAAAAAAACGATAGTATTTTATTATAATTGAAGAATTAAACCTTAATTCTCAAGATGAGACAATACTTTAAATCGATATTTAAACAAGCTAATTATTGAATAATAAAAAACACGACTGACAACTCACATATCCTATGTCACTCGGAGGAATGCAAGGAATCTAAAAATACCTCTCACATCAAAATCTGTTCAGCCGTTCAGGACTAAAGAAACTTACATACAAACATACTTATATGAACCCTGAAAACATAACACTCCCATTTGGTCAGTCCACGGTGGTTTCCCCATACGTCATAAATAAAAAAAACAATTATAAAAATACCCACATTGAGTGTTTGATTAAGTAACTACAATGTCCAAACAAGATAAAAATGCAAAAATAATTAGATTTTTATTTACCCTCATTTCAATATTTTCATCGAAAGTATCAGTTGTTCGACGCATGAATCCGTGCTATTTGAAAGCGACGCACTTTTTACTCGATATTAGATTTAATTACGCTGAAAGTTGTTACAGTTGTGATCTGATTTATAATGGAAAATTAAGGTCAAGGTATGTACTTTTTTCTCTGATATTTACATTATTAAAATATTATTATATTGTAGCGTAATTTGAGTGCTACGCGAACGCTTATAAATCAAGAGAAAAAAAATATTTTTGGCATTTCTCATTGAGTTTTACTATATTGCACTCGACTTGCCATCATGGAAACTTACATGATTATTTAGATTATGCTTTTCTATTTAGGAAATAACAAATTTTACCAGTCAATTCTCACAACTTTTTGAAATATATGGGTGCTACGCCAAGATTCACTTGTCGTAGCAAATTTCTACGAACCCGAGATTACGAAATATATGCATATTAACCATTTTTATTATTTTTTTTTGTTACTATTTTTATCCAAGCTGCTAGTGCGTATTCAGGCACATGATTATATTCTATATTTGGGATAATTATAACAATCAGGGGCTGGCCTATATATGGACTGTGTGAAGCGTGTTCAGAAAGAGGTAAGGCCAACTTACCAGTTGAAAATAAGGATATTTTAAACTTAGGCATACTTAATAGACGTGTTTTACTTTTATGTCAAAGGATAAAGTTAGTTTAGAAGAATATCTTAACCTATAATCCAAATTTCTAGAAAGTCGAAATCAAAATAGCTTAATGTTGCACTCTTGGATTCGATTTTTCGAGTTTTTTATTCATTTCTCTTACCGGCTCGATATAAAAATGAGGCAGATAAGGGGACAAGCTAATAAAGACTCTGTCGCTAATAAAAAAACGATAGTTCAGTCTCAATTCAGAAAAAAATTGGGTCTTATTGTTGATAAAACTAAACAAGGAGGAAGTAGCACTTCTAATGATGGAAACACAGGCAAATTTTTTGTGAAAATCCTACGATGACTTCTGAAATGACAGATAAAAATTTGATATCACGTTGTGCTGTAGTTTAATGTAAGTTTTTAGTTTACATTTATAACGTTATAGTTATGATATAAAAATATTACATGCTAGCGCCTCGCTCCGGCTTCGCTCGGTACATACTTAAATTTTAGCTAATGTTATTAAGGTATAAGGTAGCTTTCTATTGGTGAAAGAATTTTTGAAATCGGTTCAGTAGTTCCGAAGATTATCCCCTAAAACAAAGTCACAAACATACAATCACTTCCTCTTTATTATAAAAGTGTTATTAGTGTGATGACTAAATAAAAATGCAAAATGTATTTATTAGTAAGATGTATTACATTGTTTAATTTTGTTTTAAATAAAATTTTATGTTGTTACAATATTTTTATTTACCTACGTAGATTTGTTACAACTTGTCATTGAGAAAAGGTACTTAAACAATGATAATTTATATTGTGTTTCAATTTATTTTATGCATTCATTATCTTAAAATGAATATTAAATGTATTCTAAACAAAATACATTCGAGTTTAGTCTTTAAAACCCGTAGAATGTGTTTTAAGTATTTTTGACGCACCTTAGTATGGACGGGGAACCAGTGTGCAGTCGTGTAATAAACATTGGAAATAGGGAGGTAGTCATAAATATGTTTTGGATTTTAATTTACTTACTAACTACGTATAGATACTTTAATACCTACCTACAAACCTCTTCTATAGTTAATTAGTTCTGATAAATTCCATTTACCACCAAGCTCCAGGTACCAGTGACGTAATTTCCGTGTAATTATCAGGTAATTTCCGTCACTGCAGCCACTATGGCGTTGTCTATTATGTCTATTTGTCAGACGATTGTTCTTACGATATATTGACCTGTGACTGCTGACCGTCCATTGTGCGTCGCCCACAATGCAGCTTGCACATGTTAATTATGGGTGTGACGCTTCGGTGTCACCACCATTGCAGACATTGACTATAATAGCAATAGATAGTCATTCTCTGAAAAATTATGTTGACAAAAGCTTGTGATAAATTTATAACCTGTAATGTTTTGTAAGGTCATACGATATTATGTTATCCCATGGAAGTAATAAGTACTTTGTACAAAGTACTTATTACTTCCATGTGTTATCCATAAAATGACAAATAGAACCATAGACATAGAAAAAAAAATCACTAATTTTTTTGCTAGCTCTATGAATAGAACTCTATTGCCATACGGCTGACATTTTTGAAAAGAAAGATACATTTATTATTTAGATTGATAAATACAACTTTTAAGTAATTTTTATAAGCTTACAATTTTTTTTGGGGAATTTCTATGTTTGCTTTTATATTTATTTAAAATTGCAGTGAGGTTCCTTATTAGCGTCAATGAGCACTAAGAAAGGAACTTCGGAAATTCCACCCCGAGGCTAAACAAAAAATGGGGTGAAAAATTCACGCGGGCGAAGCCGAGGGCAAAAGCTAGTAATCAATATTTGCGAGTAAGCGAAATAACGTTTCAAACATAAAACTGTAACTAAAAAAACGTATTAACGTTTATTGTAATAGATAAAAAGGTTTTTGAGTTGAAAACTGAAAGTGCGAAAAGTTCATATAAAACAGTCAGAAACTGACTATAACAAAAACCTTTGTGTAAAACTGTCGCATGCTTTGTCTGTGTGTAATTTTAATGAGTTTCGCTAGGTCGGCTGGCGTCGCCTCGAGTGAGGATCGCTATATTAGGGCCTGTTGAGGAGCCGGAAATTCTCCTATGTCCTGGCACGTTTCTGAAGAAGGGATAAGGATGGGGAACATTTATCGATAAAACGAAACAAGCTAATCATAAAAAATAAAAAACACGACTGACAATTCACATAGCCTATGTCACTCGGAGGAATGCAAGGAATCTAAAAATACCTCTCTCATCAATATTTGGTCAGCCGTGAAGGACTTATGGTGGAATAAAGAAACTTACATACATAGATACCTACTACTTACATACATGAACCCTGAAAACATCCTCCTTTTTTGGTCAGTCGTGTGAAAAGAGAATGGCTTATATATTAGCTATGCCCTCTACTTCACCTGCTTGGAATTTCATTCAGCTTAGCATGATTAGCATGTGTGAGCAGTCAATAAAGTAATTAAGTATACAGGTCCGCAACTTATACTACTTAGGTTACGCAACAAAGGTTTATTTAATAAAAAATAATAATGCTATTGCGATGAAACTTAACAATACTCTTATCTACTCTGAATAAAACTCGTAGGTTTATGTTTACAGCTAACAATACAATATATTTCAATTAGATCTATAAGTTAATAGGTAGGTAATTAATATAATAATAATTTAATAAAATAAGATGTTGCTTGTGCCGTGTGCGATACCAACGTAAATGTTAGTCCAGCCAAGCTGCATGCGAAGTTGTCTGGTTTTAAAGGGTATAAGGAATTGTTTATTATTAAAGTTAACTAGATCACAGCCACAATGATATTAATCAATCTGCTATGGATATTAATATTACATCTTATATTGTTACTATTTTAACAATATATTTTATTATTTATATTTTTTATTAAATTCTGCCTTATATAAAATTCCGTAATGATACTACCGTGGTACCTAGAAAATATAAAATATATACATTTAAAAGACTATAATTTATTTATGTAACCTACTACCAATATTATTTTCACGTATCATTATCACTTTTAATTACAACAGTTAAAAAGAAAATTGAAATTATCCCTGTAAACCTTATTTTTTATCGACAACAGACTTTCGCATCCCTAAAGCGCTATTAATTTCGACAGCAGCCGTAAGGGCGTCGGTGTTATTAGCCAACCCTTAATGCGTAATAATTTACTGCAGTTTATATTAAAACAAAACAGAATTAAAACTTTCCTAACTAAGGGTTGGTTCAATCCGACCATACATACGGGGGGACATAATGTTCCCGTTATTAAAATTAAGCTCTGTAACTGAATTAGTCAAATGTTCAGTAATTTTCTGCTAGGTGAATTCTGAAATTGATAGAAATAAACTCTAATTTATTTTAAGCCTCGCGGATAAAATGATTCATTTTTCATTATAGTAATAAAAAACTAAGAATAAATTATCATAACAATAGATTTTTATTTTAAATTACAAAAAGTTTTAAAATAATCTCTGAGTACAAAACTGTCAGCTGTCTTCTTTATGCGTTTGGAAACAATGTCAGTTAAATAACATCATAAAATAAAGTGAATCATAAAAATGCAATCTGTTGTGAAAGAGATCAAAAACCACCGGAAAGTGTGAGTTGAGCTTGATTACTTTCTAAAATTTTCAGGCAAATTATGAAAATATTGTAAAAATTTAACATTTTGACTATGAATTCAAAAAACAAAATTTATTTCTCGTAGTTCAATTTTAAAGATACTCAGATTTTAAAGATGCTTTATAAAGTGACAAGAAATGTTAAACACGTCTCTATCATTTGGAAGCAGAATTCTAAACAAATGTTATTTTTGTTAAAATTAAAAAGAGCAAAAGAATTTTCTTTTCAGTTTTTAGATTCGTATCTAAATGTGGGCAATGAAGACTACAATCACGGCAAGGATCGCCGAGGGTTAAGGTTTATGTTATTTTTAATCTATGTAGTTAATTTAAAAAAATGTGTCTTTGGAGGTTATACTGGTTTAAATTTCTGGTGAATGTTGCCATATTTTGTTATGTATAACTTACTTTGGACTTTTTCAATATTAATTAGTAGAAATTTGTCTATATCATTTAAAATAATGCTCGCTAACAATGAACTATTATCGAATTTTCCCCTTATAATAACGTTAACTTGATTAAACAGAAAAAATAAGACATTGTTTCCGTACCTCTAGCTTTTATTGAAGTAAACGACAATGGACGTGACGAAAAGTGCCTATTTGCGTCTATTACGTGTAATGAAAACGACCATTAGTCCAGGGGACTGGACCTTTTTGATGGCGACTCGTTTCCCGCGTCAAAGTACACTGTTACCAACGTAATAAACAACTATGTTCTGTAACAAACTAAGTTCTGGGTTAGTTGGTTAAGTATAAAATGTATTTGGCTTATTATTTTTAAAGCACTTTGTGCGAAAAGAAGCCCATATTTATGTAGGGACAAGGTACTCAAAGTATTTTTTTTAACACATTACCTATATTTCCAAGTACCTACATATGTATGTACCTTTGTAGGCTTACTTACATTGTAAGTGTTCTACAGTGATGTTATTCATAGTTTCCACAAATTAATACAAGCACCTGAAAAGGTATATGTGAATAATATATACATCTTCCTTTTCAGGTGCTTATTATGTTGTACCTGCATATTAAATGAAAAACAAGACGGTCTCATGTGTGCATTAGTACTAAAAAATAAACCTTTTATTATTATATAAACTAACTTTTTATAACGTTAAAGTTTCACAGATCAGGAACAAACCTCAAAAGAGATAATAGATAAAACCAAAGCGGTATCTTTCGGTGCTTCTTCGTAATGAGTCTTCTCTGTAGTGCTTCGATTGACCGCCGCCAAAGAGCTATAAGCCAAATAGAGTTTAGTTAGAATATGAACCAACACTTCTTTGGTATCTATCTTTCGGTGCTTCTTCGTAATGAGTCTTCTCTTTAGTGCTTCGATTGACCGCCGCCAAAGAGCTAAAAAGCCGAATAGAGTTTAGTTAGATTATGAACAAACACTTATTTGGTATCTAAGTTGTTGTTGTATAATGTTCAGCTGGGCGACCGACCTTTGCTCGAATGATGACACTACCAAGAACAATTTACAAAAATCGTAAAAACTGTTAGATTTATTTCGGAGAAATCAATTACATAAAAATATATAAACAACAATTACTCGTCGTACTACTATATCATGTTTAAACACTACAGCTCTATAGGCACTTAAGGCAATTTCAGGATAATTTATAAAACACGAGATTTTACAGAAAATATATGGTTTGGTATGCCACAAATAGTATTATTATGGTTGTTCAATGTAGTCATTTTATTTTAGTGACAGTTAAGGATGATATAAACTGTACATTAAATAATAATGTTAATATTTTTCGAGGCACCAATTCACTATAAACAGTAATCAACTAGATAAGATTATAATTAGATACTACTTAATTATCATAATGTTAAAGTAACTGCAATGTTGATGCGAACTCCACTGGACATTAAGCTCCATTACCTCCACCTCTATCCAGCCCTCGGAGCCAATTCACTCTCTTTTATATTCTTTTAAGCTTCCCTATCTCGGCATTTTAAAGAAAGTCTCCTTTGGCGTCAGCTTGAATACAAAGTTGAATGTGAGCACGAAAACGTATACAGTAAAGACATAATGCGGTACAACATATATTAGTACCTATAGGTATATCAATCAGACGATGTGCTTACCCAGGCGAGGAACATGCTTATACAAATGCATGGATAGGATAGATATTACTCATTACTTTATCATCACATTCCTTACCTATTTTCATATAATATTTTTGATTTATATGTGTTATTTAAATGATTCTGTTTGTATGAATCTGTTACCAATATTTTTTTGTCACATTTGATGCAAACAAAGACATTTTGATCTAGAGTTGATATAACATTTTAAAATACCAAATTATTTCTCTGTCAAAGCCATTTATTGGATTGAAGACCATCGAAGTTTTCCAACTTCCACTCATTAATTAAGTGCAATGCAAAGCGGCTTGGGAACTGTTACAACTTCAAATATTACTCATAGTCTGCAACTATTCGGAAAATTTGACGTTCGTATTTAAAGCAAAGAAAGTTTAATAAGTATTCCTCCCGTAGTCGAAGAGCTCCAGTCGACAAACCTTAGGGAATGGAACATGTACGCCTATAAAAGAAATACCTCTCAATTCACACATCATTATCAGTATGTTCATATTAAAGAATTAGGGATGACGATAATAAAAACAATTTGTGAAACTCCTATTGTTCTTGTTGTTTGGTAAAAAAACGACTATTACTAGCGTACTTAAGTACAAATAGAGTACCACATACATATTTACAGGTACAACTTTTAATATTGAGAAATTCTTAATGCTGATACTGAATACTATTGAGTACACCTGAGAGTTATACCTACCTAAACACAAGGTGCAGGTGTAATAATTTAAACGCAAATTTTTGTCGACCGCCTCTTCGTATATCGTAGAATCACGCTAGTTTCAAGTTTCGATAAGGCCCCATCTGTGTTCGACCACTCGACTCTGTTCAGTCTTACGCTTCACCGACAGTTTTAATGACTTATCCGCTTTTTCGATACGAAAGAAAAGAAATTCGTTTTGTAAAACAAAAGCATTTGCAGAACTTCCGACTGTTAAATGTTTGATTATTTTTTTTGACGTTATTTAACGCTTCTAAAATTCATCGACATCTGTATCTTCATATCGTTTTCTCCCTCAATAATCATTGATAGGAAAGTCCTCGTGATCCCACTGGTGGAGATTAGTAGTGAGGCCACTAGTATGTAGGGGACTTTTTTCCGATTTTTTTTTATTTCATTATGATAAATAGTTTTAACATAATGATTGTAACCTGACAAGGTATGAGAATTGTTAAAAATATGTAATTTTATGATAGAATACATATAATTAAACAAATTTTGCGACTTTTCTGAACGAGTTTATTCTTCTGAGCTGATTTATTACAGCTCAAACTTTTGGGAAAGTCTATTTTCTACGCGTAACGTCATATGAATTTACGTTTAGTGAAGGGCGTTTTGGAATCGTCTAAATATCGCTTAAAATTGTGAATTATTTTTCGTTGTATCTTGGGAAATACTTTGGTTACTGATGTGATTTTTTTCACTAACTGATGATTCTATTATTGTGAGATATTTTAATGAATCATTTAAAAAAGTTGTCCCCTATTACATTTTTTTACATGTTACTCACGAATGAAATTAATAAAATAATATGAGTTACTAACTTACGTATGAATATCTAAACGACATCATGGAGCTTTACCCATACACTCGCCAAATCCAATCAAATTCAGCCATTTGCTTTTATTCACCCTTTCTGCACACGATGAATTAATAACAAGCGTCAACAAAAACAAGCATGAGTTCCCATTACGGTTTCACAAATACGGATTGTTATTTCATGAAATTGCATGAGAGTGGACATATGGGATTGGTGCCTGATAGCGGCGCTCCTAATGTTACGCTAAATATTATTTTTAAAAATGATATTAACTTCAAATACCTACTTTATCGGTTCTGCGACTAATCAACAAGCGGGTAGGATGTCTTTTTTGTGATAGATTAATATAGATTTTCAGTTAAATAACGCATGTAATCCTTTACCAACACTCATGCAGGCATGTTCTGTACACAGTTTTATCTTATATAAATATTGATCCCCTTGAAAATATTATTAGATATTTATTGGTATATTTTTTTACACTACTGACCAAAAAAGGAGTGTTATGTTTTCAGAGTTAATGTATGTATGCTTGTATATATGTAAATTTCTTTATTCTACCATAAGTCCTGAATGGCTTAACAGATTCTGATGTGAGAGGTAATTTTAGATTCCTTGCATTCCTCCGAGTGACATTGGCTATGTGAGTTCTCAGTCGTGTTTTTTTTTAATAATTAGCTTGTTTTTTTCATTAAATAAATGCATTATCAGTGCTCTGCATTAGATTTTCTAGGATGTACTAGTCTACGCTAGACGGACTGATGAGGCAGATTATAATTTGGCTGCAGTGAATTTCCTCTCAGGGTTATTGAAAAGTAAGCTGCTATTCACAGTAACAAGCACCGAGTTTTTAAATCTGGTATCATCAGTATCTTCGTTTTGATCATAATTGCATGACATTTTTACAATTTTTAAGAATATGGATGCTAATACAATATACAATAGAAAATAGCCTGAAAAATACCTCAGTAACATCAGATTTAACTTTTATAACCTTGTTAAAACTTCCTAAAATCTGCATCACTTGATACAATATATAATGCGTTTTACGTGTCAACAGTAATGCTTTTTAGATTAATTTTGTCAGTTGTGGTGGAAATAATCGGCTTAGAGGACGGGTTCGGATACGCCAATGTAGATGTAAATAGATTGCCATTTTCAACTGTATCTCTCGCAATAAAAATCGATGTTATTTGGTGTAATGCTGATATGTATTTTGAGGATTTTTGAATCAAATAAAGACAGATGTTAAAAATAATTAACATGTTTCGTTGAAAAACCTACATACATTTAATTATGTATCTAACAATATCTTGTAAAATTGTCCGAATTTTCAAGTGATTATTTCATATCATTCACATTTAAAAAAAAAATATATATTTCATTGAAGAAAGAGGTCAAGTACTGGCCGCACTCGAATGAAGAGAGTCCGTCAACGAAAAATCGAAGATACAAAACGAAAAACAAAATGCTTTGAATGTGAACGTGAAAATGGAAACGAAAAATTAGGGAAGTCAAAAATCAGAACATTATGATATAAAAAAAGGGAAAAACAAAATCAAAAAAGATTGGCTGATAAAATCAAAACACACCATAAATTTCCGTCATGAGACAGTAAAATAGAATTAAAAATGGTGGATTATAACGAGAGTAATTGGGTTCAAGAGATGGAGCTTAGACGTCGGGTATTTTAAAATATGTGAGAGCAATTTCACGGACGACGACGTCCGTGGCCATTGAGACTCCAGCAGGCCTGAAATGAAATATTACTGAAATCACTAATTCGGATTACGAAGCTAGAAGATTCTAGTTTTGTACCTCAAATAGTCGACATAAACCTAAGCGGCTAAAAGTAGATGGTTCACTTGATTATGCTAGGTCACCTCTTCAGTATTGGCATGTAGAGGTACCGGAGTATTTTTAGTGGGTCCAAGTCCCACATGCCGCTTCACTGCTCGACTATTAGGTAAGAAGTGAAGTGGTATGTGAAGGCATTTTCACTTCCTTAAAAAAAACGTATGTGACTAGATGAGTAGCTCTTAAGCTTATTTTACGTTATATATGTGAGTAAGTGCTATCTAAGGATACTTTGTATAGTCGAAACTAACGAATTGATGGGCTTTTTGAAAGAGTGACAACAAGCAGTTTTCTAATACATACTACATACAAAACTATTAGTTTAATCTCAACTTAAACGATTGATGAACTGACTATTGGAAAGCGCATTGATCTATAACTTCACTGCAGGCTTCATTGTGGCTCAGGCTCATGGTCTGTGATTATACGGCTCTCTCTAAATTGCTTACATTATAAAATGGTGGTGTTTAGGTAGGTACGTTAACACCACCATTTATAATGTACCATCCACTTTCAGTTTTATTTAAGGAAAGATCACATACAATTAAGAACACTTTTTCATAAAGAAAGGAAACATAAATATGCACAAGTCATTGTTGCGGAAAATGAAACAAGCTTGATCTAGTGTTTAAAGGTCGTTAACCCCTGCAGACTAGGGCTCCTCCCTCGAACTTTCCTCTATTATTAATGACAGCCCTTGCCACGCCCTTCCACCTTAGTGTAATGCAAATTGTTGCAATATTTTGTTTGTTAGGTAAACTGCAAGAGTACTGTGAACACGCGAAACAGTTTTATAGGCGTTATTACTCGAATTGAAGGCAATGAAGTGATTTGCATTAATCGGTAACCGTCATGTACTGGTCAAGGATTATGAAAATGTGACTCAGTTTTTTATTGCTTTAAAAAAATGAGTTTTAGATTTAGATACTTATCTAGATATTTTTTATATTTCTGGATCTTTTTTCTCAATATCGTTAAGCAAGATAACAAAGTTAATCCAATTAAATAGAACTATGATTTTTTACGTAATTTGAACTGGTATATGCTTACTGGCCTCTATCCAAAATCTACAAGCTAATGTAAATAAATAGAACTGAACATTTGGCAATTTTCCATGTATCCAGTGAAACGTTATTCAACGAAATAGGATGGACAAAGAAATCTCTCTCATTCATAAAACATACAAACGAGGATAATGATAAATTCATTACAATCCGGAAAGTTATAGAGGGCCCATCGCGGGCCGAAAAAACTATTGACCCATGAAAAAGGCAAAGTTTCGTGTCACTGAAGCGAAACAATGTATCGTTGTGTGCTTTATTGAGTTGGCGCACTGTGATTGCTAAGATCGTTTTAACACCCACTTCGAAATAGAAACATTAACTATCCTATTCTAACTAATATTATAAATGCGAAAGTGAGTTAGTTTGTTTATTTATTTGTTTGTTTGTTACCTCTTCACGCTTTACCTAATGAACCAATCCTCCTGATATTCCGTATACACATAGTCAGAAATACTGAGAAGGACATAGGCTACCGTTCATCCCAAGAAAAGCACTATTCCCGTGGGAAATTCACGTGAGCGAAGCCGCGGGCAAAAGCTAGTTATTTATAAAAATAAACTTGGTAATAAAGCTAAAAAACGTAGATATTATTTTATTTGAAAAAATATTTTATAACATATGGGCTTAGAAAAGAAAACACAAGTACATGCAACTGACGGCTAAAATAAACCTTGTTCAATCATGCCGCCACACAACTTGCTTTTATTTTTCATAAGGGGTTAAAATATGCAAAACGCTCACATTTTTTCGCAAAAGGAATAATTTTCACTAACGAAAAAACAAAATGTACAGTCGTCTAACACGTGAAGTGAGTGGCAAGTTGGCAGGTTGCGTGCATTTTGGAGGGTACCAAAAGTACCTTGAGGGTTGCATTAGCGCTATTATTTTTCAATTAGCCAATGTAATCTGGTTGATGGCTGTTAGATTCTAATGTCAGATTGTACGTTTTAATGAAATTGATAGACGTTTCGAGTGTTTAGTCATTTTGGGTTGGGCTCTTTTTTGTTTATATTCTATAGTTACATTGTGGGACGTTGTTAGAGTTAAATTGAATTTAAATGTATACTATAATCAAACATAATTTATTTTCTTTATATTAAAAGACAAATAGATAAACAACAAAGGGTAGGGATTTAGTATATAGTATAAATAACAAACCTATATAGTTATATTGAATAGAATGCAAATTCATTAATTATTTAAGTCTTCCTGGAAAACTTTGTAAAAAAAATTTGTTTGTAGTATCTTTATTGTACTAAGGACACATAACAATAGTAATATAAATAGGAAGGTAAATATACAATGGCGGACTTATCCCATGAAGAGATCTCTTCCAGTCAACCAGCGATAGATTGAAAGGAATCTTTTTTTTATTTTTACCTTCTTTATATTATTCTCTATTGGTAATTTCCGATAACCCATATCAATAAATCCACGCCAATATCTAAAATCCAAGATAGACCTAAAATAAGACTCATTATGAGTTTGTGGAAATTCAGTAATATCTCAAATATTGCCTTGCAAATATGGCAATCGCTCGACCAATACAAAAATCGCATTTGGTTTCTATTGAAAATGTAATAAAAGTGGTGCGCATGCCACTTTGGCTTCATGACCAATGCATTTTGATACAAGAATGCACACAGGATACCTTATATTGAAATTTCAGCTCAATCACATACTCTTTTCGTAGTATCAATCAATAGCGAAACTAAATATAATATCAATATTATATAACTACACTGAATAAAGAGAAGCGATCAAAATTATAGGTTTGTACTATCAAATACCTACTTTATAAACTCTGGTACCATTTAGTGTAAATCGTACATTCAGTACAAACTACCCCTTCATAGAGTATTGATTGAATTTCTGATAAACTTAATTGCCAAGACATCAAAATAGTATTGAAATATTTTATTCTATATCCATTTATCTACTCCAACAATGCCATCTTACGTTACTTATTTCAATATTAAATTTACTACACGTTAAGGCAGTAATTAAGTACAATACTTACTTAACAAACAAACCCCCCTAAGGCAAACACACATACGAGTACACGTTTAATCAAACAGCGAAATCACGAAGTAGCATGTATGCATAATGTTCACGAAGTGAAAAATGCGAGTGACTTCCAACGGCCCCGGCGGGACTGCCCCGGTGACGGGGCCATTGGAAAAAAATTTCCAACGGCCCCGGCGGGCCCGGATTTTGCGTTGACGGGGCCGTTGGAAAAAAAATTTACCAACGGCCCCGGCGTGTTTTTTAAATGGGACGGATAGCATAAAACATTTATAGCATACGCTCCGGTAGTGTTTAAAGGGGGGAAAATTGTGTATTATTTTGTATACCTTAAATATGAAATTAAATTAAAAAAAGAGTTTGTATGTAACAATCACTTTTTATTGTTGAAAAAAATTAATTTCAACTAGGTATCAACAATCATATATATAAGAAAATAAAATACATGATGTTTGTTTAAGATTATGACACATAATAGTACAAGTATTAAGATAACAAACTGTCAACTACTAAATATCTTACTGTCTCTGTTGTATTTTTACTCCGTAAACAGTATTTATAACTTATTAACGTATTATTAACTGATTGTTACATATAAACTCTTTTTTTAATTTCATTACATATTTAAGGTCTACAAAATAATTCACAATTTCCCTTTAAACACTACCGGAGCGTATGCTATAATTTTTTTATGCTATCCGTCCCATTTAATAAACACGCCGGGGCCGTTGGTAATTTTTTTTTCCAACGGCCCCGTCAACGCAAAATCCGGGCCCGCCGGGGCCGTTGGAAGTCACTCAAAAATGCTTTGCAGCGATCAAATTAATGGTTTGTATCTAATGAAAAATTATATTAAAAAAATTATGTTCTTTTAATTATTTTGACTTTTATTATTATTTGTGTATATGGTATTGATCTTAAATTAAAAAGATGTTGCGGCTCGATAACAATATCTGGTAATGACTACAAGGGTTTGTTGGGTACTCAATCACATTTCAACAACTTGGCGGATTTGATGAAATTATGCTAGAGTAGAGAAACTGTAGGAGAACAATTTCCGATTATGGCAGCTAGGTACTTATAATTATTTCAATCCTCTCGCTGCCCCATCAAAGGATCGCAGTAAATGCACTTTTTCTGAATATAAAGTCCTTGTATCGAGATGAATTACTTGAGACCTGGAACTGCCTGGAAGCCCTCCAAGGAGTCGACTGGCAAGAAGTGATACGCCAAAGAATGGAGTATTCTTGCACCGATAGCCAAGATCCTCTATGGGTTGCTAAGCTATCGAAGTAAGTAAATGTTACATGAACAGATAAAAATAGTGGTCCTAAAATAGCTAATACATAGCTAAACCATCATCATCATCTCATGTCGAAATAACAGAAATTAATAAAAAGAAAACTCCTTTTAGCGTAGTCGATTGAAAATCATAATTTTCTTGAACAGTATGTAAACTTCTTGACCATCATTGATCGAAGAAAATTAGTCACGATAATAGGCTTGCGTGCAAACTCTCTGCTACCACGACGCCTTCAAATAACTATTATTATTTTGTATTATAGCCACTTTGAATGAAGCTATAATTTTTATTTTTTAAACTGGATGATTGCGTTAACTAGCTCAAAGTTATTATGTGTAATATTTTATATTTACCGCCTTCCGGCCGCGGCTTCGCCCGCGTGAATTTCCCACGGAAACAGTGCTTTTTCCCGGGATGAAAGGTACCTTTTCCGTACTTCTAACTATGTGTATGCAAAATTTCAGGAAGATTGGTTCAGTAGATGAAGCGTGAAGAGGTAACAAACAAACTCACTTTCGCATTTATTATATTAGTTAGGATTTGAGACATTTTTAACAATTTGCACCAAAACAAACAAAACTAATTTCTGTTGAAATTAGTAACAAGTAAAAAAAATTGCGGGAAATCTCATCGTAGGAAGGCCAACCAACTAACAAGTAAATACATATTTTATAATGACCGACTGCGAACTGAAAACAAAAATAAATAAACTTACGTATTTAAGTAACATATAGGAAATTTATATACTTACCTATAAATAAAAGGCAATATCTTTGGCAAAAAACATAGTTCCATGAAATATGATCTTAATAATGTGAACAGACATACATGAATAATACATAGCTGGCAATAATCCGCCAACTGAATATGTTACTTTGCTTATTTATACCGAAACACTTATGGAGTCCATGACTAGGCATTTTATCTCGAGATGGAGGCAATATTTCAGTAGCAATTTGACCTATTTCTGTTTGCTGGTCAAATCAACATTTGTTAGTGTATTTAATCTAAGCTGAATACTACAATAATCGAGATATTATAAGTTGTATTTCGATGACTGCAATGCAATGATCATTTTTGTAATAGTTTTGTGAGCATTTTTTTTTTTGAGTAAATCTTTTTCTTTTATGTCTCCTGAGCAGAGCTCTAAATATTTTAGGGCAAATACACAATTATTTGAGGGATCCATAATGTAACTGTGTTGTTTTATTTTCTAGTAGGCCCCGCCATCTATCGTTGAACTTAGCAAAATGTTTGTTAATGCTATGGTTCCGTTACAATCTATTCGATTTCTCTGACAAGTTTTTTACAACTGTAGAGTAAGACTTGAATACTGAAATATTTTTTACGACTCCTATCGAAAAGACTATCAATAAAAATAACGATGTCACATCCGGGACATGTGACGGTCCCCTCGCTAATGAAATAAAACTGCGGCGATCATCGGTGTGCGATAATCGTGTCATCTCGATTACAGTCGGCGATCATCGAGAATCGCCGAGTTGCATCGGCCGCATGCGGGGGTAATCGGCTGAGATCGAATATAGCTCGATTAGGTTAGAAGTGGCAAAATTTAAATATTTTAAAAAATACTAATCGTCGATTAACCTCCACGCTGTGAGCTAACCATAAGGGAAAATTAGGAGCTGTTCCTATATGTAACATCCTTTTGCTTCCTATATAATGTCATTAGAACTGAGCCTAATATAGTTAGCAAAACTTTAAGTTTCAGTTAGGGTAATAAAATTTTGGATCATATTCTAATGTATGTATAATTTGCTAATGGTTTGAGATATTTGCAAACGTCTAGACTAGACGATATCTAGTCTAGTCGATATAATCGCAACGTTTCGTATCGACGGCATTTATGAAATTTGAAGCACGTTTGGAGATAATCGATTTTTTAATAAACATTAAACACTTTTATTAATTTTTCTGCCATAAAATTTTGATAGCACGACAGAAAATAAAATATAAGATATGATTGGCTATAGTTTAAGTTATATTATTTTTCCAACGCTGCTGTGGTGTGGATAGCAGATGGGACGTTAAATATTGGATTTATAGCCAGCTCTTAATTTATTAACTCTGCAGCGATACGTCACACATGCTTGGGACAGTCCGCTTTGTTGAGCGAAATCAAAAACAACTGCAGAATACGACATATTTGTGTCAGTAGGCTTTACTTTACTGAGATATGAGTTTTTGAAATAAAGCATAACAGCTTCACTGTAGTGCACAGTTTTTTTAGCAGAATTCAAAAACTTTTGTCTTTTACAAAATTCCCTTGCAGTGATCAAAGTTTTAAAACTTTAAGTATTTGCTTAACTGACTGTTTGTATCGTTAATAATCCAAGGAGTAGCGCCTTGTATCGTGTAATGCTATTATTAGATTATTCTATCTAAGTGAGGAATAGAAAAGTATGTCAAATTAATTGAGTCGCAAAGTCGTCACTGCACTTACAGCCAATACAGTATTCACAATAAAAGAGGCGATTTTAAGCGCAGCACGCAAGGGCCCAGAGTAACAATTAGTTGGTCATGCGAGCGAGCGATCCATCACCACTGTGCCACTGTTCGCTACTCTGTGGCAATTTCCGGACTCTTATCTCACCTGCAAGGTTCACGTTCGTTTGTATAACAGAATTAATTCGGTTGACGAGATCTTCAGCCATCTTAGAATATTTGTTACGAATTAACTTGCGAACAGCTGAAAATTTACCTCTATCGGAAGAATGGAGAACAATGGAATACGAAGTGACTCTGATTGTTTTCAGAGTCCATTCCATACAGTTAACTTAGTTAATTTGTCAAATTTTTGTCAAGTGTTTTTTTCGTTTATTGACATGGGTAAAAAGGTACCTAGGTATTTCGAGAGCAACGGCGGATCCAGGATTTTTTTCTGGGGGGGGGCACAAGTGGTGGACTATGAATGTTGGGGGGGGGAGGGTGCCGCCGAGAAATTTCCTGTTCCCGAACATTTCTTCCTTTCTTCCCTTGATAATTCTTAGAAATTTCTCGGGTTTTTAGGAGGAAAATTTCCCGTTATTTCCGTGAAATTTCCAAGAAACTTTCCGCTGTTTCTTTGAAAATTTCGGAAACAGTACATCACTAGTCCTGCCTGCTGTCTGCCTGTCTGGGGGGGGCACGTTTCTGTTATTTCTTAATTCGATATGCACTGTCATGGAATCTCCCCCCACAGTAGGTACACAAAAAAGCAGTCTGGGGGGGGCACGTGCCCCCGTGCCCCCCCCCCTAAATCCGCTACTGTTCGAGAGCAACAAAAAATACTTATACTATATATTTAAAATATTGTTATTAATTTCTCATTAAAATTCTAGGCTTCCAGTAAAATGCGAATTAAAAATAAATCTGTCTTATAAGTACACATCCTAGGGACAATTCATTTTGATAAAACCAAAATTAGAACGGTATTATTGTTTGGAGATGCCGGGGATTGAACCCGGGGCCTTTCACATGCAAAGCGAACGCTCTACCACTGAGCTACATCCCCTGATAATAGAGTATCATAAATGCCTTTTATAAACGTAGAAAATTAGAAAACCTTCAATTATAAAACAATATTAGTCATTAACGTTATTGATATAAAGCGCATAGCTGAATAAACACAGTACTTGTATGAGAACGAGAAAACTGACACATAACAATAAAATTTATAGTCTACATTTCTCTCTCTCTCTCTCTCAGCCGAAAGACGTCCACTACTGGACAAAGGCCTCCCTCAAGAATTTCCACAACGACCGGTCCTGCGCTGCCCGCATCCATGCGCATCCGGCGACCTTCACCAGGTCGTCGGTCCACCGAGTGGGAGGCCTGCCAACACTACGTTTTCCGGTTCGTGGTCGCCACTCGAGAACTTTTCTGCCCTAACGGCTATCTGTTCTACGAGCTATGTGCCCCGCCCACTGCCACTTAAGTTTCGCGATTCTGCGGGACTACATTTATACACTTTATATATAGACTAAATTTATAGAATAAAAGTTATGACTGATGGCAAAAGAGCGAAAGGCAAGCCGAAAATGAGGTGGTCTGACGAATTGTCGGCCTTTAGGCCATAGGCGGTGGCAGCAGCTGGCGAGCGATAGACGTAGTTGGAGAGATGAGGGGGAAGCTTTTGCCCAGCAGTGGGATCTATTGGCCAAATAAAAATAAAAATCGTAAAACTTTTCAAGTAACCTGGTTATTAAGGTCAGGTATGAGACTGGTTTTTCTTCACTTCAAAATAGTGCAATATAATTGGTGGTATGATTTATTTCTCATAAGGCATATAATTTTTATATCCAGATAAGCTAGTACTGAGCGTAGTGAATGTATAATTATTTATTAAATAATAGCCCTAACAATGCATTATAATAAAATTTATAAAAACCTGCGTGACAAAGTCTTGCTAATACATTTTCCGTGTTTACACAACATACTACGATAAATTTTTGAAATAGCCTCATATTTGTTTCATTCTGTAAAGCTTTTTTACTCGTGGTTAAAATTAATTAAAAAAAAAAGAGGTGACATTAGACGGCATTGATGTGCTATAGAGTCACAAATTGGTACTTTTGCTTTAAAGTAGGCGATATACTCAACTGAATTTACTGTACCTAGCGATACGTAGTATGTGTGTGTTATCTTACGCCTAT
Organism: Ephestia elutella; assembly: GCA_018467065.1. NCBI lineage: Eukaryota > Metazoa > Arthropoda > Insecta > Lepidoptera > Pyralidae > Ephestia > Ephestia elutella. The sequence goes on along the minus strand of CM031568.1, from coordinate 14,879,693 downwards.
GAATATTAGGCGTAAGATAAAGTAAATGCTTATTTCAAACAAAGTACTGCAATAATAAAAGCTCATATATATAATTTAGCCATTAAACTCAACATACTCGCTTACACACTTTAAATTGTTAAAACGCCCTCAAACACAAACGTTAAAGGTAACCGTTATGACATCGGCAACAAAGTTTGGCGATCGAAAACAATAACAAATGGAACGACTTCGGAACATTCATTGAAAAGGAAAGTTTGTCTATAAATGGACGCGAATGTTCGCCCCAGGTGCAGGATTTACATAGATCTGGTAATTCTCCGTGGATATGCTTCATTTCGATGATTTTTTACTTTGCAGATTTCGAACAGATGGCAAGATACCTATACTAGCGGTTCTGTGAGAACAGTAGACCTCGCGAGCCCTTCCACGAAATAACCGGTATTATACCGTGTCCCTGGCTTAGAAGAGTTTTGAAACCAACCTACCAATGCTGGAAAGAAAGTAAAAAGTCTCATATTTTACCCATAAGCCCAAACATGTTCCTGTGGTTGGTCAATACCACTAAAAAATTGACTGAAACCTACCTTTTTTGCCTCGAAATAATATAAATAATAATAAATAAATATACGGACAAATCACACAGATAGAGTTAGCCCCAACGTAAGTTCAAGACTTTTCGGGATGCTAATTTAACAATTTTATAACAAATATATATACTTATATATAGATAAATATCCAAAACCCACGTCAATCTGAAAAATATTATTTTCCATCTTGACCCGACCGAGGATCGAACCCGGCACCTCTGGTGTAGCCGTCCGGCGTGACGATCGTTAGGGAACGGAGGTCGTCAGTCGTCAGAAATGCATGGGACCTATTGGTTATATGTATATGTAATTTGCGCAACAAAATTAAAGTTAAAAAAAAAAGAAAGTTCAATTTGAAATCGAATCTCTCAGATTAGTAGGTATTATATTTATTACTTTTTTTATAATAAGATTCTAATCATACAATGAAGTTTTTTGATATCAGATTTATTTCAAGTGTTCAATATGATTCCGCCAAGCAAAGCAATCCACAATACGATACGCAATAGTGAATTTGAGAGTATTAAAAGCTTTTCTGCGCCATCTATTGATTTTTTTGTGAACTATCGTTACTATGGATTTATAGCGGTTTTATTGAATTTCACTATGTTGTTCAGACAAAAAAGTTGCGTCTTAATAAGAATAATAAAAAAGTCTAATGACATTTTTGATTTTTCTTTTAAATAGCTAAGATATGAGGTTTTTTTTATATATTTCCGCCATTTTTTCAAATTTCGAAAAACTGGCTCGACTAAAAAATTCTATAAAATTACCGAACCTGCTCACAAAATTTCATGAGAATCGGTTCAGAAATGCGACCTGTAGGCGATAACATCCGGACAGACAAAAGAATTTTCGGCTAGTGGAAACTGAGACGCTTCGCTCGCTGCGCTCGCTCGGTCAATTAGTTAAAATGTTTTATATCTGTTTCCAAGTTCTAACAAGATTTTCAATTGACAAATCAAATGGGTGGATAAAGTTGGTTCCTGAGTATGGGAATAGGTATGTGACATTTTTAGTAGTTAAGTAGGTAGTAAATTTAAACGGTACGTACTTATGATCTTAGTTGAAAGGAAAAACTTCATAGGATTAAAACAAAAATAAAAATAAGACATTTGCGATTGTAATAAAATCGTCAATCTGAAAATAAAAGGAACAAAAGATCCACACTCATGTCAACGAAAATGTTCAATTATTTCTAATATAAAAAGTAAAGCGGGACTTTATTCGTAACAGATGAGCGTCTTGTGCCTTATCGCGCAAAACGTAGAATATTATAAAATGTCGCAATAAAGTAAATAAAAAGACAAATGTACATGTTCCAACATTTCCACATCGTAATTTAGCCCCTATTTTTCTTCTGTTAAAGTAAAAAAGTACCTTGCATTGTCTGATCACATAATGTTAAGGCGGCACTCGTGAGAAATATTATGAAAACAAATTCGCTGTGAGCACGTTCACTGTTCAAGTAATAAATAAGAGAGCAAAAGTACACAGACTAAAGCAGTCTGCATTATATAAGATGATGTCTTTTGTCTTATAAGACATTATGAGATTAAACCTCTAATTTGGGTACGGAGATGACTCTCACTGCTTTATCTTTGACATAACGAGCTTCGTTTGGTGTTCAGGTTTAACATCATTGTCCAGTCCACCTTTGCCTAGATCACTGAGAATAAGCAAACCAACTAACCTATAAGTTAATACAACTTCTTAATTTTTGTTCATATATTATAGCCGTGATCCCACGTAGATACTCCAGGCCGGAATGGATTATATGTATGGGTACGATATTCTCTTATATACCTATATAAGAGAATATCGTACCCATACATATAATCCATTCCGGCCTATATACCTTACCTTACCTTAATATCTTATTACCTAATAAGATATTAAGGTAAGGTAAGGTATATAGGCATTCTTCTTAATAATGTTTCATCTATTCATCAGTTTCTTATAGCGTGCATTCTCCATAACAACCCAAAGCGACGTACCGCAAAATGGCATTGTCTGAAATTATATTAAGAAGTGTTATACAGTTTCGATGCAAAATTAAATCTAATTAGTCTGACTGGATAACCATCCATCCTTTTGAAAATTAGAGCCACATTTGTACGCGTAATGGAAGTTTAAAACCTAATTATGTCAGAAATCGAGGAAGCCTTATTTTTAAACAAAAGTGGAGGCAACTAATAGTTTTGACGGTAATTTTATTATCTCCATATATGATAAATTAAAATTGTTTAATCATAAAGTGCTAAATCTATTTAAATTATATGCACTTGCTATATTTAGGCTAGAGAATTAATTCACTAACAATCACAAAACTTACTGATTGATTAGAATAACGCTATGAAGAAAACCATTTCACAAAATTAAAAACTTTAGATCAAATAAAAATCCTAAATTTATTCACAGTGTGGTGCAAACGTGAGAAATTATTTTGCAGAAGTTGTAGAAATATTACAAAACAAATATACATTTGTAATCAAATAAGTGTGTTAAGTCACATTTTTGTTACGTAGTGGGCACATCCGAACATATACTCGTATGTACATACACAGATCTTTACACACTCCAGACACAGCAAATTCAAACACATAACGCGCTCGAAGTCGTTACGCTAAACGTGAACGAGACAGAAACGAAAAAATATGTTAAACAAGCAATTCATGTGGATCGGAAGCACCTGAGGAGGCATTGTTGGGGGTTATTTCCAAAACTGTGCTTTATTCGTAAAGCAACAAGCATATAGATTAGGATTCATTTTGACATGGACTGGTCAGAAAAAACTTACCTATATACCTTGCCTTATTAGCATCAAAAACTATCAATATTCAACAACATTAATTAAGTTGTTGATTTACTATTAATGGATCAAGATAACGAGTACAGGAACGCTAATGGTAGGAACGATGGACTTGAACTGAATACCCTAATAGCTAATATGCATTGGAGAGCCAACCAAACAAGAAGGAACTCCACTAAAAGGAGCCATACAATAACACAGAGCAGGCTTCATCTTTATTCAAAATCGAATTCGAAATTGTATTCTTTGCGTAGATTCTCAACAGTTCTTCATGTTACATTGCTTGCCTAGGTCTCTAATTCAATTTCTGGTTAAAATCAATCTATACGAAATTGGAATTTGTCATTCTTGAAAATAGTCCCCTATCCCGTCATAACACGTTCACGTGACACGGTGTATATTTTCCCGAATCGTCACAGGTGATAGGGGCGGATCAGGGACATTGTTTCGAGCGTCAACGGCGCGTACACTTCGCTACATGATGTTTATTGCGATGGATAAAAACATGTTATGTTTGCTCCCTTTTTGCTCAAATTAAGTTGTTGACTTGTTTTATTTTGAGTGCCATTTCAGGCACGTTCGTTGAACAATGATAAACATATTGACAGTAGGTACATTTTTAAACGATGAACATTTTATTCCATGTTTAAGTACCTATGTTCTTTCAATCGGGCATACTGAAAATGTCTTTGAAAATTCCGACAATACTTAAAACAAATTTATTTGATAAACATGAATTTTCCCCATATTAATTATAGTACTCTGCGCTTTTTACATATTATAGTGTACCTCAGTACAGTTCATTAGTATTCTCAGTTTCTGAGTCTTCCAATAAGGGTTAGTTTCGACATGACATACTGAAGTTTGGTGATTGTTAGTGTCGAGTTCCGAAACAATGTACACTGACTGTCACCGACAGTTAAAATTAAGTTGAAGCTAAGTTTATTCGATATTGACTTCAGTTTGGTGAGCTACTATTAACAGGATGGAGAAGGAAGTATTTCATTACAGATCTGTGATAAGGCAGTAGTAGATAAACTAGTAGAAATTATTGTTTCATGCGAAATTAGTACCTACCTAGTTATATCGACTCCTGTTTTTTCTACCCAAAAACAATCGTCAAATTAGTCAATTTCCTAAATCTTTAAACATCTATCGTGATTTTTCAGTAATGTTCGTATTTAGATTAATTGAATCATCAAAAACAAATTTAAAACAATAAAAAAAATCTTTATAACGATATGGTGGTTTGTTTTTCTTCTGGCAAAAATACAACGTGACTGTTGGCCTGTCAGCGTTTACCGCAGCAACCCATGTACCAACTATTAATTAACAGGGGATCATCATCCGTCAAGACAGCTGTCGGAACATTGTTGGACATGTTCAGACCCTCCCTCACAGGTCTGTGGATGACGGCTCGGTTTTTTTCATTAGCAGTCCAATAGTCGGAGATCCCAAATTAATCTTTATGTCATCGAAATTGTTGCTAAATTGCCATTATTGATTTCTACGAATAGGTACTGAAAGTTGATTAGTAAAGAATTGAAGCTAAAATAATTCGCTATGTTTAGTTACCTAGCTGGTCAATTTTGTTATTTCTGAAAATCTTTATTTGCTTTTATTTATCATAAAACTATGTTTGTTTACACCTAAACATACCTACATTTCACAAACTCATTAATCTGTATTAAAAAAAACTTATGAAAATACTGTATTGATTGATGGAAATGGAACATGCAAAGGGAAGGCATACATCTTCTTGAAAGGCCGGCAACACTCTTGTGATACCCCTGGTGTTGCAGTTGTGCATGGGCAGCGGTGGTCGCTGCACCTTATTTTGACATTTTCGGTCTCTTCCTATAAAAAAAAAAAAACTCAAACAAGACCTCAGGCGCTATTGTATTTGTACATAGATCAAATTTTCATAAACCATTTTGCACCTTCAGGAGACTTTTATTTCAACAGAAGGTTTTTTGTATCTCCTGTAAAATTTAGTTTGATGGACATGTGCCCTTCCCAAAATAATCGATTCATTCATGTAGATGTATGTAGGTATCTACATAGGTATCTACATAGAGTATCTAATGTTTATCCTAAATTTCCTTTGAGCCACTAATGGGTAGTATGTAAAAGGTTACAAAAATATAGTCAGTCACATCATCCCTTTAGCAATTTATAATGGGTAGTATGTAAAAGGTCACAAAAATATAGTCAGTCACATCATCCATTTAGCAATTTATAATGGGTAGTATGTAAAAGGTCACAAAATATAGTCAGTCACATCATCCATTTAGCAATTAATCATGGGTAGTATGTAAAAGGTTACAAAAATATAGTCAGTCACATCATCCCTTTAGCAATTTATAATGGGTAGTATGTAAAAGGTCACAAAAATATAGTCAGTCACATCATCCATTTACCAATTTATTACCGTTCTATTTTATAGTGAACCATATCAGTGATTTTATGGGCCCGAATCTTTACTTTTACGAACGGACCCCATCCACTATCCGCCAAAGGCATCTGATCTCTCTTATCAACTGGGTTATAAGGTCAATCGATTTGTACATCATGGTATCCTAATCCTAACTAATATTATAAATGCGAAAGTGAGTTTGTTTGTTTATTTGTTTGTTACCTCTTCACATTTTATCTACTATACCAATCTTCCTTAAATTACGCATACACATCGTTGGAAGTACTGAGAAGGTCATGGGGTACCTTTCACCACAGGAAAAAGCACTGTTCCCGTGGGAAATTCACGCGGGCGAAGCCGCGAGCAAAAGCTAGTTCGTTTATTAATTATTTTCGAGCAGTACCTATATGTTCCATGTACAATACTCATACATTTATTACCCCTGGGCAATACAATATCCCATCAGTACCACAATCATACGGGATGCAGCTGAGTATTGTACCTACATGGAACAAGGTACTGGTCGAAAATCAATAATCAATAAATAAAAAATATGATATAGGTATCATATTTTTTATTTATTACCTTTGATCTATCTAAGAGTAATGTAATATTTTCTAATTTAAAAAAATATCGTTTAGTAAAATTATCCATTTCCATCGTTGGATTTTTCTGTCTATTCTATTTATTATTATCGTTAGCTTTTCTATTCATTTTCAATTAATTATAAAAGTATAAAATATGTAAACTTAACATATGTAAATATGTTAAGTTAATTTATATCAATGTTTTATACATAGACGACTAAAAGCAACAGACGGCTGGCAACAAAAAAAACATTGTTATGAACTCTTTGTCCTGAACTTAACCATACAAGTAATGGTTTTCAACAAACAAAAACACAAAGTATACCTGGAAGCGAGCAATAAAAGCAAGCAATTTACTCCAATCATTTGCATACACCCGGTCACCGAGGATACCCGTTACAGATGGTGCACTCCCTAGTTTGGTCGGGTTTTTCGAAACTTCACAAATGTGTGCGGATGATAAGGGTCGGTTGTTACCTTCCTTCCGCATACTTTAGGCTGACTGCACGCTATCGATTTACGTGTGTTGTTTTATCTATTGCATGAAAATTTTTAGAGACTAGCTTTTGCCCGCGTGAATTTCCCACGGGAACCTTGCCTTATCCCGGGATGAAAGGTACCCTATGTCCTTCTCCGTACTTCTAACTATGTGTATGCGAAATTTCAATATGCATACTGTTATGTAGTAATAACAGATTTGTTAAGGAAATATTAATTTATTTATAACGAAGTAAAAAAATACAGTTTAAGTAAAAAAACACTGAGGTAACGCGGCACAGGGGTATTGGGGTAACGAAATAAGGTAGGGTGAGGAATTTGGACGAGGACACGGGCAGCACGGCAGGCACGGCAGGCGGTAGGGAGCCTTGCCTTATCCACAACTGACGGCTCAGTAGGCACGACAGGCAGGTAGTAGGTGGCCTTGCCTTATCCTCTACTGACGGTACAGCAGGCACAGTCTGACGGTACAGCAGGCACAGTAGGCTGGTAATGGGAGCCCGATGCTCTCGGCCGACCGGTAATGAGAGCCGGCTTCGGTCCTCAGGTCCACAGCAACAAGGTCTTCAATGAGGTTTAGATTTCCTCACGGTACGGTACGGTACGGTCCTCAGGTCCACAGCAACAGGGTCTTCAATGAGTTTTTAGATTGATGTTTTTACGACGCGAAGGCTTGCAGGGTCCCGGGGTCAGCAGGCCCCGGGACAAGACCTTTATGTCGCTCCGCGCTCCGATTTCTCGGAGAAGTGAAGACTGACTCGTTCTGACATTCAGTGTCTTTATATAGGCCTCGATTTAGAATTTCGTATTGCTTCATAATTTTCAAATAAAATACGAAATTAGAACATTTGCGAAAAGGTTTACATAGAAATTTATAGAATTTTAGAAAAATAAAATCTGACATGCGACAACGCTTGACAATCATAGTTGTTTACAATGAAAAAACGCAAGTAAAAATTTACACAATTTAAAGAATTAAGTATAAAAAAGTGGAAATAAACACGAAATATATATTGGGAAAACCAAAATAACATAAAATAACCAAAAATGAAGATATAGCGGTAAGTTTAAAGAAATATTCCCTAGCAACGTAGAAATTTTACTACAGAAAGTGTAAAAAAAAACATTTTGAGCTAAATAAGTAATTATAATAGTAAAATAGACAAGAATAAAAGTTAAATAAACATGAATACACTACAATACAGAAGGTGCCATCTTCATCTTCGTAGGATGCTGAAATTTGGCATGTAGGTCCTTAAGAAAATTAAGGGGAGCACTAAGAGAGGATTTCCCGAAATTCCCACGGGAACAAAGTCCCGGGCCCATGCTAGTTTATTATAAAATATTCTACCTATTAATTGGTTCAAATTTCTGTAATTTTAGCTATTTGCCACAAGTAGGTAATCAACGTCTTAATTTTATCGTGACAAGAATAAATATTTGACGACCTCGTAACCTAACGGTTATCACGCCAGACTGCCACAGCGGAGGTCCCGGGTTCGATTCCCGGTCAGGTCAAATGGAAAATGATCTTTTTCAGATTGGCCTGGGTCTTGGATGTTTATCTATATATGTATTTGTCATAAAATATAGTATCATTGAGTTAGTATCCCATAACACAAGTCTCGAACTTACTTTGGGGCTAACTCAATCTGTGTGATTTGTCCGTATATATATTTATATATAAATAGGTATATCAAATTTATTTTCTTTATTCTTATTTAGGTAGGAACGATAACATAATCGATATGTAATGAGTGGTTGAAATCCGTTAGTGCCTATTCTCATTGATTTGGGTCCTAACAAAATCGTAAGTGTGTCGAAGCCCTGCATTTAAAAATATGTGTGTATAAGATAAGGGTAGCACGTGCATCAGTTACCAGTTTAATGGCACATTACAGTAAACACAGGGCAGGTCAGCAATATGAACTTAATTTTAACCGACTTCCAAATAAAGGAGGAGTTTATCAATTCGTCGCGATATTTTTAGTGAAGACGGATTTTTATGAGATGGTAGAAATCTGATTAAAGCCGTCAAATCATTTTTCCAATAACAGTTATTTGAAAATGATACAGTTACAGATTAATGTCTGAAAGCTAAAAATATAGCAAAAAAAATTGGAGTCGGTTGATTCAACATAATGCATTCTATTTAAATACTTGAAAATACAATAATACCCTGCCTAGATAAAAATGACATTAGAAGAATACCGTTTTAAAATATTCAGTAGGCAGACAGTTCTGGGGCACCAGGTGTGAGTGGCAAGCGTCCCCAATTTGTCAGGTTTATTCTAAGTCGGTCCCTTATCATGTGACGTCATCTGCTAGTCTTGTCAATCTGTTTGTGCTGGGGATTTATTAACCATATTGAATCCTAGATTAATATCTTTCAATTAGCTGGGTGGTATGAAATACTTTAGAAGTAACGTACATCGTACTCGCATACTTCGACATTTCATACTTAAACCAAACATTCGTAGCGGAGCCAATCGTCACATTCGTACCTAATGTTATTTTTCTAGAGAAATTTTATCTATATCTATACATATAATAAAACAGTAAAAATATGTTGTCTGTACATTTAGTATTTTTTACTAAAATGGATAGAAAAAGCAAAAATTTTTTTTTTTAATTTTTGTCTATTCGTCTGTATGTATGATCACGCTAATATCCGAAAGTACTGAACCGATTTACTTAAAACTTTCACCAATTGCTTTGTTTTAACTCAGCAAAACATTTACAGTTTTTTTCATCGAAATCAGTTCATTAAAAAAAGTTATCGTCATTTGAATTAAGTCAAGGCATGAGTTACGCGAACGAAGTTGCGGGCTACAGCTAGTATCAAATATGCACGATATATGTATCCGATGTAGGACAGTAGACACAGAACTACTGTACAGCGATTTAAAATACCTATAATCCCTTTACAAAGATGAGAGATAACTAATGCAAGTATCATTAAACAATAGCCAATGCTTGTATGTAGCTTATAGCCCATTTTCGTTATTAGTGTTCCATAGTTTATCAATACAATAGGCAGTTCGAAGCTCATAAAATAAGACGCCTATTGGTCAGCTGTCATCGACATCCGTCCGCGACAAGACAACACGGCATTATTAGCAGTCAGGAGTAATAAATTAATTGTCATCATGGATGCTATGCACTTGACAGGTACACGACTAAGATTTTTGATTTATTTATTTTAGTATAGGTATATGGAAGTTGATTGGCAGTTATTAAATTTTCAGACAGCAGAATAGATTAATGATGATTCCTAAATATCCACCTAGAACAGATTTCTCAAAGTACCTACAGAAAGCGATTAGTATACAATTATTGAGAACAGGAAATCGATAACCTTATCAAGCATTGCTAGTTGTAACCGCAGCAGTATCCGAAATTGATGCCAGCATCCTGCATCTCAAATCTGAGTACCTAACATGTTGGACCTACAAACGTACACCATCACCATTTTAATTAATAAACTTAAAAATCCTAATCCTAACTAATATTATAAATGTGAAAGTAAGTTTGTTTGTTTATTTGTTTGTTTGTTTGCTACCTCTTCACGCTTTATCTACTGAACTAATCTTCCTGAAATTTCGCATACACATAGTTAGAAGTACGTAGAAGGACCTTTCATCCCGGGAAAAGGCACGGTTCCCGTGGGAAATCCAGGCGGGCGAAGCCGCGAAACATAAAGCTTAAATGCATATGTATGAAACCTATTAATATTAGCCATAAATTGTTTTGCTGGTGAATGTGACAATTTTCAGGTGCAACCCTTACATTATTGCTAGGTATATTGTTTCTATCATCCTAATATTATGATTTTCGTACCAACATTAAATCAGGTGCAATACTAATCATTATTACTATACTAGCTTTCGCCCGCGTGAATTTCCCACGGGAACTGTGCTTTTTCCCGGAATGAAAGGTACCCTATGTGTATGCAAAATTTCAGGAAGATTGGTTCAGTAGATAAAGCGTGAAGAGGTAACAAACAAACAAACTCACTTTCGCATTTATAATATTAGTTAGGATTATTTCGATCATCTTAACATTAAAACTATCATAGTTTTGATTCCACCATATGAAAACATTCCCATTTGGCTGGTGAAAACTTTTATCAGTTGCCTATTCAATTCAATATCTATTACATCCTAACAGCACTGATAAAATCACACCCTCTAGGCTATTGAATGTAATTGATAAGAATATATTCGTCTTAATTCCTCTATAAACGTACCCAAGAGGCAGAACTTCTGCATGTGGCCTTTGGGACTCATTAACAACGTCTAAAACTGGGACACCTAAAGCCGCGAATTTGAATGTGTAAACTCTAAAATCCATGAAACTTAATTACATTGCGCGACGATGTTAGGAAGTTATACTACATGTTATATTTTGTGAAATGATAAGTAAACGCATTAAATAATTCCAAGAACTCAACAAACAATTGGCATAGAATAGTATGTACTCATGTTTTTTAAATTATTAAAGCACAAATAATGTAATCAGGGCACTATTTAACTAGTGACTTAAATTTATATAAATGTTTTCTTTTTTATTCCTGCCAGAACTTGGGCCATGCACCATTATATATAAATTTTTTTATATTTTATATTAATAAGTGTAACGTGTATGTGTGGTGAGTAGACATACGGATTGCAACATTGATATTTTTGTAAAAGTGTTATTCATGTTAAATTGATCTTCTGATTTCACCAAAACCTATTATTGGCTTTATTACTGTTAAATAATTATTGTAATTAAGTAATATTATTATGCTGTTGGTATTCTTAATAAATAAAATAAAAAATAGATTTCAAACAGAGCATGAATGTATACCTATAACAAAACTGAAAGTACTATTCTTACTCTAATCACGCATATAACATCGTGTGTAGACAATGACAAAAGACAATTTAAAATAAATTATAAAAAAAACTATCATATAAAATAATATTATGTGAGTTCTCGCAAAGACAAGAATTTGAAAATTGATGTGAGATGAAAAATGCATTTTTGGCTCGAACATTCCAAGCTACTGCTAAGCCGACACCTAAAACAAATTAAAGTAATACTTCCCATTTCAACATAGCAGAACGAGATGGAAGATATCATTGGCACTATGAATGGCAATTTAAGTGACATCAACTTGAGATGCTTATAGGGATGTTTGGGTGTCCCTCCCATAATGACCGCTGGGGTATGACGGACCCCAATATAAGTTTTACGATAATACAGTACTACATTACAGTATTAGGGGAGGAACACCTTATCGTTAGTGGACATGGTGTGATGAGCCTTCTCGGGAGACGTTGTTGGATGATGATAAAGTATGTAATAAATGTATAAATAACAAAAATTCATGTCATAACACAAAATCCAACATCGACCAAAGATCAACTTGTTACAATCCTAACTAATATTATAAATGCGAAAGTGAGTTTGTTTGTATGTTTATATGTTAGTTTGTTTATCTGTTACCTCTTCACGCTTTATCTACTGAACCAATCTTGCTGAAATTTTGCATACGGATAGTTAGAAGTACGGAGAAGGACATAGAGTACGTTCATCCCGGGAAAAGGCACGGTTTCCGTGGGAAATTCACGCGGGCGAAGCCGCGGGCGAAGCCGCGGGCGAAAGCTAGTATATAAAAATAACAAAAATTCATGTCGTATCACAAAATCCAACCAATCAAAGATCTGTTTTTTACAATTTGAAATAATAAAATATTCATGACAAATAAAATAAAAATCTAACCCTCGGAGGGTTATAATATAATTACTAGATACATTATTTATTGCACTTACACTGGATGACTATTTGGATTGTTTATTGAACATTTTTCCGATTAAATCCATACTAATATTATAAATGCGAAAGTTTGGATGTGAGTTTGTGAATTTGTGAGTTTGTGAATTTGTGAGTTTGTGAATTTGTGAGTTTGTGAGTTTGTGAGGATGTTTGTTACTCAATCACGCAAAATCTACTGGACGGATTTCGATGAAATTTGGTACAGAGGTAGATAATGACCTGGAATAGCACATAGGCTACTTTTTATCCCGGGAAAAAGCACTGTTCCCGTGGGAAATTCACGCGGGCGAAGCCGCGGGCAAAAGCTAGTGTTTCATAAAATATTTTTCATATTTGAATATTATCCAGGAAAGGTAATAAATCTAATAAAACGGTCAATATAATTGACACATATACAAACAATTAAGTACCTACTAAAATTGTGAGATTTATAACAAAAAAATATAATGACATCATCATGAACAAGACACATTCTCAAGATAACTGCTATTAAATCGGCACCCTAGCAGATTTACATCTTCCTCTATTCTCAACTGGAAATTTCATTACAGATACTATATCTGTATATCTTCCTCACCATAGGTGTAAGCTCCCGTAATGACCGTCACCCTAATGCGTGGACTAACGATCGTCGGAGTATTCCAATAGTCCTAATATGGGGCTCTGCAGCGTCGTCTACGCGCTAACGGCTTTATAAGGGCTGTAACATATACATCTTTTTGCACTACCTGCTACATGTTACTGTTTCTACATCACCCAGTTGGTTGACTGGTAGAAAAAGCCCCAGGCTTTAAGTCCGCCTTTTACTTGTGTAATAAAGTTAAATAAATAAATAAATAAATCTTCCTTGCAAGACTTTTTTAAATACGTTATAAATATATGAGAGCGGCAAACTAACAAGCGGATCACCTGATGGTAAGCGATCACCGCTGCCCATGGACAACTGCAACACTAGGGAACTTAATAGAAACTAGACTTGAACTAACCAACCAATAAAATCCTAATATATTATTAGCTATTATAGGAATCTAATTCCTATATATTTTAGCCTTCAGAGCAGATAAGGAAAATACCTACCTAAAGTTTTGTGCTGGAAGAAACTGTACATACATATCATGAACTATGCAAAAGTTTTGATGTAAGTTTGTGCCTTTGTGAGATTGCATGTTTGTTTCTCAATCACTTAAAATCTACTAGATGGCTTTTAATGAAATTTGGTAGGTACACGGGTAGAAAAATACCAGGAACTTTTTTCTACATAGGGTACTAAACTTTTTGTCCTGAAAGTAAAGGAACTAAAGGAAAACAATCAATCAGAGATGATCTCTCTGTATCTTCAGATAGATTTGAAGTAGCATATACCTCATGTCTATAGTTTTTTAAAAAGGAGCTTAGTTTGGGAAAACTTGTAAGATATCATTCCTATGCAATGAAAAACAAAAATTGATATGTGTGTTTTCTGAAACATACACTGGGATGGTTTCTAAATATTAAATTATGTTAAAACTGATGCTCTTACTTCTAGAGTAGCATGTGTGATGTAGCCTTTAGAAATGAACGTTGCCTCACGTCTTCGATTCAATTCAAGTGATAACTGGGTATTGCTTGCTATAATCAGGTGCTACGTGATAACAATTTACAACCTTTTCTCAAAAGTATTTATAGGCGGACAATAAATGCTTTCTGACTGAAATCTGAATAATATAAGCAAGATTCTAAGCATATATAGTAATTTATAACAAAGACCTTGTAGACATTATCTTCATGTTTTACAAAAACAAAATTGATTCTTATTTTACAAAATATATAAATTATTAGCACCATATCAAAGGCGTTCCAAAGCCTTGTGATATAGTGTAAAGCTGCAACTCCATTGCTGGATGTGCATTATTGTGCATTCGCGCTACGCGATACTTATGACTTCTGGTAATATGGATATTTATTACTAACAACATGTTAGTTTTTTTACACGACTGACCAAAATAGGAGTAAGTGTAAGTATGTAAGTTTCTTTATTCCACCATAAGTCCTGAACCGCTTAACAGATATTGATGTGAGAGGTATTGTTAGATTCCTTACATTCCTCCGAGTGACATAGGCTATGTAAGTTGTCAGTCGTGTTTTTTTTATTTTTAAATAATTAGCTTGTAATATTTATCAACGTGCATATCATGTCAATTATTATAATGAAACTAGTTTTTTTTTCATTAATTCACAAACACTAAAAAATGCAAAAGTTTGCATTACACATCGCCTTATAAAGCAATTATTGACAAAATGAACAATTGGACAACTTTGCGGAATGGAGTGTCTATGTCTAGTCTAGCTTCTCTTACTATACGTGCGATCACGTTAGCATCGCCGTGCAAAGCAATGGACTGCAACCTTAATTGTTTTCTTCGCAAGATCTTAGCGATTACATTGTTTCAGGCGTTCGAACGGTCTTTGTTTTGTTAAGATAATCTGGGTGGTTCCCAGGAGGACGTCAACAAAGAAAAATTGGATGGGCAGTGAGCCAATACCTTTTAGTCTCACTCTTTTTGACCCTTCTTATCTCCTTGTACGTTATAATCACGTTTACAAATTAACGAATGCCACTATCTCAAATTGTTGACCTTACACAATATAATTATTTATAGTTAATGTATTTTTTTTAAAGTTTCCTATCGACCTTTGCTAATCCTATTTGATATTAAAAAAGCATATGTTTTTACCAATTTTTTTTTTCTAAAAAAATAAAAAGCTTGGCTGTTACAGAACGCCGAACAAAACTTCAGGCTTCAGGCTCAAATGCCGCATACCTACAGTTTGTGCAAGTGAAATCGTAAACAGTTACAGTTTTGCTAAATTACGTAAGTCATTAGTAAATATGGGGGCAGGGGTCGTAGAACTGATGACGTCGGGTGTTCGGTCAATTAGTGATGTTACTGTAAGGGGTTGCTGTGTTTTGGATAAACAAAATACTGTAAAGTCGCTGAGTTTAGGGTAAGATTGAGAACTGCTTTTCGGCATAAACTAAAAAATCGGCCTAGTTTGGTGTCTACAGTGCTAACCCATAGTTGCATTTAGGTAAAAATTTTAATTGTTATATAATATGTATATTGTAAACTTCAGGAGTAAAATAAATTATACCAATAAAAAGATGTGTATCTAGTAAACTTATATCTATGTCATCCAGACGAATGAGAATCTCTATTAAAATGCCTGAGGCGACGTAACAGTCGACTTGAACGGTCTCTAATGCCCCACCATTGATGCGCAGTGTCCTGAGATCTAATATGAAAAATCTCAAGTTATGATAGACCTTTTTCCGACGATGACGCGATCATTTTTCTACGACTTTCATATCAGCATTTTCCCTCAAACCACTTTTGTAATCTTCATTGCGATGTTATCGACAACTTTTCTCGATTACCATTTCGTTTCGATTTTGACGTCGGAAATGTTGTGTCGTTAAACCGTAATATCTTTACATTTAAATCTTGAAATATGACTCTTAATATTTTATTTAAAAACAAAGTTTCATTATTAAGTATTACTTTTACAAGACAAAAATATTAAGTAACTTTTTAAATGTTAATCGTTTAAAGTAGGTACTTATAGTTTTTTAGTTGTGTCATTAAATGGCCGATGACATTTTTCCGAGTTAGGAAACTACATCGTCCCTCTGGTTACTATGCCCGTGTGAAGATGTTTTAATTTATAAATAAAAATTATTTGGTATTTAACAACGATCTAATTACTGACATAATATGAAATAAAAACTATAAACTATAAATAAACTAAATATAACCACAATTAAATATTTACAAAAACGCCAGTCCCGACAATTCGTTGCCATGAGGTAATGTGCCCAGAAGGCTGACAAATTTATTGTTTTTTACTTATCTAAATTATAAATGTAAAGACAAGAAATTATCAGCATAAGAAAATAAATAACTGGAAATTTAACAAACGTGAAAATTACACCAACAATTTTCCTGATTTATTAATCTTGGAGGCAACTTTTCCTCAAAACACTTCACTTTTACGACTAAATAAACAGTATGAAAACGGAGCATTGAATATTTTATCCTTACTGTGTACTTGTAGGCGACATTGACGATAATTTTGTAGATTATACGAAATTTATGGGCAGTAACGGTAGTAAAAACTTTGGAAAATTACCTGATTTGGGAACAACAGCATAATTACTTCATTTCATCGCGATAAACACTTTATGGAGTGCCATGTAGCTGTGATATATTTTATTTTATTTTTTATACCTCTTTTAGCGCCATTTAGGGTTCCGTACGTCTTAGAAAAATAAAAATATATAGAAGTTTATGACTTAACAGATTTTTTTCAATGGTCAATTCTTCGAAATAACAGCAGAAAATATGTGAAGTAGGATGTGGCATACAGCGGAGCGTCATGTTCCCCGCTACCCGCATTGAGCTGCGACTCATTATATTGAGATTGAGATACGTCTCTGTGTGTGGACGGTTGCCCGAGTACATAGGCTGTTGTCATTCTCAGTTACTGTAAAGTCGCTCTGTACCAACTTCTCTCCATTTTCACACGTAAGCAATAGTCAGGATACGGAGGAGCCCCAATTAACTGACCCGCTTAAGCCCCGAGTCAGATTGTGCTGTGGGGTTGGGGCGCGTCACTATGCCGTATAATATAAGTGATAACGGCACATAGGATTTCGTAGAGTTCCAGTTTCACAGACAGGCATATATATCATATACATACACAACACACACGCTAAAAAAGTAAAGTATTGCTACTAAAGCTTATGTCAACTAAAAATTACTCTGTTAATTTCAAGAGGAAACTACACATTCAAAGTAAAAACGTATAAAACAGCCGGGCACTCCACCCTCATTTTTAAAAGCGGTGAAAAATTGTTAGCTACCGCTGCAGCATTTAAATCGAGCCGTTAAAATCCTGTGATTAAATACCGAGTACGCCAAAAATAAATATAACTTACGCTGAGCTGAGCTGTTATTCTCTTTATATACTTTTCTTTATAATATGTTGACATTTGCCTTAATTGTAAGAAAAATCTCCGCAATTGAGTGATAAGCTATAAGTATTTAATAAAATTACTGATAATCTATCCACACAGATACTGGTTTCTTAAGAATCGAATAGACTAATCTAACAGTAGGTGTATTGTACGAATACCCTAATAACTTATCGACTAGATTTTTCATCTGTCAGATTACGATCAGATGATTTATTAGAAAGAGATCAAGGGCTATAAAGCTTGAAGCAAAGAATAAAAACGTTGCTTTTCCTTTATTCGTCACAAAAAATGTCTCTTACGACTTTACAAAAGGATTGCATTGCCATTCAACTTGGCAATGCTGCCAACCTTCTGGGTACATTACTGTGAGGCAACTTCTTGTCGGGAAAGTACGACATTTAAGTAATTTATTTGTATTTTAGTTGTAGTTTTAATTAATATTTCTGAAATATCTTGATTGAACCACACAATGCGGTACTTTTCAGCAATGTTTGTTACAACCTAAGCTCAAGCAAAATGTACATTTTGCTTTCATACTAGCAATTTCAAACAGATAACTATGACCCAAATAACCCAAATAGCTATCTATATCAAAAGTATTTAAACGTTCTGAATCGACTTCCTTTCCTTTGTTCAGTGGCTTTTTTCAAAAGGATGTTCGGCGAATTGCAAATCGGTTCGCTTCAGTCGACTTCAAGGGAAAGACTTGGCCGAGACTGTGTAAATATTTGATGCATATTTCATGGAGACCCGACGTTTACTTTGTAAGAGATCGGATAAAAACAACTTCGCTGGTGTAAAGTTTGCACTCGGAGATTGATTCCTTTCAAATGGGAGGTTATTGCTGTGTAATATGGGACTTATAATGTACCTACCTAGCGGGAAATTACTTAACAAGCTAATTATTACAAATAAAAAACACGACTTATATAGGTTATGTTACTCAGATTAATGCAAGGAATCTAAAAATATCTCTCACATCAAAATCTGATAAGCCGTTCAGGACTTAACCTAACCCTAACTAATATTATAAATGCGAAAGTGAGTTTGTTTGTTTGTTGGTTTGTTTGTTACCTCTTCACGCTTTATCTACTAAACCAATCTTCCTGAAATTTCGCATACACATACCTGGAAGTACCGAGAATGACATAGGGTACCTTTCTATCGGGTATAAGCACAGTTTCCGTGGGAAATTCACACGGGCAAAGCCGCAGGCCAAAGCTAGTGGTGGAATAAAGAAACTTACATACATATATGTCGGAATGACACATTTCAAAATATCAGAATAATCATATTATGGGTTCAGGGGGGCCGAGCTCAGAAATAGATGACTAGAGCGGTAAGCACAGTACAGGTACTTTAACAACAGGTTCACGTGAAAACACATTTGGGTACTAAACTCAGTTCGAATATTAACTGTCAGCATGAGGGCATTTCTAAAATAACATGCACAGCTCTTAATAGACAGGGTAAACAACTCCTATCTCAAGTAACAGCCCAAAGCATCCAGGGATTCATCGGATATTAACGGATTAAGAAATCATCTAGCACTAACCTCTTATTTGGTCCACGTGTCACGGCTAGGGTCTAACCCTAACCTACCCACGGCAAGGAACCGTGCCCCACCACGCACGGATCAATCCATTTCAACCAGTGAGTTCTACTTAATGGTCTTCCGTGCTAACTAAGATCTCACATCACTTCACTCAAGATTCACACGTCACATCGTTAACGCACTAAGTAACTCGACAATAACACTACTCTGACACTATTTACATAGATACAGAGAATTCAACACAACCGCTCGGCACGTCCGCACCGCACCGCGCCACAAATCAGACTGCCTCGCTATAATGTCATAACGATCGCACGTTTATTTTATTATAAAGAGGGGGTGACACAAGTGACATTGTCACTTTGACACATTTCCGACGAGTACCGTCTTGAAAACTGTTTTAAACTATTGATTAACTAACAAAATAAACCAAAGTTAATTTAACTAATGTAAACGCTCCGATATGAACCCTAAAAAACATAACACTCATTTTTTGGTCAGTTGTGTAAAAATGTAGGTACGGTCAACTTAGAATTTTTTAAGGCGGTAACTTTGCACCCAGATAGTTTGAATGGTTAGACGTCAGACGTATATAATTAGATAGATATTTGCCACCGTTTAAAGCATACATTGTAAATTGCAATATTTATTTATTTATTTATTTTTATTTGGGAAACAAACAGTTATATAGAAAAACAAAACAATATTAAACTTAAATAGTACACAAACCAATCAAGTTTCCTCTAATAAATATTATAATACAAATTTATCGAACAGACATTAAAAACAAAATCTAATGAAGTGAAGCCGTACGTAAAGAAATATAGTATGTATAACAATAAATTCTATTCCATTACCTAACTGCACACTGACAGACCTAATTTATTTTTTATATAAACCAATAGATAGTGCAAATATGTCTAGACTACTGTAATATATTGAAATTATGGCATGCGCGATATATAAAAGTGTTATGAGAGTAATTCGTTTTCTTTACTGGAACAAAA
Source organism: Ephestia elutella (assembly GCA_018467065.1). NCBI lineage: Eukaryota > Metazoa > Arthropoda > Insecta > Lepidoptera > Pyralidae > Ephestia > Ephestia elutella. The sequence goes on along the minus strand of CM031568.1, from coordinate 14,859,412 downwards.
AATATTTTTTTTGTCCTAGCATTCATACGATGGCATCTGAGACAAGATAAGGTGAATCTAGATAATTATGTAAAAGCTTGTACAGAAAAGTTTGAAATATATTTTACTATTCTATATACTTTACCACAGAATTACCGACTTCTGTGTAAACATGAGCGATTTTGTCATAAAATCATACATTTAGAGTAAATAATATAGGGTCTAGACTTCGGGCCATACAAATAACAACCATCACAGTTTTATTTTATTCATATAATAAAAAAGAAAATATTATTTTCGTTAATCCACTTCCCCTCCCATAATTCTTTAAGGTAAATACATCATTCCCAAGGTACCAGGATATAATGGATGGAATGAAGCTGACCATTTTATTTTAGAGCCCCGACGAGAGCCGCGGTGCATTCTTAATAAACTGCAGCCACGGCATGCATATAAATTTACCGGCAATGAATTAAATTTTTCACATAGCCACGTAGTTGAAATGAAGCGTAGGAGTGAACCATCTCAGACTGATTTTGCATATCTCATTGGGAATTCGTAATTGGTTCCGTTTCACTATTTTTGGGGATAGATCCAGTTTTGGAATTTTAAAAAAATGCTGTTTCGGTCTGCGTTTCTTATGGAAATTTCTAGATAATCGTAAATACCTGCTATCATTATTTAGATCTGTGATGTAGGTAGTATATTTGCTCGTAAAGTGTCACTTATTTCACCAATTTCAATATTGTATTGTATCTCATTACGCACTTGTGCGTTATTGTAAAATAAAACGCACGCTCCGTCTAAAAACGAACGATACTTTTTTTTAATCTTAGCAAAGAGTTTTTATGTAAGAAAAGTGGTCAACATTTTATGAATAAAAATTAACTTTAGGAGATAAAATAAATAAAAAATTTAATTTTTTAAATTATTTTTGACAATAAATTACAACCATTTATCTGTAACAAAACAAAAAAAATATTAATTTACTTTATTAGTAATACTGGCTGTTTTTTGTGCATTTGCCTTAAAAAAAGCGCTGATGCGCGCGCATCGCTAATTTGTGAACAAGTAAAATTATACCGCGCGCTTTTTCTTTGGTATTGTCGTTTTTCGAGTTATTTAAATATTTCCTCGCAAATATGTTATAAAACGTCGTATGACATACGTGTGCTTTGAAAATTACAGCCTCTGCCTTTCTAGCAATATCGCCTCGGCTGTAATTTTCAACTTACCGCACTTATATCACAATGTAAGTTTATTAGATATTGCAGTTCAGCAATGATTTATAAGTAATTAAAAGAAAGATTAGTAAATACATTATATAAAATTCAAAGAATCTCTGTCAATTAGCTTTAAATGAAATGACATAACCACTAAATTTCATTTTTTTATATTTATCCTAAGTCTATATTAATACTTATGTACGGTTCCTATGTTTGCATCTTATCAGCGTTACATCAAATTAACTGTTAGTATATATTTATATTCATTTAAAACCAGAAAAGACATTATTTATTCATTATTATACAACCAACCCTTTACTTTCATACGCCTCCACTCATTCATGCGTGAAATGAAAAATTACTTTCGCTGAAAAATACGCCCGTTTTAATCAACCCGTTAAAATCGTTCTCGAAAATAATCGTGCGCCCAGTTACAGTGCAGAAAAAGTTAACGAGTGTTATTTAAGCCTGGCGAGGTAGTGCACTCCATCTGGTTCTAAAAGCCTGGTTCCTAAGTTGAATCCTAACTAATATTATAAATGCGAAAGTGAGTTTGTTTTCTTTGTTACCTCTTCACGCTTTATCCACTGACCCAATGTTCCTGAAATTTTGCATACAGATAGTTAGAAGTACTGAGACGGATATAGGTAACTTTCATCCCGGGCAAAAGCACTGTTCCCGTGAGAAATTTAAGCGGGCGAAGCCGCGAGCAAAAGCTAGTAACGGAAATATTTTTGATGGCTTTCCTCTCGCTTTCTTCGCTATGGGAGTGATTTTTTGACAATCGTTGAAAGAACGACTAGAACCCGAAACCGCGTAAGCTATTTGACTAATGTACATAAGGTTACAAACAACTATGTCACCCAACGGTAAAATGCACAGAAAAATTACCCTTTCAATAGACAACAGACAGCCAAAAATATCACAGCGCACGCTTATTGGCCAATCGAATTTCCTTAGTATATTTTGTATACATGAATGACTAGGAAGTTAAAATAAAGTCTATTCACGAATTCAAATTTTACAAAAATAGAATTTCCGTTTAAACTTTCTGGTTAACCAGTCAGTTCCTAAACTGGCTAATGAGTGGCAATCTTCGTAATTTGTGTGACGTCACTACATAATACAGAAAATATACCTACATCGGAAATTCGGTACAAGCAGGAATATACCGTCGAATAGCTTGCGGAAAGCGTTTTGCTTTGAAAAATTCTCTCAAATGTCGTAAAACTCATATGCGGACGCGGTAATGAAAAATCCCTTTGACCCCGGTTATATTAAACCTACTGCTGCAGAATAATTGGAACTTATTTGACCTTCTCTTTACAGTATTACCGACACATCTGAGTTAATTGCGTTTTCGTCGTGATAAACTTATTTACAGATCTCTATTATTAGCAAACTTGCCTAGTCTAATTTTTGATAGATTTAGTTACCTTTTGTTTTAATTGTTTAATAAACTTTGACTGTCTAGTCCACAGACAATCAAAAGTTTGATAATAGAACTTTTTAGTTTGATTAGTTTTTGGTTTCATTAATTTATTAATAATTTGAAATAAATCTGAAACTTTTCGTAGCGGTATTTTGATGAAGCAAGTTCTGTGAATATGTCACGAGACTGCATTAATTTTACCCTTTCATTGAATAAAGATTAAAAGAAAGAAAAAATTGCTATATTATAATATGATAGTTTTTAAAAATGCTTTATTTTATTAATTAAGAATTCATAAATAATAAATTTCACGCAACATTTTATTAAATATAAATAATTAGTATTTAATAACTTATCCTACACTAGACTGTGGTTGTACAATGCAGTAAGTATAGATTGTTATTATTATATTTCCTAGGGTTATGTGGTTACCATTATAACACTTAACAAGAACACTAGTATGGCCAAAAATGTGTTGTAATGGCCACAAATCACAACACCAAAAAAGCACACCAAATAATAAAATATTAATTATTATTGGCCTACCACGATTTCTCACGATTTCGGCGAAACCCCTAATTCATGTGAGTTACGGCTAAACATAACACTAAATCTAAATTTGGACAGAAGTGTGGGATATAAATCTATGAGATGTTATGCGTGACTCGAGTGCGTGGGCTTTATGTACAATTTATTGTAGGGGAAGAAAAACCTACGATTCGCGGGCACCGCCCGTGAAAACACTTATCAATTGAATACAGTATTGGAAGTCGGGACTTTAGTTTTAACTATATTGTTTTTCATTTCTATTTTTACAGATGATTCTGACTTTAATGTAAGCATTTGTTATCAAGGCAAGTTCGATTCGTAGAAATTATAAAAAGTCAGCTAGATTTCTAAAGACATTACAAAATGTATGACTTTTTTCTGAAATTAGGTGTTTTCGATCTAAAATGATGTTGTTGTGGTATAATTCCTAAACCACAGAAGTATATTCTTTCCTAATAGTCCGCTTAACCGGACTACTGCTACTGAGATGTGAACCGAGTAAAGAGTGCACAACACAGAAATCGCTAAAATTGGGAAAATGATATTTTTAGACATAGGTCGATATTCTATGAATTGATATCACAATAACCCAAGCTGCCTAGATCCATTTCTACTTATAACGATCTCATTGCAGTGTTATAATCGCAGTATCTTCAATCTTCAAAATTAAGATCGTATCTATACTTATTTAGACCGAAAGACCATTTCATGTTCTAGAGAGGAGATGCACTAACAATTTACCCTCGTTTTCACCGAAACCACTTTGCGGTAACATGTTCCCTGCATAGAATTCACTAAGATTCCCAGTTTAGTTAACTAAATTAGATGGCGTGCTCAGGAATATTTATATTACTGACATTTTCCAACTCAGTAGTGGTTTTAATCGGTAATATATTGTAACGTATAGATATACTTGTCTGTGATTGTAACCATGCATGTTCTAGTTTATGTTCCATTTAATTCAATGTGAATTCACAGCAGTAGGGTTAGTAATACTTTAAATTTAGTTAAGTTTTTTTTTTTGATGCAAATAATTATTTTGGTAGTTTTTAAAAAAATGTTGGCAACTACTAGATACGAGTTCAACAAAAATGAACTGCAAATCTGAAAGGAAATACAAAAGAACTTTTATTTATTATATTATGTCTTTTTTTCACATACAGAGTGTGTGTGTGTACTTAGCCTAGCCATTTCATTTTAATTCACATAATGGATAAATAATTACTTTTTCTAATTTTATAGTTTGGTCCACTTTCAATAGCTAAATCTTATTAAAAATGCACTTCCATTAGGAAATACTGCAAACGAATGTATTATTTTCTGTATCTAGGCCATCTAAATTAGCAGATTTCAGAGAACTAAATTAGTTAGGTACCTACCAAATAAAGAATTCAGCCGTTTTCGACAGACATGATTTTCTAATTTATAAATTAGGCATAAACTTTTAAGAATTGAATTTTATTTGTATGTAGGTATTTCCATTGATTTGATTTTAATATATTAATAAACATAGAAGCAATTATTTTTGGTAATTCAATGCATAAAGATTTCATTTTTCAAAAATTGTGGCAAAAAAAATATGCGAGATCATCTATCTATTTTCCGAAAATTTCCACTTGCCCAAATGGCTCCAGCAAGTGTAATATTTTAGAGAAAAGAAAACATGACATTCCAATTCAAAGTACCGTGTGGAGTTCACGGAGTGTTGATTGTGCCACGGAAATGTTTTCATACTAGTTCGAATTTATTTTTATTGTTGGAAATATTGAAGGACTATTTTCATATACAGGTGGCTTCTATTTTACAGTGTTTCCATCTTGTGGGGCATTTGGAGTTTTAGGCTAACTATTGAGAGGCAGCAACCCAAAGTCAATCTTGGCTTGCAATAATAAATTAACATTAACATTAAATAATCAAATTAAATCTTATCATAGAGGAGAATTACATAAACATAATAGGTATGTATAAGTACGAAAACACATAAAATGTTTAACTTACCGTCAGTTGAAAAGTGGTGTGTAATGTTATGTATACAAATCTCAAAAAGGCCAAAAACACAGGCGACAAAAAACTATTGGCCTCTAAATTTAGTTATTACAAAGCAGTACGTTAGTTCATTATAATTCAAATGTTATCATAAAAATACCAATTTTATATAAAAATCCATTTCTTTAGGTATGAATATTGCTCCGGGCTTACGTTCAGGTGTACAATGAAGAACAATCTTGCATCTTGCTTCATTAGGACAACAGCTTTCGGTATTCTTGGCGTCTTTCGTAATTTGTTTTTCGTCACAATTGTTTTCGAACTTTTTCGTTGAAATTGTTCATGTTTTAAGATAAAACTCAATACATTTCCAACGAAAAAGTTTTGATTACATCACAAATAAAGTAATTATTAAAGTTAAAGTACAAAGTCGATTGAACTTCGGTTCGATGTTTATATTATTCTTGATAAAATACCAGGCATGAGACATCATCTATATCTATACATATAATAAATCAGTAAAAATATTTTGTCTGTACATTTAATATTTTTGACTAAAATGGATAGAGGGACACTTAAAAAGAACAATAGAAAGCAAAAAAAATTTTTTGGAATTTCTTGTCTGTCTGTCTGTCTGTCTGTCTGTCTGTCTGTATGTATGTACGCGTTTCACGCAAAAACTACTGGACGGATTTAAATGAAACTTTTTTGTTGTATAGCTATTAAGCCTGGGCAACATATAGGCTATAATTCATTTTGAAAACTGGAACACCTGATGAAGAACCATAACAGAACAGCTAAACTATAAGAAATATGGAAATGGTGCCTTAATAAAAGTCGTTCAACCTGATGAGCATTTTCTGCTGACGTATAAAAATTGAAGATCTGGAACATCTGATGAAAAGCTCCAAGAGAAATTTTTCATCTTAGCGAAACTCACGCGGGCGAAGCCGCGGGCGACAGCTAGTTTATAATCATCCCCTTTTACCTTCTTCAAAATCACTAGATCTACAATATTTCCGAAACATAAAATTAGTTAGGAACTTGTTCTGAAAAAGCAAGACTTCCACCAGTAGCCACAGTGACGTCAAACATAAAACTCTTCATGTGCACGCACATTATACTATTTGAAAGAATACTTAAATGTTAAAGGTTGTGAAAATAAATGTTGGTGGGTATGTTTGTCTGTTTGGATGTTAGTTATTCTTTCACGCAAAAACGACTGGTTCGATTGTGATGATTTTTGGTACACGGAACCAATAAAATCTTGGAAGAACACAGAGAATTTTTTATCCTGAAATTGATACAGGAGCGGAGTAGATATACCTATATTTTGTAAATCACTAAAAATTCCATCATAGTGCTGCTTCCGGCCTTCCCCTTGAATTAATTGTAGTTGACCCTTGTTTCTACACCCAAAATAATTTAATTTACGTGATCGTGCTATATTTAAGTTGAGACCAAATGTTCCTAGTGTATTTTAATTGAGGTTTTCATATTGTAGTTAAATTACGTATCCAGATCTATCAATAGATCTGAAATCATTTAGTAATTTGATGTAGGAGTATTCCTCTCAAATTACTATAATTCTAATTACCATTGATCACTCAGAATAATTGATCAATTATTCATTCAAAATAGTTCAGAAAAAAATATTTATGCTGTTATATTATTTATTAGAATCGCTTCTCTGAGATGAATACCTCATATTATGTAGTAAAGAAAGAGAAAAACAGATTGGCTTTATTTTTTAACATAGCACCATCCGAAGGACAGCGAAGTTTTGAAAGGGGAACCTTGTCACGCCCATGTTTGAACTGATGTTGAAAACTTTTAGACGAAAGGATCAATTGAAGGCTTTCTTCTAGCGAGCACTTTAAGTGTATTTGAAAGGCGCTATCGGGTTGAGGTTTAATTTCAGCTAATCTGTACATATAATAAAACAGTAAAAATATTTTGTCTGTACATTTAGTATTTTTGACTGAAATTGATAGAGGGATGCAAAGAATAATAGACAGCAAAAAAAAAATATTTTTTTAAATTTTTTGTCTGTATATGACGCTTATTTCCGAAAGTGCTGAACTGATGTACTTAAAACTGCTCTGTTTTAACTCAGTAAAACATTTACAGTTTGTTTTATCAAAATCGGTTCATAAAAGAAAGTTATCGTCATTTAAATGAACTCATGGCATTTGCTTGCAAATATTCTGAATAAGTTACATAGGAAATTTAAAATCCAATGTCATCGTCATTATACGACAGCATTATACCTATAAACATACATTTTTTCAATAGTAAAATTTCTTTGAACTTTGCTTGATAGATAATTTTGTTTTGTTAAATATTTATTTGACATGCTTCTTGTCTTCTGCTAAGCAGACTGCTTTGTTTTTGGTTTTTAGATTTGGTATTAGACGAACCAATTTCACGACGGACTTTTGCAGTGTTTTTTTTTTTTGTTTTGCTTTGCGTTTAGGAATTGGTGTTGACGAATATTGCTGTTATTTTTGGATTTTGTTTTGCTTGGGGTTTAGGATTTGGTTGGTGAAGTTCTTAACGGTCATTTGATTTATTATTGCTTTCAAAATGTTTCAGTGTTAGTTCATTGTATTTGTATTTATAAAAATGACTAGGAGGAGGAGGTCAAACCTGTCTCAAGGCAGCAGAGTAGCGAAACGGATAAGGCTGATGAGATCGCAAGAGTCTATCGAAGACAGAGAGGAACGGCTTACCGAATCGGGTGCGCAATTCTCTCTCTCGCTCTTTGGAGACTTTAACTAAGAGGCAAGCTAGACTGCGTGCTAACCGTGAGCGGATTGCATCATCTCGCGCCTCTGAAAACTCACCCCTAAGAGAAAACAGACTAACTGCTGATTGAGAGCAGCATAGGCTATAGCGCGCTTCAGAAAAAAAATACCAAATTACCGAAACGCAATATCGGCTGAATGCTGACCGAGAACGTCACGCATTGTCTCGCGCTTCGGAAACGTTTACCGAAACGCAATAATGGCTGAATACCAAGAACGCCATGCATTGTCTCGAGCTTCAGAAACGTTTACCGAAACGCAACATCGGCTGAGTGCTGACCGAGAACGTCACGCATTGCTTTTGCATTGCATTTGCAAGGGCCATGGTTGAGCGAACTGACCTGACGCTAGACTACGTATCCCAGTGGGGAGAGAGTAATCTGGTCACTTTTAACGCTTCTAAGACACAGGCATGTCTATTCACCGCAAAAAGGAGCCCTTTCACCTTGGCTCCTACTTTTCGGGGTACATCGGTTCCTATAACCGACAAGCTTGAACTCCTAGGCATGGAGTTGACTAAAAGTCTCAACTTCGGCACCACCATCGAATCCAAAGCCCAAACAGCTGCCAAAAAGCTGGGCATTCTCAATAGAGTTAAGCGCTACTTCACACCTGGACAGCTTCTTACTCTTTATAAAGCTCAAGTCCGTTCTTGCATGGAGTACTGCAGTCACCTTTGGGACGGCTCAGCGAAGTCTCAACTGGCCACTTTGGATTCGGTGGAACGCAGAGCCAGGCGAATAATCGGCGATGAAAGATTGACGAAATCTAAGCTCCACAGCCTAGCTCATCGTCGAAAAGTTGCCTGTGTGCAGAACAACTACGCTCTGCTGCCAGAAAATGTGCGCAGAGAATCCGGACAAACGAAGCGCCGTGAACCTCTTCACCGAAAAAGACCAGATTTTAAGTGGAGACCTATAGGTCCCCAAAAAAGCCCGATGATACCCGACGGTAAAGATTATATACGGCACTGCGTCTGTCCGACTAGAGCCTAAAACCTAACCTATACGCAGTCTGCTACCACTATAGCTTATAAAGGGAGCTATAGAACCCTATGTACTAATAACTAAGTAACTAAAATTCAAACCACTTACCAAACTGAATCTTCTTAATCTTCAGATCCAACTTCGAGTGTCTTCGGAAGTGGATGCGGTCCCTAAACACCCAACCTACCCCGAGATCTCTTCCCCAGAATAAATACGTAGGTTTCTTCCAGCAGTTCCACTCGGCGACGGGATTCGGCGCCTCCAGGCAGCCACGTTTCGCATCTCACAAGAAACAGTCACAATAACAGGGTTTTTCACAAACACGAACGTTCAATAGTTATTTAACAAAAGGAAGCTCACAATTATAACTCAAATCAGTTATTACAAACAAAATTAACGCCACGCCGCGCGGCTTCAAAATGCAACAACCCAAGATGGTGGCTATATCACCGCGATATTTCCTGCGACACGGCCTCGTGCGCGCGCGTTCCAAGGACGACTGAATGTCGACGGCCGGAAGCCGTCCGCGCAATGTTGCCAGCAGGCAAAACAAAGGCCTGCTATTCACGGCACAGCACACGCTCAATGCAATGCTTAGATTTAATAAACATCAACAAGTTTATTACAAACATCCCCCCGTCCCGGTCTGAAAAGCAGACCGCTAGCTTACTCTACGGGAAGGCGGGCGAGAGAGGTCACAGCTCTCCTTAAAATCGAACCGTCGACTAACACCTCAGCCACACGCGGAGTGCCATCTCCGCCAAGAATCAAACGTAATATGCGAGCTCGTCGCCAAAGCAATGAGGGCAAATTTGCCTCTTTTAACAATACTAAATCACCCTCCCTGGGAGGCTCAGTCCTGTCTGTCCACTTCACTCTTTGCTGCAGCAAATGCAAATATTCAAGCGACCAGCGACGCCAAAAGTCCTGGCTCATTTGTTGCAACATTTGAAAACGCGACAACCGATATACGCGTTCGTCCTTCCACGGGTATTCGGGCAGGGCATTCAAAGGCCCTCCCACCAAAAAATGACCAGGGGTGAGAGCTTCCAAGTCATTTGGATCTGGAGATAGCGGACAGAGAGGACGAGAGTTGAGGACCGCCTCAACTTTACAAAACACTGTGGCCAACTCTTCAAAAGTTAGAGCCGTTTCTCCGATAATGCGGCGGAGGTGGGTCTTTGCGGATTTCACAGCCGCTTCAAAAATCCCTCCCCAATGGGGGCAACTTGGGGGACTAAACTTCCAGGTTATTCCCCTTTGGGCAGCAATTTGACTTAAACTAGTACAATTTTTATCAATAAACACAGAAACATCCTTAAGATAATTTACAGTTCCCTTATAGTTTGTGCCACTATCAGACCTAATAAGGGAAGGTAGACCTCGACGCGAAACAAAGCGATCCAACGCGGCGACGAAGGCCTCCGTAGTCAGAGCCGATACCACCTCCAAATGGACAGCCTTGGTGGCCAAACAAACAAATACACACAAATAGCCCTTCACAATACGGGCATTACGAAAGGGAGAAGCCTTGATCGAAAAGGGACCGGCAAAATCGGTTCCAACGCCGTCAAACGGCCTCGAAGGTCGGATTCGATCAGCGGGCAAATCACCCATCTGTGGCTGCATCGTGGATGCCTTCAACCTATAACATGCAACATATACATATATATACATCGAAACAGGACACTACGGATTGCTCTTCGGGCAGACAAAATCCAAAACTCGCGTTGCAAAATAGCCAACAAAGCATTGCACCCAGCATGGGCGTTACGAATGTGTCGATCAGACACCAAAAGCTGCACCAAGGGTCCGCCCTTGGGCAACAACAGAGGATGGCGAGTCTCATATGGAAGATCCGCCTTCCGGAGCCTGCCTCCAACCCGAAGAAGCCCATCCGAGTCGATGTACGGGTTCAAACGAGCGACCGCGCCCTTCAACTTAGCGCGTCCGTCGCGCAAAATACGAAGCTCTGACTCAAACCGTCCGGTCTGCACGACACGGACCCAATGCAACAATGCGCTCCGGCGCTCTTCTGCACCTGCAATCGGCTCCAACCGCTTTGCCTGTGGGTTTCTACAATTATGTATGAAACGCTTAATCCAACTGGTAACACCCAGAAGCTTATCCAAGCTGCTATACCGAGCAAGTAGCCAATCCGGCTCCGACGTCGTCTCAGCGACTACAGCATGTACACGGAGCCCAGTCAAACTCAAAGAAGTAACATCTGTCTGACAGACAGGCCAAGAAGTTTCTGATCCCATCAGCCACTCTGGACCCCACCAGAGCGGGTGTGACACCAATTCTGGTGCCGTACAACCTCGGGAAGCACAGTCGGCTGGGTTAAGCTCTCCCGGCACATGTCTCCATGTTATATCAATTCCGATATTCTGGATTTGGGAAACCCGATTTCCCACAAAAACCTCCAAGGTATGTGGGGCCGCGCGCAACCATGCAAGCGCGACCTGGCTATCCGACCAGGCGAAGATGTCCCGTATCTCGACCGTGGCCGCCAGCTCACATGCAACGTGATGCAACAATTTAGAGAGAAGGTGAGCTCCACTCAACTCAAGCTTGGGAATAGTCAGCCTAGTCCTGATGGGGGCGACCTTGCTCTTCCCTAACAAAAGCGAGACATTGACCCGGCCATCGGCGTCAACTGTCCGCATATAGACTGACGCGGCGTAGCCTCGCTCCGACGCGTCACAAAAGCCATGCAGGCTGGCTCGATATTTCCCGGGGGCAATATTCGACGAGGCAAGGCAATCCGATTGACTTCCTTAATCGATGAAAACAACTCGAGCCAATCATCCAATGGAGGACCAACCAGCGGCTCGTCCCACGAGACGCCCAAAGTCCAAAGTCTCTGAAGAAGACACTTTGCAGAGAATATCACTGGACTGATCCAACCGCTTGGATCAAACATACGGGCTATGACGGACAACACCGTTCTCTTAGTCCAGACCTTTGGTATTTCCAAGTCCACTTGGAATGTAAAAATATCGGTTAGCGGCTGGTACTGCATGCCCAGCACCGCTATCCTGTTGGGATCATCCACATCCTCAAACAGGTGAGGGTTCTGTTGGTGATCCTCCGGGATCCCTTCTAGAACTTTAGGCTCATTAGACAACCACTTACGTAGCTCGTAGCCACCTGTCTTCAATATTTCAATCAATTCATCCCGCAGTAGGAGGGCCTCCTCAATACTTTGGGCTCCGGTGCACACGTCATCAACATACAAGTCACGTGACAGCACGGAAGCCCCACGGGGAAAGCGGATCCGTTCCCGCTCTGCCAATTCAAGCAATGATCTGATGGCGATATAGGGACTAGATTTCAAACCATACGTGTTTGTGTTGAGTTCATACACCGTCACAGGATCCTCAGGGCGCTCACGCCAGAGTATCAACTGGAATCGCCTGTCCTCAGGATGTATGACTGTCTGGCGGAACATCATCCTGATGTCCGCACCAAAAACCACTTGATGTCTTCTAAAGTTCAAGATGATGTCAATTATGTCCCTATGCAATTTGGGACCCGAATGCAAACACAGATTCAACGAAACCCCGTTCGAAGTGGGTGCGGACCCATCAAAGACAGTCCGCAACTTGCCCGTTGAGGCCTTCACCACCGCGTGGTGGGGCAAAAAATAATGCTCAGTTGAGCTCCAATCAACTCGAGCCGGAGACATGTGACCCAAATCCTCGTACTCGCGCATAAATTCAATATATTTATCGCGAAGTACGTGGTCACGCTGCATGCGTCGCTCCATGGACAGCAGTCGTTTCTCCGCAAGCGCCCTACTTTGCCCTAGGCTAGGACGAGAGGCAACAAAGGGTAACCTAGTTACAAACCGACCGGAGGGCAACCTCTCCGTGGTCGATCGAAAAAGGGCTTCGCACTCAGCGTGTTATGGATCCATCCTGGAACTCATAGGTGGCTCCTCCACCTCCCAAAACCTTTGCATGGTCTTGGCCAAGGACGCAGATGCGACAACCGGTGGCTCCTCCGCGGTGCCATTATCAAACACAGGGCCCATCAGGGCAAAACCAAAAATCGTAGACACTGCCATCAGTGAAGACGAACCCAGAGCCTTCTGTGTACCCAACAAAATCCAACCCAATACGTCCGAGCCCAGGAGCAAGTCCACTGGGCCGGGATGAAAGACAAAGGGGTCGGCCAAATCCAGACCCGAAACCAAAGACAACACACCCGGCGGTATGTCTGTCGAGGGGTGCCAACCCGCAATGGTATCCATTACCATAGTCGAAGTCGTGATCCTCATTGTGGAGGACTTCAGCGAAGAAAAGGTGACAAGTGTCTGGCCCGTCAGACACTTCACTTGTATGCCACCAACTCCAAGAAGTGGCACAGGCGAGTCTTCCACGACTAAACCTAACTGGCGTGCCACTCGAGTGGTAACCAAACTGCTTTGAGCCCCTGAGTCCAACAGAGCTCTCAAATTAATGGCTTCCCCCACGACCCCATACGCGGACCACCGCGGTAGGGAGCAGAACCGTCCGCGGCTCTGTCCCAGCAAGGGAGCAAGCTAGTTACGGGCTCCCCACTCTCTCCAAACCAGGGGCGCGCCACTGACCCGGATAATATGGCGGGCGAGTGCCCATCCCCATCTGAGGGGGGGCAGAACCCGCGGCCCGGCCATACATATGGTACGGCGGGTGGTACTCCAGCCGTGGGTACTCGTGCAGCGTCGGAGAAAACCGCTGCGGCTGCATGTGTTGGGTATTGGTAACCCGCGTGGAGGGGGGTGTCCCCACTCTCACGTCCGGTCTTGGGCCCCCGCCCATGGGGGCCCTATCCGGGGCCTGGCCAGCTACATACTGGCCACGACCTTGGGGCGCGTGGTCCCGGTCCGCCAAGACCCGCGCCGGTACGCGACCCCCCTCCCGAGGGGGGGTGCGACGAGCGAAGCCGCGTCCTCCGTCCGATGGTGGAGGGCTTCGCGCAGGAGCGCCCCCGCCCATAGGGGACCCCTGCCTCAACAACCGGGGGCCATCCCCGTTCCGGTTCATGCAGAGCATCACGTGGTGCAGCCCACGGCATGCACTGCATGGTATGGCCCTGGGACAGTCACGTGCATAGTGACTGCCCAAACAGTAGTGTGCAGAACAACTACGCTCTGCTGCCAGAAAATGTGCGCAGAGAATTCCGGGCAGACGAAAGGGCGGGAGGGTTCGGTACCGAAAAATTTACCGGGTAAAAAAAATACCGGTAAAAAACCTCGACCCGACACTACGTCTGTCCGACTAACCTAACCTAACCTATACGCAGTCTGCTACCACTGTAGTTTACAACGGGAACTACAGAACCCTGTATATTAAACCTAACTTAATAGCTACAACCACCCACAAACCCAAGGGTCACTTACCAAACTTAATCTTCTGCTCTTCGGATCCAATCTTGAGTGTCTTCGGAAGAGGAGGGGGTTGTTCCCTAAATCACCCAACCTACCCCATGATATCTCAATCCCCAGAAAAAATACCTGATCCGTCTAGCAGTTCCACTCGGCAACAGATTTCGGCGTCCCCAGGCAGCCACGTTTCGCATCTCACAAGAAACAGTCAAAGTAAAAGGTTTCACAAACACAAATGTTCAATAGTTATTTAACAAACAGGAAATTCACAAATATAACTCAAACTAGTTAACAAGCAAAAGACGCGAGACCTCTCCGCGTATTAAAATCAAACCGATATGTCAGGACAAATGGCGGCCGTCCGCCATGCCATTCACGCGAGCAATTTCATGCGGCGCGGCACTCCCCGCGCGATGTCCAAACAATACTGAATTCAAAATGGTCGCTCGCGACCGCCGACGCCGGCCGAGCGGGCGACGACGCTACTAATATGAAACTACCGCACGCGCTAGAATATTACGGCGGCGAACGGACAAAACAACATAGATTTTATTACAAACATCCCCCCGTCCCGGTCTGAGAAGCAGACCGCTAGCTTACTCTACGGGAAGGCGGGCGAGAGAGGTCACAGCTCTCCTCAAAATCGAACCGTCGACCAACACCTCAGCCACACGCGGAGTGCCATCTCCGCCAAGAATCAAACGTAATATGCGAGCTCGTCGCCAAAGCAATGAGGGCAAATTTGCCTCTTTTAACAATACTAAATCACCCTCCCTGGGAGGCTCAGTCCTGTCTGTCCACTTCACTCTTTGCTGCAGCAAATGCAAATATTCAAGCGACCAGCGACGCCAAAAGTCCTGGCTCATTTGCTGCAACATTTGAAAACGCGACAACCGATATACGCGTTCATCCTTCCACGGGTATTCGGGCAGGGCATTCAACGGCCCTCCCACCAAAAAATGACCAGGGGTGAGAGCTTCCAAGTCATTTGGATCTGGAGATAGCGGACAGAGAGGACGAGAGTTGAGGACCGCCTCAACTTTACAAAACACTGTGGCCAGCTCTTCAAAAGTTAGAGCCGTTTCTCCGATAATGCGGCGGAGGTGGGTCTTTGCGGATTTCACAGCCGCTTCAAAAATCCCTCCCCAATGGGGGCAACTTGGGGGACTAAACTTCCAGGTTATTCCCCTTTGGGCAGCAATTTGACTTAAACTAGTACAATTTTTATCAATAAACACAAAAACATCCTTAAGATAATTTACAGTTCCTTTATAGTTTGTGCCATTGTCAGACCTAATAAGGGAAGGTAGACCTCGACGCGAAACAAAGCGATCCAACGCGGCGACGAAGGCCTCCGTAGTCAGAGCCGATACCACCTCCAAATGGACAGCCTTGGTGGCCAAACAAACAAATACACACAAATAGCCCTTCACAATACGGGCATTACGAAAGGGAGAAGCCTTGATCGAAAAGGGACCGGCAAAATCGGTTCCAACGCCGTCAAACGGCCTCGAAGGTCGGATTCGATCAGCGGGCAAATCACCCATCTGTGGTTGCATCGTGGATGCCTTCAACCTATAACATGCAATACATCGAAACAGGACACTACGGATTGCTCTTCGGGCAGACAAAATCCAAAACTCGCGTTGCAAAATAGCCAACAAAGCATTGCACCCAGCATGGGCGTTACGAATGTGTCGATCAGACACCAAAAGCTGCACCAAGGGTCCGCCCTTGGGCAACAACAGAGGATGGCGAGTCTCATATGGAAGATCCGCCTTCCGGAGCCTGCCTCCAACCCGAAGAAGCCCATCCGAGTCGATGTACGGGTTCAAACGAGCGACCGCGCCCTTCAACTTAGCGCGTCCGTCGCGCAAAATACGAAGCTCTGACTCAAACCGTCCGGTCTGCACGACACGGACCCAATGCAACAATGCGCTCCGGCGCTCTTCTGCACCTGCAATCGGCTCCAACCGCTTTGCCTGTGGGTTTCTACAATTATGTATGAAACGCTTAATCCAACTGGTAACACCCAGAAGCTTATCCAAGCTGCTATACCGAGCAAGTAGCCAATCCGGCTCCGACGTCGTCTCAGCGACTACAGCATGTACACGGAGCCCAGTCAAACTCAAAGAAGTAACATCTGTCTGACAGACAGGCCAAGATGTTTCTGATCCCATCAGCCACTCTGGACCCCACCAGAGCGGGTGTGACACCAATTCTGGTGCCGTACAACCTCGGGAAGCACAGTCCGCTGGGTTAAGCTCTCCCGGCACATATCTCCATGTTATATCAATTCCGATATTCTGGATTTGGGAAACCCGATTTCCCACAAAAACCTCAAGGTATGTGGGGCCGCGCGCAACCATGCAAGCGCGACCTGGCTATCCGACCAGGCGAAGATGTCCCGTATCTCGACCGTGGCCGCCAGCTCACATGCAACGTGATGCAACAATTTAGAGAGAAGGTGAGCTCCACTCAACTCAAGCTTGGGAATAGTCAGCCTAGTCCTGATGGGGGCGACCTTGCTCTTCCCTAACAAAAGCGAGACATTGACCCGGCCATCGGCGTCAACTGTCCGCATATAGACTGACGCGGCGTAGCCTCGCTCCGACGCGTCACAAAAGCCATGCAGGCTGGCTCGATATTTCCCGGGGGCAATATTCGACGAGGCAAGGCAATCCGATTGACTTCCTTAATCGATGAAAACAACTCGAGCCAATCATCCAATGGAGGACCAAACAGCGGCTCGTCCCACGAGACGCCCAAAGTCCAAAGTCTCTGAAGAAGACACTTTGCAGAGAATATCACTGGACTGATCCAACCGCTTGGATCAAACATACGGGCTATTACGGACAACACCGTTCTCTTAGTCCAGACCTTTGGTATTTCCAAGTCCACTTGGAATGTAAAAATATCGGTTAGCGGCTGGTACTGCATGCCCAGCACCGCTATCCTGTTGGGATCATCCACATCTTCAAACAGGTGAGGGTTCTGTTGGTGATCCTCCGGGATCCCTTCTAGAACTTTAGGCTCATTAGACAACCACTTACGTAGCTCGTAGCCACCTGTCTTCAATATTTCAATCAATTCATCCCGCAGTAGGAGGGCCTCCTCAATACTTTGGGCTCCGGTGCACACGTCATCAACATACAAGTCACGTGACAGCACGGAAGCCCCACGGGGAAAGCGGATCCGTTCCCGCTCTGCCAATTCAAGCAATGATCTGATGGCGATATAGGGACTAGATTTCAAACCATACGTGTTTGTGTTGAGTTCATACACCGTCACAGGATCCTCAGGGCGCTCACGCCAGAGTATCAACTGGAATCGCCTGTCCACAGGATGTATGACTGTCTGGCGGAACATCATCCGGATGTCGGCACCAAAAACCACTTGATGTCTTCTAAAGTTCAAGATGATGTCAATTATATCCCTATGCAATTTGGGACCCGAATGCAAACACAGATTCAACGAAACCCCGTTCGAAGTGGGTGCGGACCCATCAAAGACAGTCCGCAACTTGCCCGTTGAGGCCTTCACCACCGCGTGGTGGGGCAAAAAATAATGCTCAGTTGAGCTCCAATCAACTCGAGCCGGAGACATGTGACCCAAATCCTCGTACTCGCGCATAAATTCAATATATTTATCGCGAAGTACGTGGTCACGCTGCATACGTCGCTCCATGGACAGCAGTCGTTTCTCCGCAAGCGCCCTACTTTGCCCTAGGCTAGGACGAGAGGCAACAAAGGGTAACCTAGTTACAAACCGACCGGAGGGCAACCTCTCCGTGGTCGATCGAAAAAGGGCTTCGCACTCAGCGTGTTCCGGATCCATCCTGGAACTCATAGGTGGCTCCTCCACCTCCCAAAACCTTTGCATGGTCTTGGCCAAGGACGCAGATGCGACGACCGGTGGCTCCTCCACGGTGCTATTATCAAACACAGGGCCCATCAGGGCGAAACCAAAGATAGTAGACACTGCCATCAGTGAAGACGAACCCAGAGCCTTCTGTGTACCCAACAAAATCCAACCCAATACGTCCGAGCCCAGGAGCAAGTCCACTGGGCCGGGATGAAAGACAAAGGGGTCGGCCAAATCCAGACCCGAAACCAAAGACAACACACCCGGCGGTATGTCTGTCGAGGGGTGCCAACCCGCAATGGTATCCATTACCATAGCCGAAGTCGTGATCCTCATTGTGGAGGACTTCAGCGAAGAAAAGGTGACAAGTGTCCGGCCCGTCAGACACTTCACTTGTATGCCACCAACTCCAAGAAGTGGCACAGGCGAGTCTTCCACGACTAAACCTAACTGGTGTGCCACTCGAATGGTAACCAAACTGCTTTGAGCCCCTGACACAGAATTAATATAAGTACTACGTACAGAAAGGAAGCTCCTGCCTCTCCGCAATATGGCGTACCCCGCACCTCTACCCCGTTCATTTGAATCAAGGGACACTATGAATCGGGGTTAGCAGCTGCGAAGCGTATCTCAAGCTACTCTTACGTTTCGATTTTGTAGATAGAGAGAAACATAGTTTCATTGAAATTAATTATGGTAAGGTACTGCGCAGTTAACCTTTGTTTATCTAGTACAAACCAAGAAGGACGTAAATTTTATAAATTTCCGAAGGTTGAATACAGGTAAGCAAAGTAATTAACAATATTTCACATCATTAGATATTCATTTTTTTCGTTATATGCCATTTTTGTTAGTAAATGGGAGCAACATATGAGAATTAAATTTTATTTTCATGTCTTTGTCGTCGGCTTATCATCCTAAATAATCCAACAATCCTGCTTTTCTAAATAAATGTTGAGTAAAGTTATTATCCAGTAAGCAATAATGGAACAAACGGAGTTGTCACTTTCAACATACAACATTGTCGCGGCGTCTTTTTTATATTTCAATAAATATATTTTTATAAATTTTCTATGCTTGTATAGGGTATTTGACAAAGTGTAATTCTTCAACATATTATTGAATTTTTCGAATCATTCAACTAAAACAATAAAATGTTATATAGGTAATGATTTTCGTAAAATATGCCGCCGGTCGAAGGTCACACGCGTATCCTGCGCGCGCATGTCGACGGTCGTCGCTGGCGCCGCCACCGCCACGTCCGCCACTCGCTACTGTTGATTTGTTTACTAGTGACACAAAGTAGTTAAAAGGGTAGTAATCTGTGCTAGTGAGCCGTGATATGATGACAATAAAAAATAATTTGTTTTGTTTTAGTTTAATCATATTTAACACAAAGTTTGGCGCTAATATATAACCATAGTACAATAGTATATTCAATGCGATGTGTGTCTGTGAATGATAAATAAATACTTAATAATATGTGTACTTATAATAAATTAATTTTTAAGCCTCATAGTGATGTGGTTGTGACAGTTGCAGTGCCTATGTGGAAGTTTACTTATTTATGATGCAGGTATGTTAGGTAAGTCACAAAATATATAAGCAGGTACATAAGATAAAACAATCTCAAATCTTACAGAATTGAAATATATAAGTGTTCATAATTAAACTATTCATAGCACGTAGTAACTATTTTATTAATTTGTGTCATACGTATAAATAAATAATTTTGCTGTGGCGACCCTCGTTGTTTAACGCACACATTGACGTGTTCACGGATGACAGTTTCGTTTGTAGTAGTAGTAGGTATATTTGACGCCCCGTTTATATGAAGCTCCCGCCCTGTGCCCCTGAGTCCAACAGAGCTCTCAAATTAATGGCTTCCCCCACGACCCCATACGCGGACCACCGCGGTAGGGAGCAGAACCGTCCGCGGCTCTGTCCCAGCAAGGAGCAAGCTAGTTACGGGCTCCCCACTCTCTCCAAACCAGGGGCGCGCCACTGACCCGGATAATATGGCGGGCGAGTGCACATCCCCATCTGAGGGGGCATAACCCGCGGCCCGGCCATACATATGGTACGGCGGGTGGTACTCCAGCCGTGGGTACTCGTGCAGCGGCGGAGAAAACCGCTGCGGCTGCATGTGTTGGGTATTGGTAACCCGCGTGGAGGGGGTGTCCCCACTCTCACGTCCGATCTAGGGCCCCCGCCCATGGGGGCCCTATCCGGGGCCTGGCCAGCTACATACTGGCCATGACCTTGGGGCGCGTGGTCCCGGTCCGCCAAGACCCGCGCAGGTACGCGACCCCCTCCCGAGGGGGTGCGACGAGCGAAGCCGCGTCCTCCGTCCGATGGTGGAGGGCTTCGCGCAGGAGCGCCCCCGCCCATAGGGGACCCCTGCCTCAACATCCGGGGGCCATCCCCGTTCCGGTTCATGCAGAGCATCGCGTGGTGCCGCCCACGGCATGCACTGCATGGTATGGCCCTGGGACAGTCACGTGCATAGTGACCGCCCAAACAATAAAAGCAAAGTTCATGCCGCTTTGCCATGCGGCGCCGATCTTGTACTGGCAGTCCCTGCCAGTCCCTGCATTGCAGCAGGCTGTGGCCCATCCGACCACATTGCAGGCAGTCCGCGTCCCTCGCGACTGCTGCCGTGTGTGCAACCCGCGCACCAGCTCCACGCGGTGGCGGTTGTCTTCCCTGTTGGGGCTTCCCTCGCCATGAGGGTTCCAAGGGCCTACGTTCAGGCGCTCTGGATGGCGCTGAGCCCGTCATGGTATTCTCAGCAGCCCGTGCCTCAAACTCCAAAAACTTCACCAAGTCAGTGAATGTTGGTAGGGTGGTGCTATCCCGTTCCGCATTCTCGCGCTCAAATCGCGAGCGGATGTCATTGGGTAATTTGCCCAATACAATGTGCACCAGCAAAAGGACCATTGGTCCACCGGCAGCCCCAGTGTGCGGAGCGCGTTACAGGCCACTGTAACGGGCGTGAGCAACTGCAGGCGCAACTGTGCCCTGTTGGCCACCTTGGGCAGGGCCATCAACTGTGCGGCGTGCGCATCCGCTAACAAACGTAATTTTTGGTAGCGGGAGTTCAATAACTCCCAAGCCGTATCGTACTGGTCGTCCTCCACCCGGAGGTGCTGGATGAGCGACCGCGCTTCATCCTCCAGAGTGGAGAGGAGGTAGGCCATCTTCTGGGCCTTCGACAAATCCTGTCGTGCTACGACCAGGGACTCAAACATATTCTTGTAGGCTACCCACTCCTCCATCCTACCCCCAAAGTGGGACAGCTGAGGGGTGGGGAGCCGACCAGTAACCGCTGGTCCTTCCTGTCTAACAGGTGTGCGAGGGGCTGGTCCGCCAGCCTGTCTCGCCCTTATTGCGGTCGCCGCCTCCGCGATATCATCGTGCAGACTCAGGATCTGGTCCATGTCCGCCATGTGACCTGCGTAGACCTCCGGGGCAAGTTCGGCTTCGGTAAGCACCACCATGGCCGCTTCCGCGCTAATCAATCGTGAGTGGAGGTGATCCGCTCTTAGCAGTATGGCGCCCTCCCTGTCCTTCCGGGACAGGAGTCCTCCGGCCGTCACAAACCATCTCAATTCGTTGGCGAGTGTCGCCCTAGCATTGGAGACCTTCGCCATCGCGTCAAGTCACAAACAAAAAATAACAAAAGGTAAATAAAAAACAACAAAATCAAACAACTACACGAAGAACCGCGGTAGGTATGAGAATGGCACAAACCCGGAACGCACGGTACAAACCGCAAACAAATACAAAAAAGGTTACAAATATTCTTATACAAACAAACTAAGAAAAATCTAATAATTTTTACAAACAATTAATTATTTTTTACAAACGAACAAATAGAGGGTAGATAAACTACGCTCTGCTACCAGAAAATGTGCAGAACAACTACGCTCTGCTGCCAGAAAATGTGCGCAGAGAATTCCGGGCAGACGAAAGGGCGGGAGGGTTCGGTACCGAAAAATTTACCGGGTAAAAAAATACCGGTAAAAAACCTCGACCCGACACTACGTCTGTCCGACTAACCTAACCTAACCTATACGCAGTCTGCTACCACTGTAGTTTACAACGGGAACTACAGAACCCTGTATATTAAACCTAACTTAATAGCTACAACCACCCACAAACCCAAGGGTCACTTACCAAACTTAATCTTCTGCTCTTCGGATCCAATCTTGAGTGTCTTCGGAAGAGGAGGGGTTGTTCCTAAATCACCCAACCTACCCCATGAGATCTCAATCCCCAGAAAAATACCTGATCCGTCTAGCAGTTCCACTCGGCAACAGATTTCGGCGTCCCCAGGCAGCCACGTTTCGCATCTCACAAGAAACAGTCAAAGTAAAAGGTTTCACAAACACAAATGTTCAATAGTTATTTAACAAACAGGAAATTCACAAATATAACTCAAACTAGTTAACAAGCAAAAAGACGCGAGACCTCTCCGCGTATTAAAATCAAACCGATATGTCAGGACAAATGGCGGCCGTCCGCCATGCCATTCACGCGAGCAATTTCATGCGGCGCGGCCTCCCCGCGCGATGTCCAAACAATACTGAATTCAAAATGGTCGCTCGCGACCGCCGACGCCGGCCGAGCGGGCGACGACGCTACTAATATGAAACTACCGCACGCGCTAGAATATTACGGCGGCGAACGGACAAAACAACATAGATTTTATTACAAACAAGTAGAAGCAAAGTTCATGCCGCCTTGCCATGCGGCGCCGATCTTGTACTGGCAGCCTCTGCCAGTCCCTGCATTGCAGCAGGCTGTGGCCCATCCGGCCACATTGCAGGCAGTCCGCGTCCCCCGCGACTGCTGCCGTGTGTGCAACCCGCACACCAGCTCCGCGCGGTGGCGGTTGCCGTCCCTGTTGGGGCTTACCTCTCCATGAGGGTTCCAAGGGCCTACGTTCAGGCGCTCTGGATGGCGCTGAGTCCGTCATGGTATTCTCAGCGGCCCGTGCCTCAAACTCCAAAAACTTCACCAAGTCAGTGAATGTTGGTAGGGTGGTGCTATCCCGTTCCGCATTCTCGCGCTCAAATCGCGAGCGGATGTCATTGGGTAATTTGCCCAATACAATGTGCACCAGCAAAAGGACCATTGGTCCACCGGCAGCCCCAGTGTGCGGAGCGCGTTACAGGCCACTGTAACGGGCGTGAGCAACTGCAGGCGCAACTGTGCCCTGTTGGCCACCTTGGGCAGGGCCATCAACTGTGCGGCGTGCGCATCCGCTAACAAACGTAAGTTTTGGTAGCGGGAGTTCAATAACTCCCAAGCCGTGTCGTACTGGTCGTCCTCCACCCGGAGGTGCTGGATGAGCGACCGCGCTTCACCCTCAAGAGTGGAGAGGAGGTAGGCCATCTTCTGGGCCTTCGACAAATCCTGTCGTGCTACGACCAGGGACTCAAACATATTTTTATATGCCACCCACTCCTCCATCCTACCCCCAAAGTGGGACAGCTGAAGGGTGGGGAGCCGACCAGTAACCGCTGGTCCTTCCTGTCTAACAGGTGTGCGAGGGGCTGGTCCGCCAGCCTGTCTCGCCCTTATTGCGGCCGCCGCCTCCACGATGTCATCGTGCAGACTCAGGATCTGGTCCAGGTCCGCCACGTGACCTGCGTAGACCTCCGGGGTAAGGTCGGCTTCGGTAAGCGCCGCCATGGCCGCTTCCGCGTTGTTCAATCGTGAGCGGAGCTGATCCGCTCTTTCCAGTATAGCGGCCTCCCTGTCCTTCCGGGACAGGAGTCCACCGGCCGTCACAAACCATCTCAATTCGTTGGCGAGTGTCGCCTTAGCATTGGGGACCTTCGCCATCGCGTAAAGTCACAAACAAAAAATAACAAAAGGTAAATAAAAAACAACAAAATCAAACAACTACACGAAGAACCGCGGTAGGTATGAGAATGGCACAAACCCGGAACGCACGGTACAAACCGCAAACAAATACAAAAAAGATTACAAATATTCTTATACAAACAAACTAAGAAAAATCTAATAATTTTTACAAACAATTAATTATTTTTTTACAAACGAACAAATAGAGGGTAGATAAACTACGCTCTGCTACCAGAAAATGTGCAGAACAACTACGCTCTGCTGCCAGAAAATGTGCGCAGAGAATCCGGACAAACGAAGCGCCGTGAACCTCTTCACCGAAAAAGACCAGATTTTAAGTGGAGACCTATAGGTCCCCAAAAAAGCCCGATGATACCCGACGGTAAAGATTATATACGGCACTGCGTCTGTCCGACTAGAGCCTAAAACCTAACCTATACGCAGTCTGCTACCACTATAGCTTATAAAGGGAGCTATAGAACCCTATGTACTAATAACTAAGTAACTAAAATTCAAACCACTTACCAAACTGAATCTTCTTAATCTTCAGATCCAACTTCGAGTGTCTTCGGAAGTGGATGCGGTCCCTAAACACCCAACCTACCCCGAGATCTCTTCCCCAGAATAAATACGTAGGTTTCTTCCAGCAGTTCCACTCGGCGACGGGATTCGGCGCCTCCAGGCAGCCACGTTTCGCATCTCACAAGAAACAGTCACAATAACAGGGTTTTTCACAAACACGAACGTTCAATAGTTATTTAACAAAAGGAAGCTCACAATTATAACTCAAATCAGTTATTACAAACAAAATTAACGCCACGCCGCGCGGCTTCAAAATGCAACAACCCAAGATGGTGGCTATATCACCGCGATATTTCCTGCGACACGGCCTCGTGCGCGCGCGTTCCAAGGACGACTGAATGTCGACGGCCGGAAGCCGTCCGCGCAATGTTGCCAGCAGGCAAAACAAAGGCCTGCTATTCACGGCACAGCACACGCTCAATGCAATGCTTAGATTTAATAAACATCAACAAGTTTATTACAAACAGCCTGCTTGTGGGTTTTCTACCGATTGTACTTCGGCGAGTGTGCTCACGAGCTGCATGAGCTCATACCACCTGCCCCTTTCTTCAATCGGACAACCAGACGCACTGCGGGCTATCATCCGTTCTTGGTTAATATTCCCCCCGCACGCACCAAGCGCTTTTCGTCATCGTTTTTAATGCGCACAGCGAAGCAGTGGAACTCCGTGCCTGCGTCTGTATTCCCGAGCACCAACGAACTAATATATTTATTTATAATTCAATGCCGAGCACATACAACCTGACTCTCTTCAAAACCAGAGTGAATAGGCTGCTTCTGGGTAAGCTCGCCACATCGTAGACCTCATCTCTGTCCTCGGGCAAGATTGTGGTCAAGAGCAAACCCATCTTTAATAAAAATAAAAAAAAAAACGCAACATCGGCTGAGTGCTGACCGAGAACGTCACGCATTGTCTCGCGCTTCGGAAACGTTTACCGAAACGCAATATCGGCTGAATGCTGACCGAGAACGCCATGCATTGTCTCGCGCTTCGGAAACGTTTACCGAAACGCAATATCGGCTGAGTGCTGACCGAGAACGTCACGCATTGTCTCGCGCTTCGGAAACGTTTACCGAAACGCAATATCGGCTGAATGTTGACCAAGAACGCCATGCATTGTCTCGCGCTTCGGAAACGTTTATCGAAACGCAATATCGGCTGAGTGCTGACCGAGAACGTCACGCATTGTCTCGCGCTTCGGAAACGTTTACCGAAACGCAATATCGGCTGAACGCTGACCGAGAAAGTCATGCATTGTCTCGCGCTTCGGAAACGTTTACCGAAACGCAATATCGGCTAAATGCTGACCGAGAACGTCACGCATTGTCTCGCACTTTGGAAACGTCTACTGAAACTCAATATCGGCTGAATGCTGACAGAGAACGTCACGCATTGTCTCGCGCTTCGGAAACGTTTACCGAAACGCAATATCGGCTGAATGCTGACCAAGAACGCCATGCATTGTCTTGCGCTTCGGAAACGTTTACCGAAACGCAATATCGGCTGAGTGCTGACCGAGAACGTCACGCATTGTCTCGCGCTTCGGAAACGTCTACCGAAATTCAATATCGGCTGAATGCTGACAGAAAACGTCACGCATTGTCTCGCGCTTCGGAAATGTTTACCGAAACGCAATATCGGCTGAATGTTGACCAAGAACGCCATGCATTGTCTCGCGCTTCGGAAACGTTTATCGAAACGCAATATCGGCTGAGTGCTGACCGAGAACGTCACGCATTGTCTCGCGCTTCGGAAACGTTTACCGAAACGCAATATCGGCTGAACGCTGACCGAGAAAGTCATGCATTGTCTCGCGCTTCGGAAACGTTTACCGAAACGCAATATCGGCTAAATGCTGACCGAGAACGTCACGCATTGTCTCGCACTTTGGAAACGTCTACCGAAACTCAATATCGGCTGAATGCTGACAGAGAACGTCACGCATTGTCTCGCGCTTCGGAAACGTTTAACGAAACGCAATATCGGCTGAATGCTGACCAAGAACGCCATGCATTGTCTTGCGCTTCGGAAACGTTTACCGAAACGCAATATCGGCTGAGTGCTGACCGAGAACGTCACGCATTGTCTCGCGCTTCGGAAACGTTTACCGAAACGCAATATTGGCTGAGTGCTGACCGAGAACGTTACGCATTGTGTCGCGCTTCGGAAATGTCGAAACGCAATATCGGCTGAATGCTGACCGAGAAAGTCATGCATTGTCTCGCGCTTCGGAAACGTTTACCGAAACGCAATATCGGCTAAATGCTGACCGAGAACGTCACGCATTGTCTCGCACTTCGGAAACGTCTACCGAAATTCAATATCGGCTGAATGCTGACAGAGAACGTCACGCATTGTCTCGCGCTTCGGAAACGTTTACCGAAACGCAATATCGGCTAAATGCTGACCAAGAACGCCATGCATTGTCTTGCGCTTCGGAAACGTTTACCGAAACGCAATATCGGCTAAATGCTGACCGAGAACGTCACGTATTGTCTCGCACTTCGGAAACGTCTACCGAAACTCAATATCGGCTGAATGCTGACAGAAAACGTCACGCATTGTCTCGCGCTTCGGAAACGTCTACCGAAACTCAATATCGGCTGAATGCTGACAGAAAACGTCACGCATTGTCTCGCGCTTCGGAAACGTCTACCGAAACTCAATATCGGCTGAATGCTGACCGAGAATGTCATGCATTGTCTCGCGCTTCAGAAACGTTTACCGAAACGCAAAATCGGTTATGTGCTGATAAAGAATGCCACACATTGTCGCGCGCTTCGGAAACGTTTTCGGAAACGCAATATCGATTAGAAGTGGCTAGGAAGAACTACGACCGTACGACAACTTCATGTCAATTTTTCGAAAACTGAGAGAGAAAGAATCAATTCATTGAGAAGCGAAGAAACAGAAGAACAATGTCGCTTGAATGTTGATCAACTACGACACTTACTGAACAGAGCCTCGATATCATCTGATGAATCGGTCGTATCCCAAGATTTGAATATGGGGCATGATTTACTCCCTTGGGTTGACAAAGAAAAAAGTGCCTTTACGTATTCGCTTATGATTGAATACGCTTCACTTGGGGAAAAGTAATTTGTCGGTTTTGTGACGCAATTAACCGACGTCGACGCGGCACTCCTGTGGAGAGATTTCCAGGGGTATTCAAAGATGCTGCCTTGGGATTAGTATATACTGTTCATCCCAGCAATAGTGAATGCTATTATTTGCGGTTATTACTACACAATGTAAAGGCCCATTTCTTTTGCGTTTTTAAAAACAATTGACGGTGTCCAGTATGTTACGTTCCAAGCAGCTTGCAGAGCTGTGCATTTGCTTGAAGGCGATGAACACTGGGATAACACCCTCGAGAAGGCGTGTGTTAGTGATTACCGAATCGATTGCGTCATTTGTTTTGTGGTCTATCCGGCCCATGGACCTTATGGGAAAAATACAAGACGAATCTTTTTGAAGACTTTTTACACACTCTGAGGCTAAACTCTAACCATGAAATTAATCCAACCGATGAAAGAGCAGTAAATCAAGCACTTTGTTCTAAACAAGATATTATTTTTCAATTGCAGATAAGTCATTGAGTGACTACGGACTTCCTGTACCTCAAATACTGCCTGATCAACTTCATATTAATCGTGAATACATTGCAGAAACAAGTTACAACTCAACAGAATTGAACGCCATAGTCGAAGATAATTTATCAAATTTTACACGCGAACAGATTCTCACATGTTCCACAAAGTCATCCGAAATGCCCTTAATAATGAAGAAAAGCTGTATTTCTTAGATTCTCCGAGAGGAACTGGGAAGACTAACTAAGGCGATACTAGCTATATACGAAGACAAGGTAAAATCGCTCTGGCAACTGCGTCGTCAGGTATCGCAGCTTCCTTGCTTCCCGGAGGGAAAACAGCTCA
Organism: Ephestia elutella; assembly: GCA_018467065.1. Classification (NCBI taxonomy): domain Eukaryota; kingdom Metazoa; phylum Arthropoda; class Insecta; order Lepidoptera; family Pyralidae; genus Ephestia; species Ephestia elutella. Next base: position 14,830,817 of record CM031568.1, on the reverse strand, counting down.
CACAATGTTTAAAATCCCACTCGATATAGATGCCGACGAAACGCCAACCGCTGCGATATCACGCAACTGTGAGAAAGCAAAAGTGATTCAGGAATGTTGCCTCATCGTTTGGGATGAATGCACAATGGCAAACAAAAAAGCTGTTGAAGCAGTTGACAGGACACTGCGAGACATCCGCCGAGATGAAAGGCACATGGGAAACATCACATTTCTTTTTTCTGGCGATATTCGGCAAACCCTCCCAGTGATATCGTGAGGCATTCGAGCCGATTAAATTAGAGCTTACCTGAAACGCTCTTATCTATGGCCGCGAATAGAAAAGTTAAAATTAACTTTAAATATGCGAGCACAACTAGGTAGTCATTCAAATGTCCAAGAATTTTCCGATGTGTTATTAAAAATAGGCGACGGTATCCTTCCTAAAGAAAACGGCCAGATCATTCTTCCGGAAACACTTGGCCGTATCGTGTTTTCGGAGGATGAACTGATAAGTTCGGTGTTCGGGAATGTTTTCGAGATAATAGATCAAGAAAATTCTTGGTTGTGTGAACGTGCTATACTTTACTCAAGAAACGACCAAGTCACTGCCATCAACGAAAAAATGTTAACCGCTATTGTTGGGAATTAAGTGGTATACACATCATATAACAGTGTAGTAAATCAGGCTGATGCTACAACGTACCCAATGGAATTTTTAAGCTCTCTCACTGCCAATGGTCTTCCGGCACACAAGATAAGGCTCAAAGTTAGGGGTAAGGCTCAAAGTAGTGCTTTTAAGAAACCTTACACCGCACCGCCAAAACTGTGTCGTTACACAGTTTTGGCGGTGCGGTGTAAGGTACCGTTGTACTCGGCTAAAAGTAACAGCATTGAATAGACACATTATTCAGGCTGAGATTCTTACGGGGTGTGGTTCAAAGGATACTTAAATAAGTCGCAAGGTCAAACTTTAAAAGCCGCTGGGGTGGATTTAAGACATAACTGTTTTTCCCACGGCCAACTTTACGTGGCTTGCTCACGGGTCAGTAGTGCGTTATTTGCCCCTGAAGGGAAAGCTAATAATGTCATATATAAATAAATTCTTTGAGTTTATTTTCAACCGACTTCCCAAAAAAGGAGGAGGTTATATGTTTCGATGTATGTATGTTTTTTTTTTATGTATGTTCGCCGATTTCTCCGCCTATAGTGGACTGATTTCCAAAATTGTTTTTTTATTCGTAATGGTGTATTCCCAAGTTGGTCCCATTTTAACCACGTCAGAATCTGTTCGGTAATTTTAAAGATACCTAACAAAATATAAAAATACCAACATTGCATTATAGAGCAAAAGCCCGCGACAGCATGCCTTTCCTTATTTTATTAAAACTCATGATTTTTTGTGTATGTCCCCAACATAGAAATAGCGTTTAGCGACTATAAAAGCTGGATCATGATTACTGAGGCAGATTATTTGTAGCAATAACATTTAAAGTGGTAGCTCATTTTCCTCAAAGTGAAGTTTTTTAAAGATTTTTCCTAATAATATTAGAAATCACGTCATCCATTACCAGGCAATTGGTGGAGATATAAACCCCTGCTAGACATTGTAACTTTACTAAATTATAGTTATATTTGTTTTATTATAAAAGCTGAATTTAATGTTACTTTAGGAAGCCCCAAGGGTGCTTTTCATACCTATAAAAATCATCCATGCTATAAAATATTACCTGCACATTCAACTAAGATCCAAACTTAATACCTAGTCGCTAATATTTTTTACCCTTATGTACCACGCAGAGAAAAATTCAGCATTTTGAAAATAAGGAAGGTTTGGTCATCGCGGGCTCTCGGTCTATTTATGTGCCAAAATTAATAGGCAATTTGACATATCAGGCATTTCAAATCAAACTGACATAAAAAGTTTCAAATTCCTAATTCTTTATTTTCGGCCAGTGAATGAAAAGTTTAAGTTTTTAATAAAGAAAATAGGTATAGAAGTACTAAAAATGATAAAATAAAACTTTTTTCCGAAAAAAAATGAACCGACTTCCACCATAAAACTTAAAATCATGAAATAACAATAAAGAAAAATGTATTAGCATGCTACCTACTGAATCAGGTGAAGTCGGTGCCAAATTGAAAATTAAATAATCTAAATTAACATTAGAATCATGTAAGTATATATATGTAAAAAAATGCCTAGTTGAACAATTACATAACACCCTTACTCCTGCACTTGGCACCGACTTCACCTCATTCAGTAGGTAGCATGCTAATACATTTTTCTTTATTGTTATTTCATGATTTTAAGTTTTATGGTGGAAGTCGGTTCATTTTTTTTTCGGAAAAAAGTTTTATACCTTAAAGAATCAACCTCAAGAATAGCATAATAATAAGAATAAAATAATATTATGTCAAAAAAAAATTGTCATCTGTTATAAAATTGCTTGCTGACTGATTGGTAAAATCGTTGCAGAGACGAAACTACTGAACGTATTCACTTGAAATTTTGCACATGGGTTTATTATATAGCGTAAGTGAGCGCTAAGGAAGAAATTTTGGAAATTCAACCCAACTAAGGGCATAAAAATGGGGTTCAAATTTTAAAAAACTTCGCTATTTTTTACGCGAGACGTATGAAACCTCACAGTAATGTTCTTGGTTTTTAACATATCACGATGCATTCATTGGATTTTGAAAATTGCACCACTAAAGGCGTAAAATCGTATAAATAAAACAGATTGGGAAATCGACGCAGAGACGAAACCGCTGAACATTGTAACTTGAAATTTTGCATATAGGTTCGTGTTCCGTTTTCAACGCAAATCTTGTTTATCTTTCAATTTGAATTTCGCGCGCCTTACCGATGCACTTATCAATCATCACAATTCGCTGTGCTGCAGTTCTATTTAGCCAATGGGGCGCCCGGACTTCCGCTGGCGCATGCGCAGATCCTACCGGTGTCTGAGAGATCAACGCCATAGGCTGGTAGCAGAAGGCTGGTGGCAGAACCAGTAAAACCTCTCCGTGTCTGTACGTGAAAGCGAAGGCGCGCGCGCATCAAACATTACATTTTACTCAATTATTCTTAATAAAACTTCAAGTGCTCAACAGTGTTTTTGGAACTTTATAATCGTGTGTGGCTGGCCGGCTAGGTGTCTAAAGGAAGAACTATTCGTGAGGAATCGTGCTCGAAGCCTGCCTACATGGTAAGTGGTTTGTGCATTGTTCCTATTGTCTAAATCGTCTGTAGCAACGCTTATTAACGGCGAATGCTTTCAATAAGTATTCGATCCAATGTGGTGATTGATAGTGTACTCTAATTTCTACTTATCGAATCAATTTAGCCACATTTTTTGGTGCCGAAACCCGGGAACTTTGGATACCTACCTTCAGTCTGCCGCCAAATACCAATTCGATTTAGTAATTGCTACTTCATTTACCGTATTCCACGCTTATTATACTTACTAGTACAGCTAAAACGAATAAACATAACATTTTGTTTCAATTACTAATCGGAAAACAAGTCTTTGTTCCATTTTGTTTTTGTTGAGTACCTTACCTACCGATTATCGATTTAAGATGGCTTCCATCAGTTTCTAGAATATTTGTTGAAAATAAATTCTTTTGTCGTTTTATACTTATTAGCATAAAATTATCTACCGTTTTACCGTTCGCAATAAACAATATTGCAAATCCACCTTCTCATAATTTTATGTTGATAGTTCGTTATAACTCGACTACTTTTTTCCAACCGTTCAACGTTTCCTCTTGATATTTATTTATCGAAAATTTATTTCGTTTCAAATTACGAAATATTTTTTATCGTGACGTTGTATCGTTTATCGTATCATATTTTCAACGAATTTTGGTGCGTTCACATTTTCATTATTACCGTTTTAGGTTAAAAATCATAGTTTTTTGTTTTTACAAAAAAAACTGATTTTTATTTTTTTATTTACCGTACATTAACGAATATCGCAAACCGTTTTTAGTGTTCCTAACGCTCATTTAATTCATCCTTATCAATTTAATTTATTTCAATTTAAAACTCAGGTGACCGAGGTGACAATATTACCTGTTGTCGTGTAATACCGCCCCAGTGATTCTCGTCGATTCTTGTGAACGCGGTCTCGCTGAAGACGTTCGCAACTAAACTTTTTATCGAATCCGAATATTTGTTGCAATCAGTTTTTATTGTTTTGATATTAATTATGTCTTTATTATCAAGGCGTAAATCTAAACCTACTATTAAAAAGGGTATCGAAAATACGTACACTATTAATAATTTGCCCAGTTTGCGACGTAAACGAACTATAGCATATAATCGCTTAACGAAGGCTTTGGAAGTAGGTACCTTAGCCAATACCGATGAATCACAAGTAGGGTTATTTCTTTCATATTGTCATGAAATAAAAACGATTGCTGATAGTTTTCATGACTCCCATTTTATTATTTTGGACCTTCTTAAGGATGATGCCGATGAGGAGGACGATGAACTTCAGGATCGATTTGACGAATTGTATTTTCAAGTGTTGGCAATTCAACGAAAATTTGAACAACGTTCATCTCAACAAGCTGACACTTCGAAACATAATTCATTGACCGGTTCGCACAGTGGAAATATGCGGTTACCAAAAATTTCGTTGCCAACTTTTTCCGGTGCTATCAAGGAATGGCCTGAGTTCATTGCAACTTATAACGCGTTGATACATGATTCTACCTCCTTATGTAATATTGAGAAATTTCACTATCTCGTGTCAGTTTTAAGTGGTGATGCTTTATCGTTCATTAGAACTTTTCCTGTTGCAAGTGAACATTATTTAAGTGCGTACGAGGCTCTCAAGTCCCGTTATGAAGATAAACGCGAATTAGCGTTTACGTGCTGGCGTGATATCTTGGACGTTAGTTTAAAGACTTCGAACGCTCAAGATTTTCGACGCGCCTTAGACACGATCGATGAGAACTTAACAATTTTAAAAACTTTAAAATTACCTACCGATAAATGGGATTTTGTTCTTTGTTATAATGTTCTGGCCAAACTCGATACCAAATTAAGACGCGAGTTTGAGGAAAAACATACCGATATTGAGCTTCCACAGTATAACCATTTAAGGGCATTTTTACACTCTAAAGGTGAAGCATTAATTCGCGACACGCACTTTTCGAATGTTACCAATAAAACCGCTAACGTTCCAAAGGACACACCGGGAACTTCACAGAAGTTCAAGCGACATAACGTCACGCATTCGCTTGTCGCTCCCACCGTCACTACTCATAAAAATGTTGGTGATAAACAACAAGCGAAACCTGCTCATAATTCGAGCACTCCGATTCGTAAATGTGCCTACTGTCGTAATGAACATCACATCTCGGCCTGTAGTGATTTTTTGGCAAAATCAATAGATGAGCGCATGGCTGTGGCCACTGAAAAGAAATGGTGCTACAATTGTCTTAACGCATCCCATTCAGTGCGAGTGCACATCAATGTTTTCATGTCGACAATGTAGACGTAAACACCACACTTTGCTACATAAGGAGCCGGCGGCAAGCTCGGCGACCTTAGTGGCTAAGGATTCGTTAACTCAGTCTGATCCAACCGTAACCACAACCGTGTTACTGGCAACAGCTCTCGTCCAGATTCGTGATGCTTCTGGTGAATTTCATACATTTCGCGCGTTATTTGACACCGGCAGTCAAAACAATTTTCTCACGGCTCACGCCGCTCAACGATTAAATCTAAAACCTATAACTGGTAATATCAACGTTTATGGGTTAGGGGGCAGCCCTGCCTCAGTCAGTGGCTTTGTTACATGCGACATTGGCACCAACTGTAACGTAAAGTTTCGTCTGGGAATGCTCGTCATACCGAGCATTTGCGGAGATCAACCGATAGCAAGGCTAAATACGAAAGGATGGGAGGAGGTCAAAACACTACCGCTAGCTGATCCTGGTTTTGACATCCCCGGTCCGATCGACGTCTTGTTAGGTGCCGACGTCTTTGCTGAGTCACTTCTCGAACAACGTCTGAAGGGTAACGCCTCTCAACCGCGAGCTTTCAACTCAGTCTTCGGCTGGCTTCTTCTTGGGAAGTCCAGACTCGCATCGTCCAGTCTACTAGGAGTAGCCCCTTCTACCGTAGACGATAGTTTAAACAAAATTGTTCAACGTTTCTGGGAAATCGATAACGTTCCACAATCTTCCCGATTGACCCCAGAAGAGCAACGCTGTGAAAATAGTTTTCTCAGTAATCACTACCGTGACGAGACAGGTAGATATGTAGTTTGTCTCCCCTTCAAGGACGACGAGGAGCCAGTCTTTGAAGGTTCTCGAGAGATAGCCTTACGACGCTTTCATGCCATTGAAAGGCGTCTGTATCGCGATCACAATTTAAACCAACAATACGTGGAGTTCATGACTGACTATATCGACAGTGGTCACATGACTCTAGTACCTGCCAAGCAAATGGGTCAAGGCAAGTATTATATACCGCACCATTGTGTGCTACGTCCCGACAGCGCTACAACGAAGCTTCGCGTTGTATTCGACGCCTCGGCTAAAGATGCAACTTCCAAATCGCTAAACGACTCGCTGCTGACGGGACCGAAGCTACAATCAAATATCGTAGAGATCCTTCTTCATTTCCGTGAGCACGCAATTGTCTTCATGGCAGACGTGCGCCAAATGTACCGTCAAATCAACCTAGCTCCTCAACATCGTGATTATCAACGTATTCTCTGGCGAGCTCACCCAGATGAGCCTCTTCAAGAGTACGTATTAAATACCGTAACGTACGGAGTGTCTTCCGCTCCATTCCTGGCGTGCCGCTCTATTCAGCAACTGGCCAACGATGAGGGTCACAAGTACCCAAAGGCCAAAACCGTTTTAACTTCCGACATATACGTTGATGACGTCATATCCGGAAGCTCATCGCTGAAGGACGCCAGAGAAATCAAAACTCAACTCATCGCTCTTTTCGGTCTTGGCTCGTTTGAGCTCCGAAAATGGGTGAGTAACCGACCCGAGCTACTTAGCGATCTTCCCGCGGAGGCGTGTCTTTCAGAAGCAATCACTTTTACCGAAACTGAAGACACAACTATCAAGGTTCTGGGCCTTAAGTGGGAGCCTGCTTCGGATTCGTTCGTCTTTACCGTTAATCCATCTAATCAACCGTGCACCAAGCGAACGATTTTGAGTGAGGTTGCCAGAATTTTCGATCCTCTGAGTTTTCTATCTCCTTTGACAATTCATGCCAAATGCCTTATTCAAAAGCTTTGGATTCTAGGTCTTTCATGGGATGATAAGCCCCCACCGGAAATTGTCTCTCAATGGGAAAAAGTTCTCCGAACAGCTTCCTCAAGTTAGGAATCTTAAAACTCCACGTAAATACGCTACCGATAGCGCTCAATCATATCAACTGCATGGATTTTGTGACAGCTCCGAAGCAGCATATGGCGCCGTTATATACCTGCGTGTTATCGAGTCTGACGGCTCCGTTCGCGTCTTTCTCGTATGTGCAAAGGCTCGTGTAGCTCCTTTAAAACGTCAATCGTTACCTCGCTTAGAGCTGTGTGGTGCAGTTTTGCTTACAGACCTTATCAAATTTGTCAAGGACACGCTGCGGATTCCTGTCCATGACACTTATCTGTGGTGTGATTCCACCGTTACCTTATCCTGGTTGCGAGCTCCTTCTTCTCGCTGGGTGACATTCGTTGCAAACCGCGTAAGTCACATTCAAGATATCGTACCGACCGAGTGCTGGAGAGCACGTACCATCTGTCACAAATCCTGCAGATGTTTGTTCGCGTGGGCAATTGCCTCACGATTTGCTAAACAATGCCCTATGGTGGGCGGGCCCAGAATGGTTGTCTCAACCACAGTCTGAGTGGCCAATCGATACATCGAAAAATCGTTCAAACGATGACAATGCGGTGCTCTCTGAGCAGCGTCGCACCACGGTTCTCGTTTCGGATCAAATCGAAAGCGTTAATCACACGTCTATAATTGATCGGCTATTCGAAAAATATTCTTCTTTAGATAAAATCTGTCGCATTATCGCTTACGTTCGCAGGTTTTGTAATAACATGCGTAACACTGTTCCGCGATCAGATAATCTTTTCGTAACGGACGCTGAGCGTCATCGTGCGTTACTAATTATCGTCAAACATTTCCAACATCGTTGTTTTTTTGGATGTCATATCCAAATTACAATCAAAGATACAGTTACCTCGCAGTTTTTCGTAAACTAAACCCGTTTTTGGACGAGCAGGGTATACTCAGAGTAGGCGGGCGCCTATCGCGCTCCGATCTTGACTTCGAACATAAGTATCCCGCATTATTGCCCAAAAAGAGTGTTCTTACATCAGCTGTAATCGAATCTATTCATCGAAACAATTTTCATCCCGGTCTGAACACAACCAACTATCTGATTTTACAACAGTTTTGGATACTTGCGGCAAAGCATGCTGTACGTCATCATCTTTCAAGATGCATAAGATGCTACCGTCTTAAACCGAAACCTTTGCAACCCTTTATGAGCGACCTTCCGGCCTTTCGTGTCAATCAGGCAAAACCCTTCTCTGTCGTAGGTGTCGATCTAGGAGGGCCTTTTCGAATTAAGCTCGGGCTTCATCGTGGTGCTAAAATCGATAAAGCGTACTTGTGTTTATTCGTATGCTTGAGCACAAAAGCAGTGCACCTTGAGGTGGTTTCTACTTTATCGACTGACGGCTTCATCGCGGCATTGCGTCGCTTCGTTTCTCGTCGCGGCCGCTGCAATGTTATTCACTCTGACTGCGGTACGAATTTCGTTGGTGCAAGTTCACAACTAGCGTCATGTATCGAACAAGCCTCTCATGCGGAAAAAATAGATTTTAAACGTAACGTACCTTCTGCTCCCCCACTTTGGAGGGGTGTGGAAATCCAAATCAAAGCCGCAAAAGAGTCATTTGTACCGTATTGTTGGCGATCAGGTCTTAACGTTTGAAGAGCTTACCACACTCTTCGCTCAGATCGAATCAATTTTAAATTCGCGGCCTTTGTGTCCATTGAGCTCGGATCCCAACGATTTGAACGTTCTTACGCCCGGTCATTTTTTAACGCTGGAACCTCTTACAGCAGTTCCTGACTCCGACTACAAGGACGTAAAAATCAATCGACTAAATCGATGGCAACTTATCCAATCTTTTCAACAACAATTTTGGAAACGCTGGAAAAATGAATATTTACATGGGTTAACTCAGCGAGCAAAATGGATCACGGACTCAACACCGTTAATTGTAAACTCAATCGTACTTATAAAAGAGGACAATCGGCCTCCTCTTCAATGGGCATTAGGACGAGTTGTTTCCTTGCATCCTGGCCCTGATGGGGTAGTTCGAGTCGCAACCGTTAGAACAGCCAGGGATCACTCGCTTAAGAGACCTTTGGTCAAACTATGTCCTCTACCCTCCGTATAATCGTTTCAACTTATCATTTGTTAGCTTTTAAGTTTAGAATAATAACTTAAACATATTTATCGTTAATTACCGTTTCTTATTCTTACTCTGGGAAAATCCTATTGGTATTTTGGTGGGCGGAATGTTCCGTTTTCAACGCAAATCTTGTTTACCTTTCAATTTGAATTTCGCGCGCCTTACCGATGCACTTATCAATCATCACAATTCGCTGTGCTGCAGTTCTATTTAGCCAATGGGGCGCCCGGACTTCCGCTGGCGCATGCGCAGATCCTACCGGTGTCTGAGAGATCAACGCCATAGGCTGGTAGCAGAAGGCTGGTGGCAGAACCAGTAAAACCTCTCCGTGTCTGTACGTGAAAGCGAAGGCGCGCGCGCATCAAACATTACATTTTACTCAATTATTCTTAATAAAACTTCAAGTGCTCAACAGTGTTTTTGGAACTTTATAATCGTGTGTGGCTGGCCGGCTAGGTGTCTAAAGGAAGAACTATTCGTGAGGAATCGTGCTCGAAGCCTGCCTACATGGTAAGTGGTTTGTGCATTGTTCCTATTGTCTAAATCGTCTGTAGCAACGCTTATTAACGGCGAATGCTTTCAATAAGTATTCGATCCAATGTGGTGATTGATAGTGTACTCTAATTTCTACTTATCGAATCAATTTAGCCACAGTTCGTTATATAGCGTAAGTGAGCAATAAGAAAGGTATTTTGGAAATTCAACCCCTAAAGGGGGAAACAAGATAAAAGTGGTCAACTGTACCATACGAATACATTCCCGCGGGAATAAACAAATGGCAAAAATTTTGAGCACAGGAGTTAGGTTACTACAGTTTGGTTGGAACAAAAAAAGAAAAGCGAAATTCACGCGGGCGAAGCCGTAGGTAACAGCTAGTTTTAGAATATTTCCCATTTAAATAAATACCTTATCAATATAATAAAATTCTCCCGTTACTGAGTGATTGACAGACATCGCACAGCCAAAATACTGAGCGTAGGGAGCTGAAATTCGGCATGTAGGTTCCTTATTGGGAGCACTAAGAGAGAATTTCTCGAAAAGTCTACTAATCAGTATCAATACTTATCAGTATAAACATCCGCATTTGTATAGAGATTGATCGTGCAAATAAGTTAACCAATATCCATGAAACAATTAATTAATTATGAAAGAATATCTCTTATGTATTCTATATTCTATTTACTGAATGGATCCTTGAAATGACCGCACTGTAGCTGTAAGCCATGACTAGTACTAATTAGTATTTTATAATTCGATTGACTCTTGGAAAGCTAGCTGCTAGCTTACGAATAAGCGTAAGAACGGGAATTAGAAGATTTCTTTTTAAATATTGCTATCCATCAACTGGAACGGCGCCTCTACTTTATCTTTAGCGTGGTTAGTCGACGGAATAGTGAATTGATCGTTTAAATAAACGCACTGTTCCCGCTAAACCCCGACTAGTAACTTGCAATGCAACTCGTCCGCAACCGCAGGCAGTCCACTAGTGCTAATCAGTATTTGTATGGAGATCGAGCAAGCTAGCTAACGAGTGACGCTTAACTTTGCTAAGCGCTGATTACGACTCCTAGTTCACTCACTAATTCGGTTCGGTTTAAGTAGTATTGATTATGTTGAACGGAGCCGAGGAGCAGTCATTATTTTAAACTTAATTTAAAATATTAGGTAATTGCAAAACTATAAATAAATAGTTTATCTCAAAATGGAATAGTTGGTTTTATTTGGGTTGAAAAATAATATTCGTACCCATATTTTCTTGCTGATAACTTTATATCTAACTAATTTTTTTTAAGTTTTGGGGAAACACTGGGGAGGAAAAGAATATTATCGAGAGTTAAGAGAATTTTGATTGCCTGTTTAGGATACCTATATAAATAACTTTCCACCTAAGATGTGTATTATGTACAAAGTTAAATTGAAATGGATGTGAATGGAAGAGTTGGTCAGGGTCGACCTCGGCGAACGCATTACGACCAGATAGCGGACCTCCTTAACAAGGGAACTATTAGGAGTACTCGTAACCGTGTCTATACTCAAGCGAAAGAGATCTGTAAGAATCGTAGCAAGTGGAAATCGCTAGTATCTTCCTACCCCCACAGGGAAAAGTCATTTTAATAATGTATGTAAATTTTTATTCCATCTATAAGTACAGCACCGCGAACAATACCAAGACACTAAGGTAAAAGTGTAAGGTGCATCAGAATGCAGCAAATTGTGGTGCAATTGTTTTCATATTTCCCCCGTTTCACTGCATTGTTGTATTTGTTCCTCTTGAAATTGCTTCTCGCCAGAGTCTTCAGTCGTTCACATGCAGCTGCTGATATAATATTTCTTCCCTAAGGATTCTAGACCGGGATATTAAAAGCGGGGTTATAAATCTCTTCAGTCTGAGAATGAAAAATATTAATCATTTTACAAATGTTTAGGTATTATAATATAAATAAAATTAGGACTGTTTAATTAAAAAACTATAAATTGACTGCTAATACTGAGATACACAAAAAAGAGTGGCGTTAGTGACTTTAGCTCTTATAGAACTACGTTTTTAAACTAATTTGTCAGCCGTAGCGGGAAATAAAATAAAGAAACATAAACTTGACGCGTAAGAATATTTAAAAGATTATTAAATGATCGAAAAATGGCGTAATCGCGTAAGATTATGTAATGAATAGGCGCAGATCTGATCGACCTAACTGTTAATCTGACGGGAATAAAGAAGGCTGCATGCTATAAATATTCAATATATGATTGCTTTATAGCAGTGCGTTAGGCGCTTGCGAAGTGGAATCACGTACGATGGCAGTAGCTTGCACCAACTCAAATAAAGACGAGAAAAGTGAAACAAGTTGGAAAAAAAAATTAACAACTTTACACCAAATTTAGAAGAACAAAAGATAAAGGTAGGGAAATGATTGGTACGAACACAGCAAGTGACTTGTTCTGGATATTGAAACCTGCACACTCAAACACAGGAATGACAAAGCGAAATAGGTCGGCGCGATGAAGTCTTCTGAGTCAAAATGGCCAACTATTAAAAAAAATACTAAAAGTATTTCTTGGTTTTTTGGTTTTCACCTTCTAAGGCTGTGCTGTTGCCGACGATACCGTTTTAAAGTACAGCGTGTAGAATACATTGAAGGCCACAATACTATTGATGTTATAATAGTAAGATATTCCACACGATTTTCGAATGGCGTCTCGCACATGATGTACCACAGAGCTCCGGTCTTCGGCTTCTGCCCTCCGACGCAGTGGAAGTCGAAATACTTATCATCATAATTACCAGGGCAGAAGTATTTCCGATTGTAGAGCGTCTGTCCGAAAGGCGTGCGGAGCGAGGCCAACTCGTTGCAGGGACCCACGGATTCGTGGATGCCGAGGGACCACTCCCGTTCTGGATATTTGAAACTGCACGCATACTCAAACACAATAATGACACAGCGCAATAGGCGCGATGATGTCCTCTAGGTCAAAATGGCCAACTATTAGAAAATGTACTATAGGTTTTCATTTGGTTATTAGGTTTTCACCTTCTAAGGCTATGCTGTTGCCGATTATCCCATTTTGAAGTACAGCGTGTAGAATACATTGAAGGCCACAAATACTATTGATGCTATAGTAATAATATATTCCTCACGATTTTTCAATGGCGTCCCGCAGATGATGTTCCACAGAGCCCCGGGCTGCGGCTTCTGCCCTCCGACGCAGTGGAAGTCGAAATATTGTTTGTCATAATTATCAGGGCAGAAGTATTTCCGCTTATAGATCGTCTGTCCGAATGGCGTGCGGAGCGAGGCTTACTCGTTGTAAGGACCCACGGACCGTGGAGGCCGAAGGACTACTACCCCTCGGGTCGGATGAAGACCACGAATATAAAGTATAGCAGGTACCACCAATTGCACGATTAGCGTGTAGTCGATCCGGGTCGAAGGACCTCCTTCGATATTAGGGATTATAGTATAAATAAAATTAGGACTGTATGATTTAAAAACTATATATTGACTGCTAATACTGAGACACAGTGTCTAGAGGCAAGTGATGACCAGCCCATCCGCGCGCCGCTCTGCCTCCCGTGCGTCTTGCTCGCCCCTTCGTCGCCATGGGAGCGAATTTTTTTTTTTTTTCTAACAATAAATGTTTTTAATATTAGGATTGACATTTAATTGGTTACAAGCACTTTTATAAAAAAAGGGTGTCGAATGTAAGCTTTCAAGAAGTACTTATTGAATTTGATAGGAAGATTCCAAAATCATATAGGTAGGTACTTAAAATTTGCAAATTAGAAAATTATTATAGCCATGAGCAGTCAAATCTACTTCAATATATCATGAATTCAGTATTTTCATGAATGCAAACATCTATACTTCTAAATGAAGTCGTTAAAATATTCATCATCCAAATTTTGACACAGGATAAATATAGCAACAGTATTATAAATAGAACTACGATAAAATTCCGAGAGCCCCAAGGCTCCATTCATCCAGGCTCCAAAAAACACTGAACAAATCCCCAAAATGCCTATTACAATAAACAAAATTATAGCTTTGCGTAATTTAGTCGCGAGAATTAACTTTAATTATTCCATAAATTTGAACTGGCACCCTCACATTATTAGCATTCACGACGTAACTACGAGTACAGTTGGAATAAAAGGGTTCAAATATTTCAGGTCAACTTAATTTGTAGTAAAATTACAAGTTTAATTTCTTCCCCTTAAGAGTCCATTTCGCTTGGCCGGTCGCTGTCGTCACAATTAATTTATTATAAGGAAATCTCCATTCCATGGCAATGTAAAAGCGTTAAGTTTTCTTGCTTCTCCGCTTATTCCAGTTAGGCAGCAATGGAATTTGAATAATTCGCATTGAAGGTCACTTCATTAAATATTACTATTTTCTAAGAAAAACTTAAGAAAATTTTAAATGTTATTACCCCCAAATCTAAGGATCGTTTTCTGCAAACGATGGCGAATGAAGTTTATGTCTTATTCGATTCAATTAGTCAAACCACTCGCACTGTTTCTTGGATTTTTATCCTCATACAGATTAAAGACATCGTTCAATGTATCAAGCATTTTCTTATCATCTAAAAAGATGTTCAGAAGATCCAATTTTTAAATAAACAATTTTGATGTTTATTAGTTCCGTCATATGACGGAATGGGAATATGTTTGTTGGTACTAGAGATACAAAGTTGCGTCACTTGTACCATCAATGATACTAGTCAATAGTAGAACTGATCCTAAGGGCTTTATTTTAGAGAAAGTCTATTATTTTTTGCACAAAAGAAAAGACAAGCACAGATTTAGAATCACCATCTTTGAGATTAATTTCCTTTGATAACATAAACATAAAGCGATAATTTCTTACACATAAAATAGAACACAAATGATCTAAATTGAAAGCAAACGGATATTTCTAGTACAAAATCCGAAAACACGTGGTCTGAGGGAGGAAAATTGATCAGTTTAGTTTATACCGCTGGATACTGCTATAAATCTGTATTATTTAAGAGACGCTCACAGTTTTATAAGCAACTCCACCTGGCCCCGTGGGGGCGATCCGTCAAAGACCACACGGCTATCCCCAACTTTAGCTGGTAACCTTTAGTTTAAGAGTAATGCACTTTTCCGAGCAATGATTTTTGATTATAGTCTTGCATCTGAAGTGGGGTCGACCGGAAATATTTAGTATATTATATATATTATATTATTTTGTTTATATTTAGTATTTTGCGTAGATTTTTTTTTTTCAAGCGGGAAACGATCTAGCGGCCGGCCCAGATACCGCTGGAGGGATGAGGTCCTAAAAGATCTGGTGGCCCTCCAAAGAGCCGACTGGCAGGAAGTAGCGCAGAACAGGAAGGAATGGAAGCTTCTAGTATCGGAGGCCAAGATCCTCTTTGGGTCGTCGAGCCATCGAAGTAAATAAGTAGTAAGTAAATGATTTAGATAGGTATATATCAGCCATTTTTTTATTTATTTTTTGGATTTTTTGAGAATCTCAGATGCAATTAGATTTTCTATATGAGAGTACATTTTTTAATTTCACCACTGCTGGGTTAGGTACAGGCCTTTCTTATGGATAAGGGTCATGACCCACCACACAGGACCAATGCGGATTGCTGATTGCGGAGTGCACGGAAGAACACGAAATAATACATTTACGGTCACCCATCCCATGACCGACCATTTCGAAAGGCCACTATCGCACGATACTGGCGGTTAAGGAACTTAACGCACTAATGGTTATTTCTATGTACTCACCAACTAGGTACATACATTTTTAAGAACACTTTAGACTGTCATTCAGAGACAAATATGAAATTTTGAAAAACATACAAAGTATAAGATTTATTCTCAAAACGTACGAGGAGATTAATTAAGAATACGGTCTTAATGTGCGCAAGTTCTGCAGTCTAATTATCTTGGCTTAGAGCAAAGACGTGTTATCCATAGAGCCAAAATTCCAGACTTATTTCGCAAACTTCACATGCGGGTAAGTTTATATATGACTATCCAAATTTACTACGGCTGTACGTACGTATGTTGAGATTAGTGACGGTTTCATTTTAGCTGTAGAAAGTAGTATAGGTTAATACAAATATGACAATTACGTTTCGATTCATCGAAAATAATATTTTTACAATAAGTTACGTAAGTATAATAAACCCTGGTTTAAAAAATAATCTAAAGTATTCCTTCTATACCTACCTATTCAGCGCTAGGACTACTCACGCTGTGATTTGTTTTATTTTTTATTATATTATTTAAATTAAGGCTACATATAATATAATTTTAAATATCTGATCTCTGGGAATAAAGAAAAGAAGAAAGTAGAAGAAACCTAACACATATAACCTTGGATTTTCCAATGGCCAAACAGTGACACAGCGGCGTACTGGAAGACACATTGTAGTGTAACAAGACTGTTCTAAAGTAACTATAGCACCACAGTATATAAGAAAAGGTAGAGAGAAATATTGGTAAAGCAAAAGCTCAATCCAAAAAAAGAAAAAGACACTAAAAACCAAAATCCGTGACCAAACAAGACTCCAAAATAAATCACTGATTACTAATAATGTATTAATGTGCATGATTTACTATCATCTCTAGCCAACTCAGGCTAAGCAGTATACTTACCCATTCTGCACTATATCATCTTCTATGTGTACCATACTTATAGTCACTGCACAATGTATAACTATATATGTATATTGTCATATGTATATTTGTATTGGTGTGGTCGTGATTCTTGCGGTGAGACGGCGGCGGCAGCGGCGGCGGCGGCGCGGGCGGCGTGAGCTGAGACTGACGATAGAGACTATTTTGTGGCTACGTAACTATCCAATAACTTAACATATTTGAAAAGTTTTAACAACTTGAATTAAATCCATTTACAAAATTAAATAATGAACAAAATAGAATTAAATTCATTATTGTATACAACAGATGGTTTTAATATTTTGTTCACAAGCGCGAAAGTTTTTGAGGATGATTGGATATTTGTTAAAGTTACAAAAACAATAACAGATTTTGATGAAATTGAGTCACTGGTAGTACTTACTTCTTTCTTATCTCAAAATTGTTACAAAAAAGGGGAAATCAATAATTTAATTTAAGCAAATAAAATGTATAGAGATTACACAAGATATTTACGTACGTCTGAGGTAGGTTTAGTTAATTATATACTCAAAGTAGTTCAACTCTAAATATAGTAGCTAGCTGGCGAAATCTAGAGAGAAATCTAAATTCCCACATCGTGTGACGTACGTATCTTGAGAACGTTTCCTTATACAACTAACTGAATAAGGTTTTCGGAATTAACTCGACGAATTCCAGTGCAAACACAAATAGCGAACTTGTCTCGTGCTTGAGGATAACTAGGTCATGTGGATTTGTCTTTATCCTGTTAAAATCTTTGTTTTAACAGTTTTCGAGCCAAAATTTAGTACTTAAGTGGAAATAAAATAGGTATTGCATTGCATGAAGTTCTAAATCTATGATTGCATTGTATTTTGATGTTGTTTTAGTAACTATTTTGCCGAAGTTCTTTACGTGTAACAAAAATCTTAACTTAGACTTAGGTAAGTATATTCTAACCGACCTCACTAACATTCACATTAACAAAATTATTTTTAATTATTCGGTCAGTTGCATCATCAAATTATTGTTATGTAATTTTATTCAATTAATTTATCTCAAGAAAATATCGAAGTTAAATGTACCTATTTATTCTA
Organism: Ephestia elutella; assembly: GCA_018467065.1. NCBI lineage: Eukaryota > Metazoa > Arthropoda > Insecta > Lepidoptera > Pyralidae > Ephestia > Ephestia elutella. The sequence goes on along the minus strand of CM031568.1, from coordinate 14,813,130 downwards.
TTGAAAATTCTTGTTCAAACTAAAACAAATCTATGATACAGAAAGCCTTCGATAAACATCTTCGATATATTTGAGACGTCAGCGTCTGGATCACATTTGTTCGACAAGCAAAACTGAATCTAACAAGCAGATATCAAACATTTTATGCCTTATCATCATAACGAATTCAATAAAATTTTCAAATATTATTTAAAGTCAAAGTGTATTCAGCCAAGATACATCTAAAATACACGAAATTCGCTACAATAAATAATCCTTACCTAATAAAAGCCGAAATAAGAGAGCCTTGAAAAGAATTGTCGCAACAAAGAGCGTATTATTCAGTGTCACCGGCGAGACGTCCTGTAATATATGCTTTAATAAAAGGGTTTCAATTCGCACCCGACCATACATCACGGGAAGAAACCCGAAGTATCAATAATATCGAAAAAGATCTTCAATTTATTATTCATTGAAGTCGCTGGGCGGGCGGGCCGCTCTATAAATCCTCCGATAGCCACTAAATCATCGTTTGCGAGGGATGTGTCCGGGCGCAATTTTTATCCTTTTTGCCCGAAACAAATATTACGATTGCACAGCAATAATCACGTTTCGTACAAAAACAGTCGTAAATCAACCAAAGCGACAATCTGACTTTTCAGTGGCACAATCTGACCTCAGTCGACGTGCATTAACAATGTATTCAGTCCTAAACAAAGAGAAGCAGGTGGATTGTGGGCCGAGAGATGCTATACCCACTGAAAGATTCCATAAAAACTGTAATGGTACCCTTGTCACGTTCGGACATCTTATTTATCTAGTCACGGGCAAAATCATTGTTTTCTTTTTGGTTGTGCGGCAAAAACACACCTTATTACCGCCAGGGCTAACAGATGAACTGCTGGACGGCCTATTGTCCCCGATCTTTGTGTGTGACGTTTGTTCTTCGACCCTGGGAGATGTCTCGTGTCAGGAACGACTATTTATTACTTAATGTGTTTCCTGACCTTACTGTCCTAGTACATACCTATGTGTTGTTTTAGCTTTAGAAATTTAACGTTTAATTAAAGGTTTTTTTTATATATAAGGCATTTTAAATAATAAAGAAATATTTCAACGGTATTTCATTTAATCTTTATGATAAACAATTTCCTATTTGCAGAATATTTCGTATTTGTATTTAAACATCCCGCACGGAAAAAAAAAGAGTCTAGAGATTTTATTCAGTTAAGAAAATATATTGTTTTAAACATATTTCTTTAAGTCAAAGTAAAACGTCTTAAAATACAGTTATGTTAAATTGAATTGAATTCATCAATTTCTTATTTTAATTCAACAATATTATTTTAACTTAATGCACATTTTATTGCTCCAATAGTATAAATCTTCTTTACCTAAAAATAACTGAAATTCTTGTATCAAAAATCAAATTTGATTGTATTTAGAACATATCAAGCCAAATCAAATATTTTGTAATTTCTAATGGAAATGAGCGATACATTCCAATTGAAATAATGGAATGGTATGACAATGCAGTATTACTTTACTTCAAGAAAACGGTTCTCTAGGTTCAAAAAAAAGCAATCTTCTTGGTTGGAACACACGATATCTTTAACTTAAAATACTGAATATTTTCGTTCAAAAGTTTGTACTATGTCATTTACCTACATCACAAACTATTGTTGCAAATAAAAATTTACTTGAAATAAGTAAAAACATGCAGGTGATGTACTTAATTCAAGTAAAAATTCTTCTTCACTCAAACATTTCGTTTTTTTGGATGGAAACTGATGAATATTGAAAGGAGTCGAATTGAAATAATGGAATGGTATGACAATGCAATATTACTTTACTTCAAGAAAACTGTTCTCTAGGTTCAAAAAAAGCAATCTTCTTGGTTGGAACACACGATATCTTTAACATAAAACACTAAATATTTTCGTTCAAAAGTTTGTACCATGTCATTTACCTACATCACAAACTATTGTTGCAAAAAAAATTACTTGAAATAAGTAAAAACATACAGGTGTTGTACTTAATTCAAGTAAAAATTCTTCTTCACTCAAACATACTCGTTTTCTTGGATGGAAACTGATAAATATTGGAAGAAGTTGAATTGAAATAATGGAATGGTATGACAATGCAATATTACTTTACTTCAAGAAAACTGTTCTCTAGGTTCAAACAGTCATGTAAAAAAGCAATCTTCTTGATTGGAACACACGATATCTTTAACATAAAACACTGTATATTTTCGTTCAAAAGTTTGTACCATGTCATTTGCCTACATCATATAATATTGTTACAAATAAAAATTTACTTGAAATAAGTAAAAACATACAGGTGTTGTACGTAATTCAAATAAAAATTCTTCTTCACTCAAACATACTCGTTTTCTTGGATGTAAACAGATAAATATTGAAAGGAGTCGATAAAATATTCATCTAATCTCATGATAGTCTCAGCTTAACCGTTTTTTGTTTTATGAAACAATGTGATTGCATTGCCGTTTGCCGTTCGATAAAATAATATCGATAGGATTGTAATTTATCGATATTACGGAGAGAAATCAAAACCAAGAAGGACTATCCCATACAAAAAGCACCGATATGTATAAGATGCATTTTATTAGTTCCCAGCCTTGATTGATTATAAAGAACCAAAGTATTATTCAGGGTATAACGATACATAACGAATGTGTGCATACCGATCGATACTCGATCGGTGTTTCCATACTGCTGTAAGAAAATGTTTACAAACATTTTATAACACTAAAACATTTACTAACAAATGTTTTAGTGTTATAAAATATATAAATATCAATTGTTACATTTTGTTCAATACTTGTGTTATGGCACACTTACTCAACGATAATATATTTTATAACAAACTAGCAACGCCCCGGGAATTTGCTGCCGTGGGAATTTCGGGATAAAAAGTACCCTATGTGCTATTCCCGGTATTTTTCTACCCGTATCGCAGGGGACTCACAAACAAAATAATATTATTCTTAGGTCGTTGTATAATAATTTGTTGATAAAACTTAAGACCTAAAGCAAATAAATAACGATTAGAAAAACACACACTACACTATAAATTTAAAATTACTTCTGAAACAATTAAAATACATACCCGATAATTGAAAATATTTTAAAACAGTATATTATTTTAGCTTCATAATGAAAGTAACTTATAATACAAGACTCGTAATAGATATCGGTAGATACTAGGCCAAGAATGACAACCAAAATGCAGAATCGAATATGAATGAATACAGTTTAAATTTATGACAGGTGAGATAAGTATGTATGTGCCAGCGCACGCATAATAGATCCAAAGAGGATCAACGCGCTGCCGCGTTACACCCGTATACCAAATTTCATCGAAATCCGTCCAGTAGATTTTGCGTGATTGAGTAACAAACATCCTCACAAACTCACGGACTCAAACTTACATCGAAACTTTCGCATTTATAATGTTATATTAGGATATTGGATATTAGGATTAGGGTATTAGGATTAGGATACGGATACACATCCACATATATAATAAGGTTATATCAAGGACGTAACTGGTTAAATTGTCTGGTCTGTGTCTATAAATTGAATATCTATCGATGCATCGATATCTAAATCGATATTCATACATGGCATTGCGCATCCCTTTCCCAACCCAACTTTCTGCGGCCATTTTTAATTCATTTTTCTGTGGTACATTGCGGAGTGTGCTTGCGCTCTCCGAATCCGATGGAGTATTATATTCTTTGCTTGTGCTTCTTAGAAGTTGATAGTTAAATAAGTTAATTAGTAAGAGTACATATCAGTTATTATGGATGGTGAAAAGTTATTATTGCTTTTATCGGAATGGAGAATTCCCGACGACGTCATTGAAGCCTTCCGCAGTGAGTATAGCTACTTTCTTATATTTGAAATATGTTTTTGGTAATTATTTATATAGTATATGCTCAGATTTCATGATATAATAAAAAGTAAGGTTTAGTTGCCTGCCCGCCTGTAGGTACCTGTAACGTACGTACTAGGTATATAGGTAACCTACTTCGAAGATCGTACGATTATGAGGTTTAGTGTAGGTAAAATCTGTTTTTTTTTTTAAACATGGCTATTAATTATTCGACTGCAACAGAAAGTGGGTAATTTTTTTCGAGTGTTACATACACTGTAGGTTCTTTGGGAATCTATATACCTACTTAGCTTGAGAGGCGTCGTTAAATTCATTTATGCTGGGTACACACTAAGCCCACAACGGATATTCAGTGGCTATACTTGTCTTTTTCCGTTGAAGAATTTCACAATATGTTATTGCTAAAAATTAAAACCCATTCGTACGTTGGCTCAGTGTGTTCCCAGCATTTATGGGGAAAATGACATGAGTATATACATTTTTACAAATCAAATCATTTATTTGCAATAAATAGGGTTGCAAAAGCTGTTACAGATAGATTGTCATTATACCTATTTAACTATAATTAATTAGCATGCATTTTACATGCAGTCGGATTATTAATAATTTAGGTACTTCTTCCTTATGACAATTTATCTTAAACATATTGGTGTACCTTCTTACAAGGAATTTCGATGTTGTGCTTTCAGGTAATGCCAACATGTAGCAGTGTACCTCACAAGTTCAAGTCTGCCATTGGAGAGTCAGTTAACGAGTGTGCAGCAGGATGACCTCCAACAGACAACGGTGGCGAAAAAGTCGTGAAGTGCATTACAGCTGCCCTTATCAATACATAACGATCATGACCGCTCTGTCAAGAGCGTACGAGCGTACCGGATAACAAGAAGCAGTGTACCTGGATGGGTATATTTTATTACACACATATTTTAAAAAGGCAACTAATATAAAGAAAAAGTAAATTAGAGATTTTTGAATTTATCTATCTTTTGAGAAATATGATGAAACATGATTGGGGGCGCTGCCTCGATCGGCGCCCTCTTAAAATGTTGATAATTTAAATTGTATTGTTTTAAAAATAAATTACTACAGGTTTAGAAACTTTTTTATTTATCTAATCAATCTTTGAACCCCTACACGCAAATGAAGCTTAAAGGAAACTGACAATGTTCATCTATTTATATTCTTTTAACCTTTTATGTTATGTTTCAGCAGCAGAATAAGTGCTCGACTCCATGAAATTGACTGATAGGGAAAAATCCTATTATGGTAGCACCGTTCAGAATTCTTTACTCATACATACTGAAACTGGACTTTCTACGCATTTTGTTCCTCACATCGAGGTGTGGGTGGCCAATATGAAGTAAAACCGATGTTCAGTATGCATGAATATGCTGAACGGCACTAACGTATTTTTCCCTTAAAGAATACATTGTATTGAGTCGAGCTTATGTCAGTTTCCTTTAAGAACACATTTAATTTTAGCTATAGACAATATTTTCTCAACAGAATATTTGATTCAATTGAGACAAGTAAATTATATAATTATTTGAATTACTTCACTTTTCATCGAATATAACTGCATGTTTGGTTCAAAAAAATGAAGTCTTTACTCGATCATACTTTGGGATAAAACATTAACATTATTGAACAAAACAAAAAATAGTTTAGAGCAACATATATTTCACATTATGTCAATCGAATATAATATTCAGTCAATATTATTATTTCTTCTGCATAAGCGTATACACACTTATCGGAAATATGTTAGCTTTTGTTTGTTACACTTATTTTCTTGGTATAAAACATTATTTTCTCTATTGGAAAATATGTCACCTTAATTTAGTCTAACAAGAGTTCAAAATAAGAGAACCGCTATCTTGACTGAAAGAACGGAAAAGCTTATAAAGAGTGTTCTAGTAAACTAAGCTTTTTGAATTAAGACACCAGTTATTTTGGTTTAAGATATTATAAGTACATGACTCCTATCAGAAACAATATATCGTCTTGCTTTAAGATAAACAGAGTTCAATACGAGACAACCGATTCGTTAGGTTTACGAATTGATTTTTCTTAAATATTTTTTCAATATCCAATCATTAGAACGAAGAGAATCATAATCTATATTCAAGATTTTATAACATTCAATAAATCGCCAATATTATTTTGGTTGAATCTATTTTATATTATCTTAATTAAATATTACTTTGAAATTCAAAGCAATATGATATCTCAACTGAAGACATTTTACTGCATAGTGCATATATATGAGAATATTATCTTGGATTAAAGAATCCTTTTTTACGGTCGAATTTGATTTTGCCAAAGTCTCATCAATCATTAATTAGGTAATTAGTACGTCGCATCTACTTGCAGATGTAGCTACCAGTAGCACTATTATTAACAATAATTGCGAATACAAATAACGGAGATCTTTAAATTGTTTTATCATGCATCCCTTTGCATAGGCAGATTTTTAAAATCCGTTTCACTAGTAGATCGTATCAGTTTGTATTTAGATAGTATCAATATTTGAACTATACTAGTAAAAAAGAACAAATCTGAAATGAAAAAAAGTCACGTTGTATTAAGAAATAAATGAATTTCTGGTAGAATGCTCAACTGTACTGATTGTTATGACTTTACTGCAGTCTAATTTTCACGGGACTGCATGTGCCGCAGCAGAGTGTAGAAGGGAATACGCTGAATTCATTATCTGTAAAATAAAATGATCATTTTTTAAACATTTTTTTAGTTACTCGTACTACTTACATTCTTGAAATTCATCTCTTTAAGTGTCGATGGATATTCTGGTTCACAAAGATAGACATATGCTTTTCTTGCAATAAATTAAATAAAAAGTAACCGTCATGTCATGGGACGCCCCGCAGACGAAAAATATCGCATCGCACGACTCCGTCATGTCATTTTACCGTCACGGCATACGAGTCGATTACTGCCGTGTCAATAGATGTTTTACATCAAAAATCTTTTTCTCTACTCGTAGTTATATTTTAATTGATATTATGCATTGGAAATCTTCACTTGCACTTATAACTTACAGAAGTAAATGTTTCCAATGACAAAACGACCATTTTCCCTCCAGTAATGCTGAGAGGTCGATTCACTCGTTCAACAAATAACCGCAAACTGCTCTTGAATAGTCGAGACCTTGGGGTCCAATCACAGTCGTATATAGAATGGGCCAGACAGGTACTCTAAAGACACAAAATAAATTTGCATTGAATAAAGATATTTAATATAATAAATAAATCAATCATCTATATCATAACTAATCCTAACTAATCCTAAGTAATATTATTATAAAGTAAAAGTGAGTTTGTTTCTTTGTTTGTTACCTCTTCACGCTTTATCTACTGAACCAATCTTTCTGAAATTTGGCATACACATTGTTAGAAGTACGGAGAAGGACATAGGGTACCTTTTATCCCAGGAAAAGGCACGGTTCCCGTGGGAAATTCACGCGGGCGAAGCCGCGGGCGAAGCCGCGGGCGATAGCTAGTATCCTAACTAATATATTATAAATGCGAAAGTGAGTTTGTTTGTTACCTCTTCACGAGTTATTTACTGAACCAATCTTCTTGAAATTTTGCATACACATAGTTAAAAGTACTAAGACGGACATAGGGTTTACCTTTCATCCCGGTAAAAAAACACAGTTCCCGTGGCAAATTCATGCGGGCAAAATCTAGTTAAAAATATAGTTTGAAGCTGAGTTTATTTTGTTTAGCTAATCTCAAAATATTTGTTAGAATATTCCATACCTTCATACCTTTTTTATAATCTGAGTTCCATACCAACAGAGAACAGCTCTTTGAACCATCATCACAATTATGTAGGTCACTAAATACACATAATATGCGGTTGGAGCAGGCTAAAAAATAATAATCTATCTTAGGTTCTTATATAGTCAATGATAAACTACAAAACAATTCTTTTGTTCACAAGATTCCGATCATCTAATTATTATTTTTTCATTTACTATTTTATAAAGTTGCTCAAGTTAATGTGGTAAATGGTTGTGAAAATTGGACGGTTGTACAAAAAATTACTACTTATGAACAAATACGAAAAAATTTAAGAAGATAATTTTAGTTTTATGTTTATGGTAATCACTTTAGAGAATCAAGATTTAATGAAAAGAGTAATAAACTTATATAAAAACATACCAGCGTGAAACGGAAAAGACAAACGCATAAGATAATTGAAGCAGTTCCGAATTGTACAAACAACGTTACGCTGAATACGTCTTGCACCAAACTGCAAAGTCTGAAAAATGTTAACACGATAATTTGCACTCTGATTTTACACATTGATAGGTTTAGAACTAAATTGATCTACAAAAAGAACTTACTTTGCAACTTCATTGTAGTGAATAATACATTCATTCAATTTCTTTATAGCTTTCTCTTCTCTTTTGTCATTATATTTGTCATTTGTAGTAACTTTTCTCAACTTTAAATCGAGAATCTCTAGTTGTGCGATTATAAATAACATCAAACCCAAAAACAAACCATCTGTATTCACGTAATACCAAACGTGAACGTTCATTCCTAAAGCTTGATAAAAATATATGGGATAAATAAATACATTTTTTAGATTTTCCGGAATAAAATCACAACTAAATACAGGTAACTGCAAGTCAACTCCAGTAATCAAATGAGTCAGCAAAGGAATTGAGACATGAGTTCCATTTGCTATCAAGGAAAAGGCCGTAAAGTTTTCCAGAATGTGATATTCAATTTCTTTGCTCCAAACACAATTTTTTCGCTTCGTCAAAACCGTCTTGAAACACATTGTTTTCCAAAAAAGACAAAATTTCAATAATCTTATCATGTGATAAGTATAAAGTAAATGCTTTAGATATAGTTGCAATACAAGTACCGTGCTTAACATCATATCTTCAATAAATATTTCAATTCTCTCGGTAAAAACAAGAAATTTATAGTAAATAGAGAGTCATAAATGACAATAAAGAAGGTGATGAAAAATAATGCATAGTAACGATAGTATTTCCTTGAAGCGGTCGGCCAAACTCCTAGGAGTTTGAAGAACTTGATGTTGATGTCGAACCAATCTATTTGTTTATAGGCATCCATGTCACTGATAGAACTTACAAGACAAGAGTGTGTATATGTTTCACCGCTTACACCGTTAAGTAGCCGATAAAATTAAGAGGACACTGCAATACCTCCAAATTTATGATCTTTAGATCTACACCCGGGCACCCCATCTTTCGAAATCTCCATACCTAGTATAGTGGGCTTATTGGTGGTACGATAGTGATTCAGATATTACCTATAGTAAGCATGTTGCTATTTTTTTTAGTTTGCGGCAGGTTGCTAGCCCATTGCCTATGATAGTAATCCCCAGTTTAAAGCGGTTTCCCTTGATTGACTCTTAACTCTGCGCTGCAAGAGGACCAGCTGGCACATTCTATTTTTTCTTAACACCCAGACCAGCATTGAAGCGCTTTCTTATTTATACTATTTTAGAATTGAACTATTAAACTAGAATAACATTACCAGAAAGAAATAGTCAAATTTTTTTCGAAATTTGTAAAACCTCACAATAAGTAAATGACAAATGGATTTTTTTTTGGCAAGACATCAGTGCTTCCCCTTAACTTGGTATAACAAAGAACTGCTGCGTCTTGTGATTACCTTTTCAGGCCTTAGAAAAATGCATTTTCTTAATTATAAGGAACGAAGTGACTATTGTCTTCGAATATTCAATGCTTCGAAGCCTTTTGAAGATGAATAAAAGTCGTCACTTTTATGAAGTTTGAAGTTTTTCCTTTCAATTAAGTTTGTCCTATATAAATTGAAATGTACACGTGCCGCAAATGGATGTGGGTTAATTGCAGGAACCAGTATTTTTTTAAATGAGATGCAATTAGTGGAGGTGGCGTCTACCCACGAAATGGTTCAGAAATTAATTTTAATTAACATACTTTACAGACTTCTTCAAAAGAGATGATTTTAATTTCAACAAAAAATATCTTTTTGTATTTAAAAATTAACAAATAAGTGTTGCAAAATAAGACTTATATAAGAATAAGCTTTTCTTTGCAACACTTATTTGTTAATTTTTTACTAATTTTTTAGTACATTTTTTATAAATTTTCTCACGCACCACTACGAAAATTGTAACACAACATTTATTTGTGCAATGTGCATTCAAAGCTTATTTAATGTCACTTTTCAAGTGTAATTTTTGACTCTATAATAAACTGAATTTTCAACTTGCCGTTAACCAAGAAGGTAATTTTTAATCATACTTATTTAACTAGTATATTTATTTAACCTCTTTTCTCAAAATTTGACATGTATCTGCATAAATGTCATTGTTACATATAAGCACTGAATCAAAAATATGGCCTACCTAATGTTTAAGTTCATAAAATATTAAATACATTATTTTTGTACTATATCTACCTTTAATCTATAATAAACAATTAGCCACGTACACAGTAATGCTCCACTTGTCAAAGACAATAATTACAAGGAAGGACATAGTGAGTACTATTTATTCAGAACCATTACCTATTCTCTCTTTCTGTTTTACTCGGAAACTCACATACATTACACATTTATTATTACTGGCTGTAGGTGAGCCCTATTATTATAGGAATTTTGGAATAAAAATTCGTAATATGTTTTTAGTACCAGGTTGAATGTTCGTTGTATTCCTCTTTGCTGATATGATCATTATGTAGAACCTTGTTCTTTTTCAATGAAAGTTTTGCCATTACATTTGAACCATCCATTAGTGTACAGGATTCAGTTTTGAACTCAATATTTATATCATCAATTAGGTGGTTTGGATCTGAATATAATTATGATTAAGAAAAACCCTCTCCGTTACGGAGACTTTCTAGGCGTTGTGATTGTGACTGAAAATTTAGAAAAAAAAATCAGGCTTCAAGTCATGAAACTTAAAATTTTCAGCGATAACATATATTTTTCTCGGTTAATATGTATATACTTTATTAAAGTTTTAACCGAGCACTTTTGTTTATAGACTAATATTTTTAAAGATATTTGAGAAATAGTTGCCAAATCGGTACCAAATCTGTTTGATGCTGCCAACGAATAATAGAACATTGTGTTGTGCAATAAACTATCTTATTGCAACACGTGCATACAAAGCGCATATAAATTTTGTTTTTGCAGCTCAGGTCGGACCTCGTCTTCGCATTTATTTATTCTGCTATACGTATGCTACATTCGTATGTAGCATAATAAATAAAGAATAAAGTCTGTAGTGTTCATGTCAAAGTGACATTACGTCAAAGTGACATTATGTCAGCCTCCCCACTACTTCCTTATAAGATGGGCCGTTGCACCGGAGTATGCTCGGATACGTCGGGGTGTGCGGACCGCTGCTGAGTTACTATCTATTATGTGTGTGTGAAGGTTAGTTAATGTATACGGTGGAACATCAGTTAGTTGGTCGCGTGATGTACATTGCGTGCGGAGGCGGGGCGCAACACTTGCCGTAACGGTACACTACAAAGTCGTATACAAGACTCATTCTTTTATATTCCCGAGCTAAAGCGCATACACTATTGTTAGGTAACATCATTGATTGTGGAGATGCCTTTATTTTAACAGCAGCTTGCTTGAGGCGGTTCGTTACTGATCCCTCACTTTTCAGCATCGCTTTGTTTCGTTACCTCTCAATGTGCACTTTACCATAGCAAATGTTTATTATTCCAGTCCATAATGTAGAATGAAATATCTTTTGTGTGTATTTCATATGTAGAAAGCTGTAACCGCTCAAGAAAATAGGCAGTGATTATCTATGCGGACTGCAATTTAGCTAGTAGCACTGTAGACGTCCACACATAAAGTAAATAAATACTACTAAGTAAAGAAATTAATAAACTAAACATCTGCTATTTATTTTAGGACCACGGGTATAACATGAAAATTAGGTACCTAAGTAACTAAAATAAATATTTAAACTATTTGCCAGTTTACAAACATATTGAATTCAACGAAATGGGCTTTTCCGCGCAAATAAAATTTCACGGAATCAACTAAGTAAAGTATGTTTATTTTATTTTCAAACATCTTTTTAGCAACTGATTTGGTCTAGATTTGGAATAAGTGAATCAGTATTTTTGTTTAACCTATAACTAAGATAACTAACATTGGTTAGTATTATGTTTATTTTAATCCATGACTTTACCGAAATTTTTAAATATTTATACCAGTTTCCCAACTCAAATCGAGAAAGAAGCCGCATCAGAACAGATAATTTGCATTTTTAAACAGGCTGTAGCGATTAATCCAACCCGCCCGAGGATTCTGCTATATAATGAACGATTTGAATTATACAGTCTCAATTCAACTTCTAATTTCAAAGCGTTAATTGCGGGAGCCTTTTTGATTTAGTGGGTCTTTGTTTAGGGCCAGTTTTCACCAGAGAGGAGATGAGAGGAGAGTTGTGTTTAAGACTAACAGAATTTTCTTCATACACATTCGACTTACCCATTTCCTTTTTACGCAAAGAAACACCTAGCACCTAGGCACAGGGCGGGCGCTTCATAGAAACGGCGCGTCAAATATGCCTACTACTACTACAAATGAAACTGTATATCCGTGAACACGTCAGTAACACTTCAATGTGTGCGTTTTCGTAGTCGAATGTCCCACAGTTACACAAGAACGGGGAGAAGTGCGGAAGGAGCGGGGGGTGCCATATTGCGGGAGGGGCAGGGAGTTTCCTTTCTGTACGTAGTACTAATATTAATTCTGTGACCTAGGTGGAGACAGATGAGCAAAGAAGCGAGTAGATATTTCAAATGTGGTTTGCGAGATCGGATTGCGAGGTCGGGTTGGGGTCACAATCTTCCCACTATCTCCACCAAAGAAGAAAATCAACTCTTTTTGTCGTCCCTACACTACTAGGGTATTATATTATCTGTGCCTACACACAGCTCCCTCTTCTCTCCTTTCTAGTGCAGACCAGCCTAAATGGGTCTTCGTATGAAAATATTTGTTCATTACAGCTGCGTTCAGAAACGCTAACGAATTGAAAATGTTTGAAAATTATTGTTCCGATCTAACTCCAAATTTAATGTGTGCGCTCTTATTTGTTTGGTTCTTCGGCTAATAAGAACAAAGAAGTACGATACGATATTGGCTTCAATATCATTAGTAACTTTTTGTTTATATTCGCATTATTCCATTTCTTCCCTTTGTAAATAGATTGATGGAGCTTAGGTACATCATAAGTGAAGACTTCTGATAATATATGATAGATTTAATAAGATTCAAGGTAAAAACAATCGAAAGATTGTTTATGATATAGACGAAACGACAATGAACAAAATATTACGATACCTTCATTTTAATTTTCCGGTTTGCAAATAGTATCCTTACTTACTTAGGAGCACAATTTAACTAAAATATTAACAGCTTCATTATTACTATATAACATAAAAAAATTAAAGCTTCATAATATTCATATTTTAAATGTTTTCTCTACTCTCTAACAAAATGATATTTTTTTTAAATGGCCACATTCCGGAATCAATATTAATTCAATCCTCAAATATAGTTAGTAGGTAGTTAATTGATTTATTTTAGTTAGTTTTAGTTTTCAAAATTTTTATTTCAAAGCATTTATATTAATTTCTAATCAAAGTGATTATTGAGATACAAAGATGGTTAATAGTTTAAACATCTCAATAAATATGTTTAGCATTTTTTCTTTCATGTACAATTGTACAGCATCTCGGTAACTAGGTCATCATAGAGAAGAGACAAGACGCGGTCCGTTGAATACTCGACGTACGACATTCTGCTTCAACATTATAAGTATATTATAGTATTCGAGGCTCTTCTCTTCCTGGAACAAGTTAGTATCCTACCTATAAGTACTTAGTCACTTTGTGCGTGCACCCATGCCATACTTATTTCTGTTTATCCCGAAGGTTGACTGGAAGAGAATTCTGTTAGCATTAATTCCGCCTTTTATACCATTGTATTATTTTGGTTTAAGAAAGTTTTAAATAAACAAATAAGTTCCCCGTGGAAGAATGTCAATAAAGCAGGAATTGCATTCTTAAAATTCATTTATACCAAAGATAAAATCCACTACGCGAATTTGTACTGTGATGTTCTTCTAGAATACGCCGGCTTTGAAAATACAAGAAAGATGTCAATGTCTTTAAAATTATTTTAAAATCACAAGTTTTTTTACAAAAACCCATAAACTTTACAAAAGCTCGCTCGCTAACTGTAAAAAAAGTTTGACTTTTTTTATAATATTCTAACAAACCCACCGGAAGAGTCAGACCGAAGTTGGCCAACAGAAAAGATAAAATTAGGCCTTTTTATTCATTAAATGTATCAAATCATGTCTGTATGTTTATCAACACTGTTTTGTCGTGCAGTTTGTTATCTGTTGTTTCAGGATAGTGCTAATGAGCGTACCCATTACCAGTGCGTGTCTCAGAAATACGTTTCACTTGGGCTTTGTTTACACTACCTATCCATACTAATATTATAAATGCGAAAGTTTGGATGTGAGTTTGTGAGTTTGTGAGTTTGTGAGTTTGTGAGTTTGTGAATTTGTGAGTTTGTGAGTTTGTGAGGATGTTTGTTACTCAATCACGCAAAATCTACTGGACCGATTTCGATGAAATTTGGTACAGAGGTAGATAATGACCTGGAATAGCACATAGGCTACTTTTTATCCCGGGAAAAAGCACTGTTCCCGTGGGAAGTTCCCGCGGGCGAAGCCGCGGGCAAAAGCTAGTATTATATAAAATAATAATATTTGAATAATATTTATTTTTATATTTTAATTTCATTATAATCAGAAAAAAATTACAATATTTGAATAAGTAGATACATAAATTAATCACATTAAAAATTTAGGTTTAGTACACCCAATCGAACGCGGAAGAAATGATTCTTATACGATTGTTTTTCAGTACCACTGTAATGAAAAGAAAGACTTCCTAAATTATAGATTAAATAATTTAATTTGCAAAGATATTGTTCGTCATTAATTTAATGTAGTACTCGTATTTACTGACCTAGGTACTAAAATGGTTTAGTTTTCCCACTGATAAATAAGATATAGGTATATATGGTGATAGGTATGATAAATAAGGATAGATGGATAAATGGTTTAGGTAAATAATGATGTAATATAAGTAGATATCAGTATATTGTATGTTTAGAGCTAAGAAAGAGCGGCACAGGCATTTTTATGCTTAAAAGGAGGCTCCGTCGACTAGTGTATAGTTATAATCAAACTGCAGTTGATGAAATAAAGCTTTTTTTATTTTATTTTTTTATTTATAAAACTCCATACAAAGCTTAGCACCTTGCTTTTATACCATTTTGTATGATTAATATCTGACTATTATACTAGATCTATGATCTAATTTATAATACCAGAAAATGTAAAGATATGTCGAAAACCTTAAGGGTCTAGCTAGCAGGACTGCGGGAACATTACGCAAAAGGATCGTCCCGGTGACAGATAACAATGGAGAAAGTTGGTCCGTTACTAGTTAATATGCAAAGAGATGGCACGTCGCAATCCTTAGGGTTGTCTGCTTCAAATAGCACAGAATATTTATTTTTAGTAATTTATTATTCTATATTTATAACAGTCTATCTGCACAGGCTAAAAGGCAGAAAATAAAAACAAAAGAAAGGCGCTGCTTATTTAAAATGAAATATCATCAATGAAAGATACAGTTTTCTGCCCAGAACTATAAAGAAGCAAAGTATTTATTTTTCCTTTTAAATTGTCTTTTATAATTTTACATAAAAATAAATACTTTACTTATACCTGTGCTTATACTTCTTACTAGTTACTGTTCTGAAGTTATTGCAAGAATTGAGCATTTCAGATCATTGGCTGGAACGCGTAAGAAAACAAATATCTTTGTTCAAGGAGCTCCTTCATTGTGAGACAGTCCTGTAAAGTATCATCACGAAGAAATTATACCTGAGCTAAAACATACATATCTATAAACAAATATTGACAGTCAAATAAATGAATAAAGAAAAAACCTTATTAACTAGGATTACACTAGCAGCCCTGAAAAGGGGGTGCTAGCTGCAACCTTAATGGTTCCAGCTCATTACACGAATCTTCCTAAAACAAACAATTCTGAAACTAGTAGCTGAGGTTCATGAGGTCAAGTTGCTACCACACTGATATGATAAATACAACCATTTCATGAAATGGTCGACCACGGTCGACCATATAATTTCCTTTAGAAATATTCACATGAAATTCACAGATTCATAATTCTCGACCTAAACTCACACGTTATTCAGGTATTTCAAGAAACTACCCATAACTCTTACATTAAATATAACTGTCATAACGTAACTATAGCCATTTATTTAACTCTAGTAATTATCACAGCGCTACGTGACTGGCTTCGATATAGCCGAATTTAATCGACGACGATTTGAATTTGCCTGCTAATGAGATCGGAGCGCAGGTGGCGCCACCTATTACGAATATATGGCCATGAAATTTTGCTCGTGATTGTACGGAAATCACTATAGTGAGAGTGTAACAAATTCTATTGAAATATGACTGTTAATTTAAATTATATTTCGATGCTACCGTGATTTTACTGATTTGTGAAAATGAAATATAAAAAATTTTTTCCCAAAAAATGAACCGACTTCCATTGTAAAACTTAAAATAATAAAATAACTTAATAGGCAGATTAATCAAAAAGAAAAATGTATTGGCATGCTACCTACTGAATGAGGTGAAGTCGGTGCCAGTGCCAAGTGCAAGGAGTAAGGATATTAGGCATTTTAATTACACATGATTCTAATGTTAATTTAGATGATTTATTTTTTAATTTGGCACCGACTTCACCTCATTCAGTAGGTAGCATGCCAATACATTTTTCTTTTTGATTAATCTGCCTATTAAGTTATTTTATGATTTTAAGTTTTACAATGGAAGTCGGTTCATTTTTTTGGGAAAAAAAAAATATTTTATCATTTTTAGTGCACTTGCGCAATTTTGTTGTCATGAAAACTTAAACTTATTTTTTCACTGGCCAAAATTTAAGAAATCGAAACGTTTTATGTCAGTTTGATTGAAATGTCAGAATTTGTCAGAATTCCACGGAATTTTTGGCACATAAATAGACCAAGAGCGCGGGCTCTACCAACCTGGAACGACCAACCTGCCTTATTTCAAAAATGCTGAATGTTTCTCAGTGTCAAATTTCACTTATATCCACGTGAAAAAAATATTAGTGACTACTCATGAAGTTTGAATCTTAGTTGCTTATGCAGGTAATATGGATAGCAAAAGTGATTTTATAGGTCGAAAGCACCTTTGGGGACCTCTAAAAGTATTATTAAATTCAGCTATTTATAATAAAACAAACATGACTATAATTTAGTAAAGTTACAATGCCTGGCAGGGGTTTGTATTTGCACTAATGTGCAGATACAAACCCCTGCCTAAATAATGCGGCTAGGCAATGGATGGCATGATTTCTCATATTATTCGGAATAAAATCTTAAAAAACTCTTACTTTAAGGAAATTAAGCTACCATTTTAAATATGATTGCTACAAATTATCTACCTCAGCAATCATGATCCAACTTTTATAGTCGCTAATCACTATTTCTGTGTTGGGGACATGCATAGAGAATAAAGAAGGGCATGCTGTCGCGGGCTTTTGCTCTATAATCCAATGTTTGAATTTTTATATTTTGTTAGGTATCTTTAAAATTACCGAACAGATTCTGACGTGGTTAAAATGGGACCAACTTGGGAATAAACTATTTCGAATAAAACAATAATTTCGGAAATCAGTCCACTATAGGCGGAGAAATCGGCGAACATACATAAAAAAAACATACATACATCGAAACATATAACCTCCTTCTTTTTTGGGAAGTCGGTTGAAAATATATGGCCTTAGATGTATTGCTCCATACAAAACTCTCTTTTGAGCATCATTTTATTGGGACCAAATTAAACAGTATAGGATTAACCATATCAGTATGCAACAAATGATCCTTGTGCGGTATCCGAGGCCTCCAAGAAATTGGAAGATTTTCATGCGCACACCCCATACCAACCCCTGCAATTAAAACGCACCCTAAGCACAAAATAATCAGAGAACAAAAGAGCGACTTTTATCTGCAATGAATCTACTTAATGCGAATTTGAAAATATCCATAGCGAGTGTCAAAATTCGGATTCTGTAGCATATCCATGTTCTTCTCCATGTGGGAGCGGCACAGTATATTCGTTTTGAAAAGGGAGTATCTGATCTTATACTCCAATCCATCCATCTTTTTTTTGGTCTTCTTCTATTTCTTCTTGAATATGTGAATTTTTGGAAACTCGATTATGTTCCTGACGCTCTTTATTTTGTGACTAAAGGGTTGCATCGCTTTCGAAATTGCAAACACGTCCATTGTTTTAATCTACTCGACTCGAATCTAGCAGGATATAACAGTGAAATGAGGTTTCCTATTCAATTTGACCCCTCTTAAAAGGAAATATTGCAAAAGTAAAAGCTCTCTGTGTAATGGTTGGCGTCTAAGCGAGGAATTCGCCTGTACTCGATTGAAATATTAATTTCCAGTTATTTCAGTTCTGTAGAGACATTTATAGTTTCTTCAGAAAATTGGTGGCTGCAGTAGTTTTAGGATATTATAAGGTACCTATTATCCTAACTAAGTTATATTATAAATGCGAAAGTGAGTTTGTTTGTTACTTCTTCGCGCTTTATCTACTGAACCAATCTTCCTGAAGGCAAAGGTACACATAGTTAGAAGTACTGAGAAGGACAGGGTACCTTTCATCCCGGGAAAAGGCAGTGTTCCCGTGGAAAAATCACGCGGGCGAAGCCGCGGGTAAAAGCTAGTATTATATAAAGTAAGTTTATTTTTATCAATAAAATGGCTAATTTCAATAAAACAACAACCTATCTAAATTATAAATCAATTTTAAACAAAAATACAGTTCTGCTTGGAGATATACTCCGAAAGTCATCGTCAAAGTCTTTTGACGATGACTTTCGGAGTATGGTCTCATCATCATAATCTTACCCCATAATACAGTTCCCATTCAGCCCGCACAATAACAGTAAAACAAAACAGCTGAATCCAAGTATAAAGAGAAACATTCCTCGGGGCGAATCTACAGTCTTCGCTAATTACAGCCTTCACCCCTCAAAAATAGCCTCCCCTAATGCAAGAACATATTTAATTATGTTACTCATAGTCGTCTGGTAAGGGGGTGAATCTGAGAACAGATTAGGATTTTGCAGATTTAAAAATAACCTTCTTTATTATATTTTACACATTCACTACGTAGGTGCAAATTTTTGCTATTTCCTCAATTCGCAGTTTTGAAAAAGTAAACCATTATTCTTTTAATTTTAACAGTGTTTTTTGGCATTTTCTTTATCTTAGTCCCATAGCCCTGTCCAAAGTGTCCAACCTTCTTTCTATTAGAAAAATAAAATATTTATATTCAAATACTTGAGTAGGTATAAGATATTATATTTAATGCTCCAGACGACGTACTATCTGCCCATGATAGATTTGGTAGGGATATATGTAAAAAAATATATATAAAAAACCCTATAAGACTAAAAACCTATTTTATAACTTTTTTTCTAAACAAAACTTTTAATCAAATCCATTCCCTTTTCAGCCAAATACTATACAAACTGTACCACTATTTTGAATAGCGTGGCTAAATGGCTACACGCGTGTAGCAGGAAAATCTCTCTCATTTAAATATCCTAATCTAGGTAGTAGTTGCTGGCGACCAGTAATCAGTTGCCGTGGAGTGACTTCCTAAGGGATTTAGCTTCAATCACGGTGGCTCGCCCGATCGTGATTAATGCATACTAAACAGGACACATGCAGGCTTTGCGAGTAATCTGCTTTTGTACTACTTTTTAATAGATTCTTTGCCCTTTGGAAACTCTCGGATGTAATTGAATTCTGAGAATTTTCCGCAAAATCGGTCCGCCGCGAATTCGAATTGTCGTCTACTAAGAAATGAAAATATTAAAATATAACTAAAATTGCTAGCTTGTATTAAAAATTCTTATCTGTTGATGGAGCAATATAGTACGTATTAGTACTTTTAACTACTTTTCAACACACTTGCTCGTAAAGTGGGTCTTATTACATCGAATTTAGGCCCATAATGCCATATATTACGAATATATTACGGAGGTGTTTGGAAATAAAAATTACCATACTGCGCTATACAAAAGATAGAAAACTAATGCGTGTTATGAATACCACAAAGCATTTTTAATTTAGCCGCATAATACATATAAGATCAAATAGGGAAAATAACAACAGTTTTTAAATAAGCAAAGATAATGATTTTTATATAGCCAAGCACTGGCGGTATGGCGATATAGGTACCATCCGCAGCGTGCACCGCGCGCTCCCTGCGCACGGCGCGGGGCGGCGGGCGGCGGCACGCGAATAAAAAACAAGACTATATTTTATTATGTTGTGTTTGTTAGGTACATTTTTCGATTTTCGCCGTGTTAGCTAGCATATTAAATATTTAATAAAATGTCGACTAGTATGGAAGAATATGTAAATTTAACTCCACCTGAAATCATTAACGAGGCGCGTACTTAATGCAAGTAATAGTTTATTGCCTCCAAAATCAAACGTAAGTATTTGGCGGCATACGAATGTTTTATAAAGTGGAGGAATGACAAAAGGGCACAATCGTTTTCCGATAATTAGATGTTAGGACCACATTATTTTTTTTAACTCACAAGTGTGTTGAAAAACGTCGTACGATACAAGTGTGCATTTGGTCATTACGCACAAGAGGCGATATTGGCGCGCGAGCCGAAGGCGAGCGCGCTAATAAAGCCGAGTGTTGCACCAACTTTGCACACTTGTTTCGTAATGTACTATTGTGGTATTAGCAAGTGTATACGTATCATTTATTCAAGAATAAAGATAAATCCACTAATTATCGAGATAAAAAAAACACTATTTTTGTTAGAATAACGCAGCTACAATCTTTTAATATTTATATCCTTTGCCTTTCTCACAAAGAAGTAAAAACAGGAAAAACAATCGGAAAAACTAGTAATAAAACAATTCAACACTAACAAAATAAAAGGACCGTCCGCAGAAAAGCAATTTCAGTACGAACCCGGCTGTTTAAGTTTGTCTTATAAACACGAGTGGGCAAATAAAGTGTTGTTGATGACAAGTGACTGACTGGCGAGCAATTAGCACTGGCCGGAAACAAAGGGCCTCTTAGTTTCACTTAATTAAAAAAGAAGCCGGCAGAGAAAAATGGCTGTGAAATATTATGGCGGGCTCGAGCGTGTGGAGAACTGTGGAGTGTTGGAGTATGCTGATTTAGTTGTGTTCCGTGTTATTGTTATACTCTTTTTCATTATTTTTTTTATCTCATTAGATTTTTGTAGTAAAATGATTTATATTGTTTCTAGATTTTTTTCTTAGTTATTACTTTCTATTTAGGAAAATTGTCATATTTTCGCTAGAAATAGTTTAAATTTAGGTATTGTCAAAGTTTTTTTAAACTTTATGTATTAAGTAGATTGTACTTATCTAATTTTATTCGAATGGAGGAAACAAACTATGGAAACATCTAACTAGCCACCAAACTAACACAACTATAAGCTTAAAGCTCTAAATAAAGCCTTACATGCTCGCTCTCTCGGAATTCTTAGAAAATTAGTTATAAACTTCCATAACGGCAAGTTGCACAATACGGGGCGTGAAAAATTAAACTGGCGGAGTCCATGCGTTGAATTTTCCAAGTTTAGTGGATATAATTTTCCGGGTTCGCCAGTGTACAATGGCTTGCCTGCAGCCATCATTAAGGTAGGCATGCTAGCTCGTCTTTCATTCCTAGAAGCAGAGTCCCACTTAACCAACTTCGAGATGCGTGAATTCGCGTTGTATTTATTTTGATGGCTGAGTGAGATTCCATAACAGTAAGTTTCTACATTTTGATGTTATATTTTAGTTTTAGGAATCCAAATTTTTGTTTCCCAAAAGTTAGTGTAAGTCAGTTTTTGCTTTGTACAGAGGCAGACATTCAGTTTGTCAATAGGTACGTAAGTAACATTAAGAATCTAAAAGGATCCATTTGTTAACAAGATTAATAGTATAGATACATAGGACTAAGTGAGCTGTTGTCGAGAAGAATAAAGCCACCTGTTTACCCTCCTAATTCAAATACCTAACACAAAGAGTTCAATCGTCCTCCAGACGGTCGACCTCCAGTAGTCGTCAGGTTCCCATTTGAGCGTTGATATTAATTCTGTGGTTGGGTACCATTGAATAATAAAATATTTTATTTAGTAGATTAACCATCGACTAAATTATACTTAATACCTATCACTTTATTACACAGAAAAAGTATCTGTAAAATCTATATTTACCTTTAGAAAAAAAATAATATAATCAATATTTTTAAATATTGTGAAATCTAATACGAGTATAATCAATTAAATAAAAAATTAAAATTAAAATGCGTTTATTTCTTTCACTACAAAGTGTTCAAAGATACATTGTTAGGACTTTCTAGTAAGCAAAGTATGCCTGTATCAGAAAAATCCTACTCTTTCTTAACATACATTCTTGCAAAACACTTTTAATAAAAATAATTCAAACTAATTAATTAATAAACAAACTAAAAATAATAATGTGTGCATGTTTATGTTTATATGTGTGTGTGTGTATGTGTATATATGTGTAAGTCTTGTGTAATAAATAATATTATTTAACTAGCGCTTCTGTTTCGTCGTAGTTGAGCGTTTTCAACCAATTATTGTCTACTTTTTTCTTAACTTCGCGAAGTCTCAAAGGATATATTTCAAGTATTTTATTAACTTTATTGTAGAGATTCCCTGATTGAGAAGTAAATTGTCTTGCGGCAAATTTTGATTTCGTATTAATACAATGAGCTACTACATCTTTTCTTCTTTTATTTAATTTACTCGGTTCATAAGGTAGACTTTTGTGGAATTTTAGTAATATATATATTTTTATGAGTACCTAGGTAGTAAAATAACATTCGTGACACCAAAATAAGTTGTCATGCGAAATCCAACTTAAGCTAAACCAAAAATGACTTGATATTTTAATACTAAATATAGAAATTATTAATTAATAATTATTGCATCTAAGATGCTCAAAAATTCAAAAATAAATATTGATATATTCTAAACTTCGTTGCACAATTAATCACACTTTCAAGGAAACATGAAACACCCTATATCATTTCTATACACAAGCAATTACAAACATAGAAAACTCCAAACAAAAAGCGTCTAACGAACATCAAAATTGTATTAAAGAATGAAAAATGGCTCCCGCTTTCCCGCAGCAAACTATACACCTAACAATGAACACTTCAACTGTAAAATATAAGGCTCTTCGTACACATTACTGAATATAATAGCAAACATAAAAGATAGGTAGCATGTTTTTAATAAAAAAAACCGGCCAAGTGCGAGTTAAACTCGCGCACCGAGGGTTCCGTGCATCTCATATTATAGCTCTAACTAAAAGACCAATTAATTTCAAAAACAAACTTAACTTTGCAGTTCGATCCCTAACATTCATACTGAAACCAGCGCAAAAACAAGTTTGACTTACTTTTTGCCAAATTTCATAATTTTAGGTCAACGGGAAGCACCCCATAGGTTTTGATTGCTGCCTGAAATCGCAAAATATGCCAAAACTCGCAACATTTACCGTAATATCTCTTGATCGCGTAGACGCCGTACAATTTTGATTAAGTATATTTTTTTCTGAAAGAGACCGTGGATCCGCGTACTTAATGTAATAGGTACTTATACATTACAATTGTAAAGTGTTATACTTATACAGTTTGGCTCGTACCTACAAACTAGTTACGCAATATCACCAAAGCTCTACATTTATATGTTAGACTAGCATGGGCCTGAGACTTTGTTCCCGTGGGAATTTCGGGACTCTCTAGGTACTTTCCTTTCCTACACTACCTAAGGAACTTACCTAACCATGCCAAATTTCAACTTCCTATGCCCAATAGTTTTGGATTTGCGTTGTCTGTCAGTCACTCAGTCAATAAGGGAAGAATTTTATATACATTATATTGGTATTAATTTAAACTTATACACATTATATTCTTACTGGATTTTAATACTTCTATCTACGTTAAAGCAATATAAATTGAAAGATAAATAGCAAATTAAGTCTGAAAATAGCCTTATTACGATAATTACGATCCACCTGAAGCGAAATAATCTATTTAGCACTGAAGGGGCACTGATTTCCAAACAAAAACCGGTGCCAGACGTAATTAAAAACTTCTCACAAGCTAATTTTGCTATGAACCCCTCTATTTACCTAGTTGGGATTTGTTTCAATAAATTTATTAACTGGCTACGCTCTCGACTAATAAGTTTTTGAACGCTACGAGCGTCAAATTAATTGAATACAATATTTGGCAAACTGTAAATTCAGCCATATTTACTGAGATATTATTATTCAAACAAAAAACTGACCTAGAATCACAACTAACTTTACCACGCGGCTTTAATGCCGTGACAATGTGAGGTACCCTAAAAAGTTTATTAGCCTAGGTACCTACCTGATCGAATATGGCTAACATACACTGAAAGATCTGACTCTGACCGGTGTTCTACAGAGTGGAAGGGTTCAGTTAATTGGACGGACATCTCCGTATACATTTAATTTAGACTAAATTTTATATTCAGATTATATTTAGATAGATATACTCTTTTACTATTAAAACTCGGTCGCACCGCTTGTAATACCTTAAAAGCGAAGTCTCTAGTTTTCATAGGTCCATAGTAAACTAATTGCAAGCAATAAATTAATTTATTTTTCTCTCGCAGAACAATTCTCTAAGAAAATTATGCTCCAACCGCAACACCACCCGCTCGGCAAAAACAGAACTAAGTGTTTTATTTAAGAAACAGTGTTTTAAACTAGTAGTCTCACAATTTAATCCACGCTTGTGAACCAACAGCTTTCTTGGCGCATATTTTAGTACGAAGCAGACACTTTTTAACTTAGAATTAAAATTCATAGCACTATATGGAAATAAAAATAATTGGTCAAGTGCGTGTCGGGCCACGCGCAATGTAGGGTTCCGAAGGTACCTATCCTGTAGAAATGCGGACACATGAACTTATATTTACTTCCACTTTTATATAACTAATGAAAATAACCTAAGTATATACCATCATATAGAATGCAAATTGTTCCTACAAATATTTTTCATCCTAAAATCAATTTTGTAAGTTTATCGTCTATTACTCATTAACGTGTAAAGTCTACATAGCCGTGATAATTTTCCTTTTAAATTCATTATATTTGCTAGTTATTATAATTTGTTTCATGTATCCACCCTCCACCATTTTCGTGTTCGAGGGGGGGGGACACTTGACTCTAACAAAATTTATCACTTTAAAGTTAAATATTTCGCACACGGATCCCTAAATCAAAAAATTTTCTTCAGACACTTATTTTTAAAAGACCTATCAAATGATATCCCACACGATGGTATAATCGAGAGAAAAAAAAATCATCCCCACTTAACCCTAGAGTGGGCGCGCTATGAGCATTTTGCCGCCCGCGCTAAAAAAACGTTAATAATTCGAAAAACAATTGCCCGTTAAGATTGCGCTTTTTAGTAGCTGCCCCTATTCTCGTTCGCAACGCGTACCGAAAGGTAGGGCCCCATCAGTGCGAAGGGGACCTCTTGAGGAGAAGGTTTTTACCACCAGGTGTCGCCAGGCGGCAAATTGCTCACCGCGCGCCCACTCACGTAGGAAAAAATTGTGAATATTTTTTTTGCAAAGTTGAAATGTACGTAATATATTATGGTTATTATTAATATATTATGGCGCATTTTTGTAAAAAAACTAAAAAAAACCTATAATTTCAGTAGTAATCAAGTGATAGTAACAAAATGGACGCTCAAATTGTGTCTTGGCTAGAGGAAATGTCTGATTTTGAAGATCACACTTTCTGACACATACTCGTCTACATACTGTGAACTGGCATAGTATGTAGACAAGAATGTGTCAGAAATTGATCGATCTAGTCATCATAATGCGCAAAATATGGACACAGAACAGTCAGCAGATGACCATTCTGACAAGGAAGCATCTTCTCCAGTTGCTGTGCCCTCTGAAGTACCACCTATTCGACGCCAACGGACACCTACTTTAGAAGGAAGCTGTAGCCATTCACCAGCTACCATACGAATAATATGTCATCAGTCTCGATATCGTCGTCGCAAACATCTCCAACATGGATGTCCATGTCCAGTGACGATGATCAACCATTAGACCATGCCGTGGTCCTAACCAAGCAAAATTATGACCATGAGAGCTTCTATGAACACAGTAAATATTCCTTTGATGATTCCAAATTGCTTCTTTGTAATAGCAGAACAAGCATCACCTTCAAGGAAGGAAGGCAAATGCGGTATATGTCCAAGTTAGAAAAATAAGCGCACGAAAAAAGGGTGTTCAAGATGACCTAAGTTACTGTGCAGTGAACATTGCACATACCTTTGTGAAGACTGTTTGGATAAAGCATATCCTGTAGATTTAGAAAACATATATATTTTTTTATTTTTTTCTATCTTTTTAGTATTGTAGAGTATTATATGGGATAAGGTAAAAAAAGTTAATTAAAATATTACGATTACTAAAATCTTTTGTAAACCAAAGTTCTTAAAACAGAGTTTAATAAATATGTTAATTTATCGTTACATATTGGGGTATTACTTGAATCTTGAGAAAATAAATTAATTTAATTGCAGTTTTCCTACTTAAAATTGTCATAGAAAAAGAGCGGCAAAATGCTCCCCACGCGCCCACTTACGTTTCTCAGAAAGACGCGCCCACTGTAGGGTTAAGGTGTAGGGGAGGCCCCCTAAAATTTTTTTTTTCCTAATTTTATTCTACAGTTCGCTCCGCGTAATAAATATGTATATCTCTACCAAATTACAGTTTTCTAGTACTAGTAGTCTCTGAGATTAGCCGCAGACAGACGGACGGACGGACGGACGGACGGACAGACATGACGAAACTATAAGGGTTCCTTGTTTACTTCGGAACCCTAAAAAGGGAAATATAAAGATCATAATGGGTGCGCTCTTTCAAATCCTGAAGAATATATAGGTAAAATTTTAGGAAGGCCTGCTGTTGATGAACTATTATTTGTAATAATAATACTGGCTGAAGTTAAGTTCACCCTGAAAATGAGCTTCGACACTCGACATTCGAAACTCAAATCCCATTTCTTCATACAAAATGATTTTTTCGTAGACTCGCCAACCTGCCAGCACGTGTTCGGACCTACATAATCAATGTCCGGCGTAACATATTAAACTTTTTCCACTCACAGATCCCTTCAAAGAGAAAACGAAGAACGCTTTTTGTGCGTCTGAAAAAGTGGGGTAATTTATTTTCCCTCGGTGTAATATTTAGTGGTGTCCATTACTACAGTGCGCGACCTAACATTATTCACGGACATCCATCTTTTTTTCTCAGCACGCGTGCGGTCCTACATATTAACTTTTTCATTCATATTCTTCACGATCTTTTCGATATTGCTAAACGTGTATTTTGGCAGCAGCGATTAATTGGAATTGTTTGTCATGGAAACGTATCTTTTTACTATGATACCTTTACCTGATGATACCTTTAAAATATTATGCGGTGACGTAACTTATCCCCTGATAAGTAAGGGTAATTTTAAGTCATTAATTTCACAGATTTCCACATGTCCATATTAACCATTTGGAGGTCCTGTATTTATTTACCAGTATCATAAATATTTAACCTCTAAGTTTACCTATGAAGACTAATTGTCTAAAGCAGTTTCAATCACGGCACCCTTAAAAAATCTGTGTTTGAATTTTCATGAAAATCCACGACTTTTTTTTCGGTTCTTCTTTAGGTGCCGTTCGAAATGTAAGACGGCACCCACGCGGATAAAACAAAATAAATCTCGTTCAAAATATTCTAGCTCCAGGCCTATTTTTGTTTGCATTTTTATCATTTACCAGAATACTGGTAAGTGCATTTGGCGTGATTGGGCTAAGTGCAAGGAGCATTAGCGTTGCGACGCCGGCGGACGTCCGCTGCATCACTTGCCGCTTTCAGCAATGCAAACATTTTGCAAATTCGCTTCAAGCGCTTCAAAATACTTGCTTATGACAGCTAACACATGCTACTTAACCCCTAAAGTGTGTAGGTACTATTTATTTTGTAATAGAATGTAGTCGACCGCAGAAATGGTATTATTAAGACAAAATGAAAGAATTTCTATATTGCAATGGTACTTGGCGCTTCGACAATCGCTGCAAGCGCTTCAATACATTGTTCTCGTGTTTGTAATGCAAGTTCTTATAACAGCTTGGTACATGCTACTACAAACTGTATCGTGCTAGCTCAGCAGATGACAGATTATTAGGCTAATGTAATCTAGTTATAAATAATATGATTGACTTGGCTGACTTATTGGGATAGCTATGCAGAGACGAAAACTTCGAGAGGTTCTTTTTAAAGTAGGTATTTAGATAAGTACATTGAGAAATTAATCTTAAAAAATGCCACCCTTAAGGTGGTAGAAGCCGAGGGCGTATGCTAGAACTTAATAAAGGTAATTTATATTATGGAATAATATTAATATACTATTAAGGATATGTGCGCTGGCAACACTACAATGGTACTATTATGGATTGGTGGGCTGGCAACACTTCGGTGACGTGACAGGGCTGCGATGACAGCTGGGGTTTTTGACGTTAGATTTTAAGCGGGAAGAGAAGACGCATGGGATGCTTTAATATTTGGTAAAAGAGACTAATGTGCTTGATTAATAATAAAGTCGTAATTGTTTTCTCGTATTTTTCTGAAGTATCTAACAATACATAATACAACTGTGTATTTTAATGGAATATCAATCAATCAATTTACATGAAGACTAACAGACCATGCACAGCCAAAACTCTAGTCGTAGGAAGCTAAACCTTGGCATGTAGGTTCCTTAGAGAGTGTAGGGTAGCACTAAGAGACGATTTCCCAAAATTCCCACCGGAATAAAGTCCTGGGCCCTGTTAGCAATAGTACCAGTTAGTACGAGTAATTACAAAAGCGCACTAGTAAAAATACTGCTTCAGTTCAAACTGTATAGTATAGGAATCAATACAATGTGCAAGTCCTGTTTCCATCCCTCGGGATCACGTACGGAACACAATAACCATCTCGGTCACGTTGTTATCACGATGCGATCGCAATTCCGAGCAAAGGAAAAATTAAGTAAAACGCGAAATATCTACTACAAGCTATTGCACGGTTGTGAGAGACACAAAGGGTAATGAAAATTACTCTTTTCAACTAGATCCATGCGTTTGGCTCTTACTGGGATTAAAAATAAAACTTGTAATAGTTGAACTGAAGATTTAGTCTAAAAGTAATTCAGATTTCTTTTTTCTTTATCTGGTATACCTATATACAGCCAGTATTTTAATCAAAGCATTTTTCTTATACAATTTTTTTTAGGTAAAAGTATTCACAGACCTCGACGAGTGTTAGAGTGGAGATATAGAGTGACCACGAGGGAACGGGTCATCCAGCAGAGAGATGGGTGAACGATATCAGGAAGCATGTCGGTCACAACTGCATGAGGAAGGCTAGAGATAGGGAGGGAGTCATGGAAGAGTATGGAGGAGGCATATGTCCGAAGACGGACAAAACAAAGGCTGCAATGACTTACACTGGTAAAAGCTCCCTAAAGTTAAGGTACAGTGGGCCACATAGAAAAATATACCACTTTTATAGTGGGTCGTGTTTCAAGGTGGTATACTTTTCTATGTGGCCCACTGTACTTCGCTACGCGTGTACTTTTTCAAAATAACATTTTCCACGTCATGCGTCATGATCAAAATGTGGACTGGTCAAAAGATACATCCACTCCACATACACGTAACCGTTTAAAATTTAAATTCGCCGGTGTAAGATCGATTGCCTTCGCGAGGGTGCACGGAATATCTGAAATATGGTAGGTAAATATGTCGACGAAGATGTTCCTACTAGGTCCATTACATCGCTCTCTTTTTACTATGACAATTAATAAATGACTTACCCTAAAGCATAATTTCGGCAGGAAATTTAGCATAAATCAATCATGTAGGTACCTCTATTATTCCAGGTTAGGTACTTGTAATAACATTTCTTCAAAATCCAACTTTTAATGAAGTTTCCCACCGCGTCTATATTTCTGTTCATAATAAACTCAAAAACTACCTACTGAAATGATTTCCATGCGGTTTTCACCAATAGACGAGGTAGGTAACTAGGAAGGTTTTAGTGAATATAATAGAAAAAAATAAACATAGAAGAAAGATAAAAGTATCCATTCTGCGGAAAATAGCTTTGACAAAAATTTTACCTACAATGCGCATCAATTCATGTTTCTTTTCTTCTTCTTTTTTCAGCCGTTCTCTACCAAATAGTTGGTGTAGGCCTCCTTCAATCCTCGCCATCTTTCTTTGTTTTGGGCAGTGAGAGTCCAGTTGCTGCCTGCGATCTTTTTGATGTCGACTTTCCATCTCATTTGTGGTCTACCCCTGGGGCGCTTTTGATCCCATAGTCTCCAATCTAGAAGACGCTTGCACCATAAGTCCGTTTTTCTGGTAATGTGGCCGGCCCACTCCATCTTAACTTGGCCATTCTTTGGCCAACGTCTGATACCTGGCTATCATGTTTGAACCACTGGTTTGTCTTCCTGTCCCTCAAGCTTACGCCTACTATCTTAATTTCCATTGCTCTCTGAGATACGCACAATTTGTGTATTTCGTCTTTTGTGGTGACCCAGGTGTCTTGCCAATTAAGTTGTTTGAACACATCTTCGAGAACCAGTGTAAATAATTTCGGTGATAATGTAGGTATCTCTTCTTATACTAAGTATATTTCGAGGGCGGAAACTGTAACTATACGAAAACGAGAAGTCTTGTTTTGTAATCTATTCTCTAATAAGAAGAAATAACTAAATCCTACTTCCTAACTCCTACTAATATTATAAATGCGAAAGTTTGGATGTGAGTTTGTGAATTTGTGAGGATGTTTGTTACTCAATCACGCAAAATCTACTGGACGGATTTCGATGAAATTTGGTATACGGGTAGAAAAATACCAGGAATAGCACATAGGGTACGTTTTATCTCGAAATTCCCACGGGAGCGAAGCTCCGGGGCGCGGCTAGTGTTTATTATAAATCTATATGTTATTAGGAAGTATAAAGCAGAACTAAGGAGACAGCACCTGTGCAGAATTACTAAATTGGGTCAAAGCTAACCCATGATAGATGTGCTGAACAAAGTCATAATTTATGGCTTATATATTGAGTACTTACGTCCACATTGACTGATTAGACCATAGAATATTATTGCATGCGATTTTAAATCGACCCTAACTTCTTCCGATACCTAGATATCGCAAATAAATGAATTTTCATTATAAAAATAAACACACTGCGAGGTAAGTTTATTACTATTACTAAACCTTATCTAATAACATGGTAATTATTTAGATAAAAGCTTCTTGTTGGTGGTTTGGGTTTTCTTTTTCTTTACTTAGATTATACTTATTTTATTGCTGCAACATACATTTGTTTTTTTCGTTTGATTATTTTTCGTTGTTTGTTGTATGAAACTGTATGTGTTGTTGTGGCTACAAATAAAGTGCTTTATCTATCTGTCTATTTATTTGTTCAGTCAGATACATTTGTAATTTACTTCCTCTCTAAACCCTAACTAATCCCTCGTATATATCCTAGTTTATCCTAATTTTTTACCGAAACCCGGCCATTAACTAACGCGGAACGTATTTCCGAGACGTTATCTATTGATGTTTCGAAGGCCGGTGACCTTTCAGCCACTGATGGGTAGAGTTGAAATAGATATCAAATCCTTACAATTTTATGTGAAACTAGATTTTTCACTATTCGACCACCAGAATGATTGCTATTCATAATAAATTGACGAAGTTGAAGCATTGCAAGCATTGCATTCCCTTAATTAGGTATGTGTAATATAAGTGATGAGTGTAGAGGAAGCAAGAGAGATCTGTAAGGATCGTAGCAGGTGGAAATCGCTAGTCTCTGCCTACCCCCACGGGAAAAAGGCGTGATAATATGTATGTATGTATGTAATATTAGTATACTTATATTTAATACAAATTAATTCACAGTAGGTATCTAGGTATGTACTTGAAGATATACAAGTATGTATAACTCCAAGTAAGGACTTCTGGCAATGTTCCTAAGAACATCAAGAAGGTACATAAATAACACAGATATTGTATTCGTATTCGGGGAAAACCTCTCAGAGAATTGGCCCGTGTGGGGTGGTTTACTTCGGAAGTATTTTTCTATCTGATGCAATAAAATATTCGTTGTAGAATTTTTGATTTTGCAGTAGGTATATTCTTGTTTAATTTAAATCTATTATGATATAAGTATCTAAAAAAAGCATGTTGATTATTGTTGATAGATGCGTGTCTTTTTAACTTTCGTCTTTTAAAATATGACTCCGCAATTTCTCTGTTTAATTTTGCTTCAAAACTGATAAACAATAGCTTAATTAAAATTCAAATTCCAACGAGCAATATTTTTCATGAAAAAATGTACTTGCAAGTAAAGTTATTAGCAGATAGACAGACTCTGCAAACAGGTAGGTAACGATAATGTATTTGAATCTAAGAAAATCTCAAAAAGCAAAAACATCATTAAGTGTGTTAATTCCCACATTCTTGCTATATTAAAGTGACTACCTTACCCCTTAGCTAATAAGTTAGAAAAAATAAAAAAGACATCGACGTCGAAGAGTCGAGAATTTGCTTTTAAGAGATGAAAATCATTTTTACCGAAGATAGCAATTTTCACCTCGAGCAAAAACGCCTCTAATGTAGGTACTTAGAATAAACCAAGTGAAATATGTCACAAATCTTTTCTTGTCTGCGAAAATTTAATTTTTGATGAAGGTTGAGATTTATGTCTCGGGAACATTCTACTAAAAGTGGTAACAACTGAGATAATTTTGGGTCCAGTCTAATTTAAGTGTGAGTGAATTTTCGATTTGATGCTCACTATACATAGCTGGTGGACCTTCTGATCCGCTTTTGTGGTTCAGCGATGACATACCAATGGTATGTCACGCAAAGAAAATTTTGACGAAATATAATTACTGGCATAATCGCATAATCACTATAGGATATAGGTTGGTATCATCATATCCACTTTTCGTAGGTACCTATTTGAATTTTTGGGCGCTTCAATGACTTTTGCCTTCTTCTAAGTCAAACCACAGATAATATACTTTATAATAATATGCTATTTTAATCAAACTAAAAAGTGAGTTACTATGAGCCTACTTGGCTAATTTTGAGCATTACCAGAGTGTTAATACTATACTTGTTGATAAGCAAGTAAATGTTGTGTTAGTAATAAACATACATCTTAACACAAAAGTTTTATTAACTTTTTAATTACATACATGTACAAAAATAAAGCACAAAAATTTCTAATGCTGAAAAAGTACCGTCAGTAAATTTAATAGAAGAAAAGCGCCATATAAGAATATAAAGAGTAAATGCAAAATAAAGTTTTTCATACGAGGCGTGGTCATGCGTCCCGGCGCGATGGTGCATTAATGTCTTACAACTTAATGCAAGCTTGCACGCGGGCCACTCGTGGCTGTAACGAGTCGCCAAAGAATAAACCACAAACAGATAGGTATTAAGTTTTTCATATGTACGTACGGTGCGTGGTAATGCGTCCCTGAGGGATGGTGCATCAATGTCTTACAACTTTATGAAAGCCTGCACGCGGGCCACTCGTAGATGTAACGAACCACCAAAGATTATACTATAATCATCATTCGTGGTGATGCGTCCCTTTTGGATATTGCATTAATATCTTGCAAGGGGTCTAACTCACCGAAAGCCAAGCCGAGCCAAACTCTAAGAGAATAAAGTATATCTAAACAAGTTCAGTATCACAGTTTTGGCATAAACTTCTACACTTCAATTTCACAAAAATTTTAAATGGAGCAGCCTTTTTCCTGCTTATGCTTGAGATGATGTGATCAT
This sequence comes from Ephestia elutella, assembly GCA_018467065.1. Taxonomy (NCBI): domain Eukaryota; kingdom Metazoa; phylum Arthropoda; class Insecta; order Lepidoptera; family Pyralidae; genus Ephestia; species Ephestia elutella. Next base: position 14,779,028 of record CM031568.1, on the reverse strand, counting down.
GTGGTATTTTGTTTATTTGAAAAACCTGATTAAAAATGGGCTAGGTACATCAAAACTGATAGCAATCTGATTTCGGTTATAGAATTTTTGCAATCTGATTCTTGCCTATGTCGTCGTGTGGGCTCTGTCGTATCTGTCCAAATTATTCTTTGCTGGTTACTTTACCAGCCGGTGGCTAAAAGTCTGAAAGCCTTTGTGCCGCGGTGCACGGAATTCTAGGGCCACTTGCAAAACATGCCGGCTATGTGTGTGTTTACATTAATATGCATTACACGGAACCTCATTTCAGCTTTATTTTGTGAAATTATAAATTAGACTAACTATACGTCCCTACTTATGTCTAGTTAAAATTTTCTAGAAGTAATAATATAAGTAGTAATAAATATTCATAAGCAAAGCGCACGTTAAACTCTTTATTCAATATTACGAAGTTGAAACTTGCATAATTATAATTAAAATAAAAGTTATTGTCTCAACACTTCTGAAAGTTCTGAAAACCTCGCAGCTTATGGCAAGTTGGACAGTTAAAAGTTGACTTGAAAAATAGTCATATTTTTTGGGAATTACACTATTAAAAATCATGAAAAATATTATGAATCCTATTTTAATTGATAAGTACATGAACTTATGAAACAGATTTTAAACTCGTAAGTCGTATGAGATAAGGTACAAGTAATTTATTTTTGTTTGAGGACTTGATGACATGTTGAAAACCTTTTTATTCATAAATCTAATTTCATTTTCACTCTCTCCGTCGCGATATCTAAATTACTTTCGAGGCGAAATTACGTTTAGCAGGATTACCTAAGTGGCAAAATTCTCATAATATCTGTAATTTCTTTAACTTCACCCACAAACTCGGCTTGGCACTGTGTTAACATGTTATTTGAATATATGATTACATTTTAAATGCGCTACTTCCGGTCTTGAGAAAATAACTGGCATGAGAAATATTTTTTATTAATAAATTATACTTAATATTTACATTGAAGGTACCTCACTCTCTAAAAGGATCATTTTTATATAGGTATATTTAACATGTTTCTCTCGCTTTCTTTCAATCTGTTGACTAATTTTGTAACAAGAGACGGGTGTGTGTAACAGGAAGTTTAGGAAGAGCGCGCTTTTTGATTTGAATGAGCGCACGCGGTGATGGTGATTGCGCTGGGCTAACACCCAATATTCAACAATTATGAAAGACTTCTTTTTTTTTAGCTAAGACAAGCCAATTCTCTTGTTATCTCATAGATAGAAATAAGCCAATTTCTCCCACAGTTTTTTATGGCTAAATATGTGTTAACAAAAAACTTCTTTCTTATACTTACTCGTAGTTACTAATAGTAAAGTAATATTTCATTACTTTATGTGTAGAAATCCTTAAAGCTGAAATTTTTACGAGCTAGGGTTCGCAAGTAATAAGCAGTGGAGCCACTGCTTATTAATTGCGAAACCCTAGACATTAAATGATAACGATTTAACGAGGAATAAAAGGCTATGAATACATAATGTCTCAAATAAATGATACTTACTTACCGATGGTACGTTACGTAGTACTTATTAATTCTGTGCCGATATACATATTCTTATCTATGGTGCCGATTGTGTTTGCTACAAGGTGTTTTTATTTACATTCTCTTTTGTAAACTTTATAGCATGTTTTAAAACTGAAGAGACTGATGCATGTCTCACTGTATAGTATACCTATATGCTTTATAAATATCTAAGGGATCTATGACACAAGCTTAGTGTAAGCTGTTGGCTTAGACGTTTAGGCCCTGGAAGGAGATTAGATTAAATTTATTATTTGAAACAAATTAGTATCGTCGTCAACATTATCTTCTACAGTTTTGCTGAATTAACCAAGGCCCCCTGACAATGTATACACATGGTGGAGCAACTCAATTCAGCTTTGACTCATCCACATTTATGTTTTCACACGCTTTTTCGTAGCTATACATGACACAATTTTCAGTATCGACTGTGGAGCTGGTGATTCTGCGGCATATATGTGTGATTAAAAGTTATTATTCTTTATCCAGCCTTAGTTTTCTGGGAATTATTTAAATTGTGATTAGATAAATAGATAGATCAACACTTTATTGCACCATTTGCATGATCTGATGATGTTATTTTTCACTGGGTATAAATTTTCAATCATTTTTGACGCACCATAGCTTTGAAACTATGACTCGTATCAAAATTAATGTAAGAACTTGTTTGTGGGTAATTTATTGATAAATAATATAGCCTTTGTTCATTTTATCCTAACTTGTATAGTTTTCCTAAGAATTAAGAAAATTTGTAAAACGGGAAACGTTTCAAGGCGGGAAGGGGGACGCCGAAGAGGGGGGTCGGGGAGGGTAATGTATTTTAAATGTACATAACACAGATACCATAAAACATAATAAGTAATTTACCAAATTTTCCATACATTGAAATCTAGAATAAATATACTATAAGGATGCCCCAATTCATGAAATCACCAAGTCCAAAAAGTCACTTTTGAGTTTTGGCTGTTTTAATGTTTTGAATCAATGCTGAAATAACATCTGTTGAGTAAAAAATGTGAAAAAATCCACGCAATAGTAACATTCAAATAGCTTTGATGCCAAAAGAAACAAAACTCAAGAGAATACCCATTCAAAGAAACAAAAACATAAACATTTTGGACTTATTACAAATCGAAGGACTTAGTGTTTTTTGAGACAAAAACGATGGACTAAGGGTTATTTTTAATGGACGTAGTACATCCATCCATTGAATTTCGAGGGTCACTCGATCTCGTCTGTAGAATCCAATTCTTCACGTAGGTTTTCTAGATTAGTACTAATTAAATCCTTATAAAAATACCTTTCTGTTCCGGGTACAAATTCTAATAACCGCTTTATATATTTTACTTAAGCGGCCTTTAAAGTCAAAGGTGCGTCGTACGTAACAATAATCAGGTTCTTGATTGATTAATCTGCTAAAGCCCACTTTATACTTATAACGTGAACTGCTTATAGTCTTGGCCATTCATAGACATTGAAAACTCTGGTTTACCCAGCATTTTGAAAACCACTCTACTAAAATTGATTTAATACGTTCATCATGTATGACTTATCTATCGTTCGAGCTACAAGTATCTTCTACCAAACTTCTCTCTATCTACTTTACGTTAAATTTGTTTGTATTCTTACTATCTGTAATCTGCTGGTGAATCAATTTTTCATGTTTTTTTTCTTTCTCTTAATAAGTGCGAAATCACGATCTATGGATGGATCACATCTAATGTCCTGGTTTCGGGTAGCAGGTAGTTTTTTTCTCAAATACACTTTTAGCGCATAAAAATATACCTACTTGTTTTTCGTAAAGGAAAGGAAAACATCGTGAGGAAACCTGCACTCTGGTTGATGATTATCAGCTAGTGTGTGAAATGGAGAAGGCAATGGCAAACCACTCCATTAAAATTTCCAAGGTAATCGTTGTGTGTGTTTCATTCCATATAATGACCACAACCCTCAGTCATGAGGAATACGACTAAACAGAGAGAACAGGCTGTCGCAGTAAAGGTCTCACTGATTTTGATTGGGTAATTTGCGAGTAATATAGTAATAATTCGGTAATATAGTATTCCAGGAAGTAAAAACTTCGTTGGGTCCTTTGTCAATTGCGTAATTTTTCGTGAAAAAGAAAAACTTTTCAAACTGACAAGTTTCCAGTGTTGCCACTGGACTTAAAGAAAAAGTCGAAGGACTTAGTGATTTACGTCAAAAATTTCTTGGACTTAGCGATTTCTTGGACTTAGTGTTTTTATGAACTGATATACAATATTTTTTATTTTTTTGAATACTCCAAAAACTACACTTAGAGAGTCCCTAGAATAAAATCAATAAGACCAATCGAAAAATAATTAAAAACTGAACAAGCCAGTGTTGCTAACTCAAAACCATCAAAGGTGGACTTAGTGATTTCATGAATTGGGGCATCCAGTAAATTCATCCACAACGCAACTGAACCGCGATCGTTACGCCATTTTTTTTATGTTTCGGTATCGCGCTAACATTTTTTACAGCTGCTTGAACCGAAGCAAGTTCACAGATCAACAGAACCGTTGTCAAAATAAAAAGTTCCAAAGAGGCTGCTATTAGATATCACTTATGGGAGGCTCAGCGAAGTACCAATTAGCCACTTTGGATGGCGAAGAAGTGGAAACTCCCTGCCTGCGTCTGTGTTTCCGAGCACATACAACCTGACTCTCTGCAAAGCCAGAGTGAATAGGCTGTTTCTGGGTAAGCTCGCTTCACACCGTAGACCTCATCTCTATTCTCGTTCTCGAGCAAGATTGTGGTCAAGAGCAAACCCATCTTGTATATAAACAGACGGACAACAATGTGATCTTATAAGGGTTCCGTTTTTGCCTTTTGAGGTACGGAACTCTAAAAAAAGATGATTTTCAACTAAAAGTCACTTCAGTTTTACAGCATGAGTGAGTACCAATTAAATTAGGTATACCTCAGTTCATACCTACTTAAGTAGATAAGTACATTCAGACATACGAGTAGGTATATAATTACCTATGCACCAGCAACATTCGTTTACAAATGCCACACAAATTGAACCTTCGGATATGAATATTTACACCAATATAACATTTAGATCCCCACCCCTTTTGAATTGCTAATTATTTTTCCTGAGGCTACAAAGTCACCCCCTATTCCAAATGCAACGCAATAATAAGAAGCATTAATATATAATGGTATTGCGCAAATATAATGGCTCCAAAAGTTAAGGATATTGAAAAACAAATATATTTTGTATTCAGTAGACATTGTAGTAATAATTAAACTCCAAGCTAAGTATACTTGGAACAACCGTAAATAAGTAACTTAATTAATATCTTTATTAAGTCTTGCAATATTCGTTTGTACAATAAAATGGAAGGGTGCTGCACAACCCTTCCTTAAAAGGAAAGTGAGTTAATGATGGAGGTACCTATCTATACCTACTTAAGTACGCTTTGTGATATTAATATAACTTAATTTAAAAAGAAAATGTCTATTACCCATGTTCAATCAATATAAAGTAACTACGTAAGTACATATGAATACCATGAGCTAAAAGAGCGTATAGGGTCGACCAAGCGGGAAACGACCTGTCGACCAGCCCAAATACCGCTGAAGAGATGCGGTCCTAAGAGATCTGGAGGCCCTCCTAAGAGCCGATTGGCAGGAAGTGGCGCAGAACAGGAAAGAGTGGAAGCTTCTGGTATCGGAGGCCAAGATCCTCTTTGGGTCGTCGAGCCATTGAAGTAAGTAGGTAAGTAATGTGAGTACCTGTAGGTATCTATATTTACTTCCCTATGTACGGAACCCTAAAAATAATAATACCTATTGGGTAAGTTATAGGCAGACATTTTCGGAAAGAAAATTTTGAAGAAAGTCTCGTGTCAAATGTATCGATAGCTCCGTAGCTAGGCCGTGGACCTGTGGACCCATGGACATAGAGCAACACGGACTTTCGCGCGCGGAAGATCTTGTTGCAGTGTGGGCCGTTGAATGCTTTGATCATTGAGTGTTGCCAAATAAAATTTAATGAATCTGACCCGTTACGACAACGGTCAAAAACGATAAATAACCGGTCGCTTACTAACTAAAGGGACTGAATGTAACAGACTCGAAATACTAGCTTATGCCCGTGTTAGATATTTAAAATTTAACTGTAATATTTTTGGTAACTTTTAGTTTATTTTTATATAAATACTCTGATTTTAGTTAATTATAACTAGTGTTGGTTGCTATTATTATCGGAAGGCGTCATGGCGCCACAGATGTGATATTTCATAACTTCCTATTTGATTCATATTGAAAAATGATAAATGTATTGAATTAAAGCTTTGATAACTTTTAATTTGTAAATACCAAATTAATAATTTAGTAAGTTTTGCATAATATAATAGTTTCACTAAATGTTAATAGTAGGTAGTTGTTTTGATGATTTTGAAAAATCGATACATGGTGGTGCGGTAGCCAGTTTATAAAGCATTGACGGTTAATTTTCCGGTTCACTTTGAATTCGGAGCTGGTGGTGTTCAGATATAAAGATAAGTATTTTGTTTAATTGAAATTTATACCTATTGTTATACTGTTGCTTTGTCATATGAATATTTCTTTGTGTTTAAATGATATTTCATGTTTTATGTTGTGTGGATTTCTGTGAAATACTAGTGGCCCTTCTGTGGTAAAGAATATAGCCCATGTCATGTTAGGGACCAATACTGTTTTAATGAGTTTCTTTCGGGATTTCTTCTCAGCAGTGGTCGTTCCGAAGTCCTAGTAGAATGTAGCTTAGAAATCTAAAGAAATTGGGGCTCAATTCTATGGATTAAACAATTGAGTCTGATTTTATCGTTTCTTTTATTTGAACTACCTTTACCTACATTATGAATTTTTGAGAAATAAGTAAAAGTACAAATATATTCATAAAATCATAGTTATTTATTCCTGACATTAAAATATATGTAAATATACATAAATACATACATACATATACATATATTATATTTTCTATAGTCTACTTAATCTATCATCAGAAGCGGGATTCGATTTATCTTGTGCAGATTATAACACCGATCTATTTTCAGGATGGAAACCAAGATGCTGTCACCATCGTCACTGCCCACTGCAAGGACAGCGACTGCGGAGCTAGGATTCGGTGCGATAGCATCGAGGTCCTCGCGAACTGGCTGAAATGGAGCAGCATCAAGACCGCCGCAGATGCCAGAGGTGGTAAGGCCCTCCAGGGCTTTGTAATAACTTGGTAGGAGGTCTAAAGACCGTTTGAAGAAGATCGTGGAAATTATGATAAATGAAGGTAGTCATTTTTCTTTAAGAAAAAATGTTAATTTTGTACTTGAGCAAGCTGCACAATATTGCCCACTGGGCATATTTCCTCTCAATGTTCATTTTCACTTAATTGTAAACTAGTACCTTCATACATAAGTAATGTAGCCATTTTGATCTGTTCGATATTTAAAGCTGAAGTTAACGCCTTAATTACGCTACTATCATAAAATTTTAAATCCAACTTGTAATAGGTCGTCAGATTGGCCGAGCGGTTTGTGAAAAGTCTTGTTGCATCATATAATACTCGTAACACTTTTTAAGAATAGACTGGCTTCACTCCCATTTGTTTACTTATAAGCTGTAATGCAGATATACTGATCTACCCGAGCATTCAAGAGGTAGAAACATCCGAGTCAGTAAAAAAAAAATGTTAGGGTAGATCGATAACAATTAGTCGACGATTACAGTGGCAAATAAATTTAAAAATAGATTGAATGAATTCTGACGATACAACTCATACTCAATTTTGAAATTGGAATCACCGTTTATGTAAACCATAATTGAGGCGTTGGCTAAGTGAAGTACAGTTCATCCAGTTCATCATTATCTACAGATATTGATGAGATTTGTAGTACCTAAGAATTTTTTAACCCAAAATGCGAATTTTAGTTCATTTCACTTTATGATGTTTAGAAACATATGTAACTTGCCAAAATTTTTGTCCTTTTGTCAAGTTAAAAAAAAGGGAGGAGAAACGATGTTAATAGTAATGATGTTAATGTCATTTTATTAGTGTTACTTGTTTTCTCCTAATTTTTCTGTGAAATGCTCGAATTTAACTTTGCTCATTTAAAACGAAGTGAATACATTATTTTCGTGGTAATTTATCTTAGAATGAAACAAGAATCGCAAATTTGGGTTGAAGTAAATATCTAGTGATTGTGTAATAAATATGAATATTTAAGAAAAACTTTCTAAGCTCCCGACTGTTAAATCGAGGTAGTAAGTGCCTGGGGGCAAAGTGATTATGGAGATGATGCTGCTGTCTCCCGACTGTTAAAGAGAGGTAGTGGCGTAGTATTTAAGAAAACCTACTATCCTCCCGACTATTAAAGCGAGGAAGTGAGGGCCTGGTGGCAAAGTGATTATGGAGATGATGATGCCGCCTCCCGACTGTTAAAGCGAGGTAGTGGCGTAGTATTTAAAGGAAAATTACTATCTCCCGACTGTTAAAGCGAGGTAGTGAAGGCCGTATGGCGTACTATTTAAGAGAACTTGCTACCTCCCGACTGTTAAAGCGAGGTAATGAGGGCCGTATGGCGTAGTATTTGAAATGTAATATGATTTGTGATACAAAATGAGATGTGTGTAATTTGTACATGTTATAGCAAAGTAATGGCAATAGTGTTCTATCACTTGGAATATAAAATTATAATTATTTTGTTTTGTTGTGATATAAAACGAGATTTGTGATACAAAATGAGATGTGTGTAAATTGTACATGTTATAACAAAGTAATGGCAATTTATAGTGTTGCATCAATTGGAATATAAAATTATAATTATTTTGTTTTGTTGTGATTTAAAATGAGATTTTTGATATGAAATGAGATGTGTGTAAATCTGTATATGTTATGACAAAGTAATGGTAATAGTGTTCCTTCACTCCCGGTATATAAAAGATTACAATTATTTTGTTTAGTTGTAATATAAAATGAGATATGTGTAAATTGTACATGTTATGACAAAGTTATGGAAATAGTGTTCCTTTATTTGGTATATAAGATAACAATTATTTTGTATTGTTGTGATATAAAAATGAGATATGTGTAAATTGTACATGTTATGACAAAGTAATGGACATAGTGTTAATTTATTTGGTATATAAGATAAAAATTATTTTGTATTGTTGTGATATAAAATGAGATATGTGTAAATTGTACATGTTATGATAAAGTAATGACAATTGTTGCCTTCACTTGATTTATAAGATTACAATTATTTTATTTTGCTATGTTATAAAATGATATCTGTGTAAATTGTACATGCGCTTAAACAAAGTAATGGAAAAGAGTGTTCAGTCAGTGTCGTGTATAAAAAATAAAAAAAATAAAAAGTGTATATTGGTGCGGTGGTGTGTGCGCAGGGGTCTCCAACTATTTGGAAGTGAAGACGGGCAATATCCCTGCGCAGTGCGATTATACACGAACAATTACTTTAGAGAGAGCCGGATGTAATGCTCAGGATAGAGCCTCGCACACTTTTGAAGTACTGAAGGACCTCTTGTCTAGCTAAGCCTTAGGTCCTGGGAGTCATGGGCAGGGTGATATCATTAATACAATATGGTTGGGATAGAATATAGCATTTTATTCCATAAACACACTAGCCGCTGAGGGCGGGCACATGTTATACTAATACCAAGATCTGATAAGTCTTTTGCCGCAATTAAAAGTTAAAATTAACATAAACCAAATATAAGGTACCTGGCCAGGTCCGGCCACACAAACGTCTGTGCGCACTTAGAGACGTTGTCCCGATTTCCTGCCGTTTTGTGATCCATTGGGTTCGAGCACTGGTACTGGTCGCGTCCTCAAAGCGACGCGGCGCTCCTGCACGCTCCGTTGTATGCGAGATAGTAGACGCTGGCTGGACCTTCCGAGGTTTGCGCTATCGAGGGCGGCGAAGCGGCCTTTGGAAATAAGGTTAGGATCCGTGTGTTGCACTTTGGGGGCGCCGACGACGGGGCCTGCGCCGTGGCAGGCGGTCCACGGTCCGGGAGAACCGCACCCTCTGGTGATGGGAGGACACTCCAGGAAGCGCCAGCCCAATTCATATGGCGGGCACGTGGATTTCAACAGCTCATGTTCCCGACAACTTCGTGGCGGCGAATATCCCCCTGTGGTTCCTTGCGATGGTATCGCGGATTTTAAAGCTAAAGGTTAAACTATAGTCCCATGACGGGGTGCCGAGGGCGGCGAAAGTGAAAAAAAAACCCCAAAAAATTTAATAATTGCTCAAGCCATGTTACGTGTCGTGGCGGCCTATCCAGGAAGAGACCGATCCCTCTCCACTCGATTTGACATTCCGCCTCGTCGCGCTCCATTTCGCTTAATTCGGACGCACGTCAAACCAACTTTTAAATATTCTTTAAAAGAACTAATGTTTAAATAAGGTATTTATTCGTTGAATATTATAATAATCTAAGTCGACGATATTAAAGGAGAATAATTAAAATTCTACAACAATCCTACCATGATTTCTTATTTTTTTATGATAAGAAAGGTTTGTTAGGATCCAAGACGGAACGTGTGTCACCAGCTGTCAATGTCAGACGTCCAACTCTGTATTAGATCTCAGGTTGACAGTCTAATTCTTCAATCATTGAATGTTTTGTCATGAATGTTTAGTTTTCAATATAATTCCGTAAGTACACAAAATCGCGTCGAGTTATTGCTACCAATGGTTTCGGCGTGACTCAAAGAACGTTTTAATGTGCGGGTCTCCCTGGCTTCTTAATAAGTATTGTAAAAACAACATATGAAGTTTGTGTACCGGTGTGTCACTTTCCCATTCAATTTGTCTGGAGACTAATGGATTTGAATGCCTGCTATTGTGGTGAGTCGAGAGCCTATCATGCAGGTAATACGCCACAGGAATAGTATCCCAATATATCAACTATTTCACCTAAAATATGACATGCAAAGTTGACCAGTTAGAAGTTCAAAATAATTCTGTAGTTATCACTACAATACCCCCCTTTTCGGCAAAGAGGTTAAGTCGTACTTAGCCGAAACAGCCGGGGTAACCGGAGAAAACATTCACCTATCCTACGGCAATATATTTCTAAATATAAAACTATCAGCTATATATGAAACTAACTCATGCTATTTCATTATATTAAACTAAAATGTATGTTCTAGAGTTCTAAAACTAACTCAATTTATGTTCGGGAGTGTCAGGGAATACCAGCGTCTGGCCAGACCGCTGCAATTCCCCTGCATTAAAAAAATCATACTTGGATTTCTAATGAGATAATCGCAAGTAGCATACTAATCAATAAAGAATTATCTAAAGTAATATAGTTCTTACTTATGTATAATAAGAAAAACTATTTGAGATTTAATTAAAGTATAGTAATCTAGCATTCCTACATAATTTACTAGTTAGTAATTAAATTGTAAACCTAATAAAGTCTTTTAAACTAATGGAGAGATCTCTCACATAAATTGAAGTTTAAAATGTATAGCCGTTGGGCTGACATTGTATAAGGAAAAAAACTTATTTTCCTTTTTTTCTCAAAAATTAAGGAGTATTAATCCATATCCTTATGTTTACTCTGGTGCCTAGAGTGTGTAGTTACAAAAGAAATTGGTTTTCATGAAAACGCTTGACAAAAAAATTTCACATGTGAGTCATGTCATGTGTGAAAAATGAGGCCTCTAATTGGTTATACCAATCCAAAATAACAAAGTTCAAGATAAGAAAGTTGCTAGCTAGGGGACACACCTTGTGAGACTTTTATTATGTCCTTGACATGATATTTTCCAACTTTACCGGTTTCTATCTCCTGAAGGTCGTAAACAACATCCGAATGCTTCCTGACAACTTTACATCACAAAGCGCGGTGCTAGTTTAGCGGAGAATAAATGAGCTGAACGACTGGTCATTTGAAGGTATTAAGGAATTTGGAATGCCGCCTCTTTTCGGCAACATGCCATCCGTCATTATCTCCCGACCTTTAGCTAACAAAATGGTGTGTGCCCGGTGGCAACATTAATAATGCTATTCAAAGATAGCTACCACTAAATAAATCAAAAAAACATTTCAGTACTTTATGTTCTGAAGTATTCCGACTACGCCTAAAATCATCAATTCTAAGAAAAAAAATCTGTGACGTCTGAGTCACCAGAAAATTTTAAATTCCACGACCTCAAATGGTCCTCGCTTTAATATGTATGAATAACGCGCTCATCATCTTCCCTAGCCTCCGTAACATAGGTAGTCCTACCCATTGAGTTGGCTTGACGTACTAAACCGGGAGCTCCTAGTTGAGACAATGTGGGTTGTAACGCTTTAAGTGTGGAAGGGCCGGGTGGGTGGGTGTCAATTGCACCTCCCCGTGGTCGTGTATTAACAAATGAGGAAGTAGTAGTGGTAGGTGGTTTGTTTGCCTCCCCACTTACTTCGTGATATTGCTCTTCCCTTTCGCCGTCCGACATGTTGACAAAAATTTGAGGTTATATGTGTCAGGGTATGTAATAGGTTATAATATAATTGATAAATTTCTAAATAGATACAGGTTACTCCCTGTCAATAAAAATAAATTAGCTCTCAAATTGAGATTAAATAGGAATTATGGCTGAGCGCTATGCTTTTTATTCATAGCGAAGCCCAAATAAAATATTAATTATTATATTATAATAAAATTATAATATTATTTAGTAATATTATAATAATTACTATGAATTGTATTAAATGTATGCTTACAACCCTGTCGCATATAAACCTAACACACAATAAGTATAATAACTTTACAGTCAATGATATCACCAAGAATTTCAAAATAACAAGTGAGCGAGTTTAAAAAATTTAAAAACTATTTTTTTAGAAAAAAACTGCCACTCTCACAGGACTCAAAGGCTCAAAAAATATAGTAGTTCGGGCGCCATTGTCGTGTATAAAAAATAAAAAAAAATAAAAAGTGTATATTGGTGCGGTGGTGTGTGCGCAGGGGTCTCCAACTATTTGAAAGTAGAAGACGGGCAATATCCTGCGCAGTGCGATTATACACGAACAATTACTTTAGAGAGAGCCGGATGTAATGCTCCAGGATAGAGCCTCGCACTTTTGAAGTACAAGGACCTCTTGTCTAGTAAAGCCTTAGGTCCTGGGAGTCATGGGCAGGGTGATATCATTAATACAATATGGTTGGGATAGAATATAGCATTTTTATTCCATAAACACACTAGCCGCTGAGGGCGGGCACATGTTATACTAATACCAAGATCTGATAAGTCTTTGCCGCAATTAAAAAGTTAAAATTAACATAAACCAAATATAAGGTACCTGGCCAGGTCCGTACATGCAAACGTCTGTGCGCACTTAGAACGTTGTCCCGTTCACCCGTTTTGTGATCCATTGGGTTCGAGCACTGGTACTGGTCGCGTCCTCAAAGCGATGCGGCGCTCCTGCACGCTCCGTTGT